>VWZE01007608.1:42041-54233 GCA_013396675.1 Eubucco bourcierii | reverse complement strand
CAGTGAGGGTGGTGAGACACTGGCACAGGTTGCCCAGGGAGGTTGTGGCTGCTCCCTCCATTCCTGGAGGTGTTGAAGGCCAGGTTGGAGGAGGCCTTGAGTGAGCTGTACTAGTGGGAGGTGTCCCTGTCTATGGCAGGGGCTTGGAACTAGATGATCCTTGAGACCCCTTCCAACTTTACCATTCTATGATTCTATATTTAAATGTCCCTTTCAACCCAAAACATTCTGTGATTGTAAATATTCTGGTTTCTCTTTACTCAGTGTAATTGAACTAAGTGCTCACATGGAGATCTGCAATACAGATGTCTAAAGTTACATGAATTTAATCCTACCTGTGCTATTTTTAGTAATTAAATTAATAGATTTGATGTTGAAAAAAATTATTAATAAGGGAATATAAGAAAGAATCAACTATGGGATTCCTTTCATTACTTGAAAGAGCTGCTCAGGGAAGCAGAGACTTGGCACACATAATTGTTTCAGTATTTCAAATTTTTTTTTCCCAAGGGAACTTATGGGGAAAATGTTCTTTTAAATAAAAAATGTTGCTGAAGTAATCTAGCAAGACTGCAATGATTTTATTGCAGAAAAGGGAAACTGGTGGAAGACTCAGTAGCAATTTGTTAGTTTTTAAAAATTTGACAGATTTTAAAAAATGAAACAGATTTTTGAGTTTTCATCCTGCAGGATAAAATTTTACGCAATACCTTAATATAGTATAACTGATAATATTTCATCCCACTACATATAGTATGAAAGTGTGTTCACTACAGGAAGAAACTTTCACAACAAAAACCTTATTAGTGATAACAAAACTGAGGGGGAACTCTAGAACTAATCTTACTCATTTCTACTGTGGCAGAAGATCACAGAATTAGAAAATGGTAGTGGTTGGAAGGAACCTCCAGAGATCATTGAGTTCAAGGCTTTTGCCGAAGTGGGATCACCTAGGGCAGGCTGCACATGCAGGCAGGTTTTGAAAACCGCCAGAGGTGACTCCACTGTCTCTCTGGGCAGCCTGCTCCAGTGCTTCCGCACCCTCACCGTAAAGAATCAGAATGGCTTGGGTTGGAATTGACCTCCAAAGGTCATCTAGTACAACTGCCTCTGCAGTAAGCAGGGGCATCCTCAACTAGACCAGGTTGTCTAGAATCTCATTGAACCTCACTCTGAATATGTCTAGGCATGGGGCCTCAACTACCTCCCTGGGCAAACTGTTCCAGTGTTCCACCAACCTCATGGTAAAGAACATCTGATTGATGTTCTTTTCAAGAACATTGGTCCTAACATCTGATGTTCTTTAGTTTGACGCCATTGCCTTTCATCCTATATCCCTACAGGCCCTTGTAAACAGTCTTTCTCCAACCTTCTTAAGACATGGAACTGTTGGAGCAGGTCCAGAGGAGGCCATGAAGATGCTCAGAGGGCTGCAGCAGCTCTGCTGTGAGGACAGGCTGAGAGAGTTGGGGCTCTGCAGCCTGCAGAAGAGAAGGCTTCCAGGAGACCTTAGAGTAGCCTTCCAGGATCTGAAGGGGGCTCCAGGAAGGCTGGGGAGGGACTATTGACAAGGTCTTGTAATGCCAGGACAAGGGGAATGGGTTTGAAGTGGCAGAGGGGAGATTTAGACTGCATGTTAGGGGAAAGTTGTTTGCAGTGAGGGTGGTGAGACACTGGCACAGGTTGCCCAGGGAGGTTGTGGCTGCTCCCTCCCTGGAGGTGTTGAAGGCCAGGTTGGAGGAGGCCTTGAGTGAGCTGTGCTAGTGGGAGGTGTCGCTGCCTATGGCAGGGGGTTGGAACTGGATGATCATTGAGGTCTCTTCCAACCTTACCATTCTATGATTCTTCTAGGCCCTCTTCAGGTACTAGAAAGTAATTATTAGGTCTTCCCAGAGCCTACCCTTCTCCAGGTTGAACAACCACAGCTCCCTCAACCTGTTCTCATAGCAGAGGTGCTCCAACCCCCTGATAAATTTTCTGGTTCTCCTCTGGACCTGTTTTGTCAGCTCCATATCCCTCCTGTATTGAGGGCTCCAGAGTTGGACACAGTATTCCAGGTGAAGTCTCACCACAGCAGAATTCAATGGCAGAGTCACCTCTCTTAATCTTCTGGCCACAATACTCTTGATGCATCCTAGGATACAATTTGGTTTCTAGTCTGCTAGGACTGCTCATGTCCAGCCTCTTGTCCATCAGCACCCTAAAGCCCTTTTCTGCAAGTCTGCTTTCTGTTTCCTCATGCCCCACTCTGTATCGGTAGTGAGGATTGTTCCACTCTCCCAGGTACAGAACCCTGCTCTTTCTCTTGTTGAATCCCATGAGGTTCACCTGGGCCAACCTCTCCATCTTGTGTAGGTCCCTCTGGATGACATTCTGTCCCTCTGGTGTATAAACAACACCGCTCAGCTTGGTGTATCTGCAAATTTTCTGATGATGCACTCGATCCCATTGTCTATATCATTGACAGAAACATTAAACAGTACAGTGTTTATGTTTGTAAATATCTGAGGGCTGGGTGTCAGGAGAGGGTGTCACGTGCTTCCTGTGATAGGGCAAGGAGCAATAGGTGTAAGCTACAGCACAGGAGCTTCCACCTCAACACAAGGGGGAACTTCTTTACTATAAGGGTTTTAGAGGACTGAAACAGGCTGCCCAGAGAGGCTGTGGAGTCTCCTTCTTTGGAGCCTTTCAAGGCCCATCTGAATGCATTCCTCTGTGACTTGAGCTAGATTACGGTCCTGCTCTGGCAGGAGGGTTGGACTCTATGATCTCTTTGGGTCCCTTCCAACCTCTAACATCCTGTGAACTTGTGATGCAGGTCCCAGTATGGACCCCACAGGGACACCACTTCTTACTGCTCTCCTTGTGAACTTCAAGCCATTGAGCACTATCCTCTGGGTGCAACCATCTAGCCAATTCTTTATCCACTGAACAGTCCACCCATCAAATCCATCTCTCTCCAACTTGGTAAGTAGGATGTTGTGGGGGCCTGTGTCAAAGGCCTTACAGAAGTCCAGATAGATCACATCTATAGGCAATCCTTTTTTCCACTGATACAGTCACTTTATCATAGAAAGCCACTAGGTTGGTCAGGCAGGGTTTGCCCCTAGTAAAGCCACGATGGTTGTTTTGAATCACCTCCCTGTTCTCCATGTGCCTTAGTGTGTCACAGGAGGACCTGTTCCATGATCTTCTCAGGCACAGAGTTGCAGCTGACAGGTTCCCAGGGTCCTCCTTTCTACCCTTCTAAAAAACGGGCCAAATATTTCGTTTCTTCCAGTCCCAAGGGACTGCACTAGGAATGTGGCTTGGCAACCACATCAGCTAATACCCTGGGCACTCTGGGATACATCTCTTCAGGTCCCATGGACAAATGTATCTTCAGGTTCCTCAGATAGACATGAATCTTGTCTTTGCTTGTTGAGGTAGAACCTTCTGTGTTCTAGCTTGTACCCATTGTTCTTTACCCTATCACTGGGCATTACTTAAACCAGCCTGGCACCTTTGTCTTGACTGCTCAGATATTTCTAGAGGTTCGTGAGATCCCTTCTCAGCCTTCTCTTCTCCAGATTAAATAGCCCCAGTTTACTGAGTCTTCTAAGAAAGATGTTCTTGTTCCTCAATCATTCTCTGTATTGGTTTGAGTTTAGCTTCTCAGGGGAAACCAATACAATAGCAGCAGGATGCCTTCCCCCCTGCCCCCACCCCGCTTTTGGAAAGGGGGAAAGAAAGGAGGAGACAGAAAGGGTAAAACCACCCAAAGAACAGTCTGGCTACGACTTGGAAGGTAAAAGAAAACCTTAACAACAAATAAAAGGTATTTAAGGTAGGGGAGTTACAAATAGGTATAGGGAAGGGAAAACAAGCTACAAAATATATGTACAACCAGATGGATGGCAGAGATGTCCACCCTGTGGTAGAGACAGTCCACATGGTGAGAGAGGAGAGCAGGAACAAGGATGGCGTCAGGCACACAGGCCACGAAGAGAGAGCAACAGCAAGTTACTCTGTTTATATAGGAGGCCCAGGCAGGAAGTGGGAGTGGGCTAAACACTACACCTGGGATCCAGCAGATGTGGGGTCAAGTTCTGACCACTCCTCACACCCAGCAGGGTTAACCCTTTACATTCCCATAGTTCTCCATTGGATTCTTTCCAGCAGATCCCTGTCTGTCTTGAACAGGGGACTCCAAAACTGGACACAGAGTTCCAAGTGTGGTCTCATCAGGGCATAGTAGGGGAGGAGGTTACTCTCCCTAGACCTGCTGGACACACTTATCTTAATGCAGCCCAGGATACCACTGATATAGCATTCCTCTTCATAAGGTGGCATGATAATGTCAATTGTTTGAATCACTGCTGTCTTTTCAACTCATTAGAGAAAAATTAGTGAGTTTGTGATCTGTTCACTACATTTGTGTGCACCTAGATACCTCACCTGTATTCTCAAATCTTTGCTTTCCTTGAGTGTACTTTATTGTGTGGGAGAAGTATACTAACATAAAACAACTATATGGCCTCAGAGTGACTCAGAAAAAGCAATTTTTCATCATTTCAGTGCTGGGTGTTTATGAAATATGCATGAAGCACAAAATCTGCACCTGCAGATGTATGCACACTGAGGATTCTACATCTGCTGGTTAAATAAAGCAACAGTACCAAGAATAATCAAAAACATCAAAGGGAGAACTTTCTCTTCAAAAATTCTGAAGTCTCCAGGGAGCATTCAAAGCAATATAATTTTGGAGGATTTTTTGGTAAGTTCTTTCTGGATCAGCCTCTGAAGTAAATGAAGCATTAGTACCATCCTGTGACAAATAGTTGTGTTCACTGTGTTGAAACATTACCTACTTGTCTCATCACCACGAATTCAATTGCTTCAGTGACTAGGTGACTTCGATGGCTTTGGTGACTGAGAGAGCAGTGCTGTTCTGTCTGTGATATACGTTTGAGATGCTTTGTTTTCTGATTTGATGCAGTCTGTAGAAAAAAAACCAAACACCCACACCAAAGCTATAATCAAAGCATGCAGATGCAGATCTTCAGGTATTTGCTTAACAGTAACATTTCATGGTTACCCAGTACTGAACATCAGTGTGCACAAGGATGCTTCTCACTGCGGCATCCTGGATGCAGGGAAGCTGACAGCTAAGAAGAGATGAATGGTCTGATGCTGCATAAACATCCAGGACATGCAGCACTGTAACATTGTAGTGATAATTAATGTAGTGGTAGAAGATAATGAGATTCAATATAAAAATTGTACGGCTATTTTTCAGGTCATTGAATTTCTAAACCTCTTCTGGTAACCTGAACTTGCAAGCATATTTTGCACATTTAATCACACAATTTCTTTAAGCATTTGTAGAGTTTTTGTAGGGATATTTCCTGTTTCTGCCCAAATTCTATTTCCTATCTGTTATTCAAGAAATTCTAATAAGATTAGGATGAAGTTAACTAGAACCTGAGCATTTAATATGTTGTTTCTCTAGAAATAAGAGACAGAGAGAGATTATTTTACAAAAGGAATCAGAGAGAACAGAGGTCAGCAGCTCTTGTCAAATTTCACAATGTCCTATGACTTTGACTTTGGCTCCTTTTGTCTATTATAGTATATTTTTTCACCCAAAGGGACTGGTTCTGAACATATTCAAAGCAGATGCCACTAAAGCTATAGAGCACAATCGTTTGGGCTTTGGTGTGGTGGTTAGTGTTCCTTTAAAACTAGAACTAAACTGTATCTGTACAAAGTTGTTGCAGTATCACTGTGTTTTGGGAAGGAGTATAGATAAATTGGTATTTTTGGTAAGTGCTAAATTTCAGTTATCAGCTGTCAACATAGTTTACATTTTCCTAGCTTCACTGAATCTAGTTTGCACAAGGGCAGGTCTGATTTAGTTGTGGCAATTAATGAGGCAAAAATTATAAAATATGTAGTTATTTTATTTCTAAAAAGTCCCACCCACAAACTATATGCAAACCAGTTAATTCTGGGTTCTAATTTGGTTGGGGAAATCTTCACAAGGATGCTTAGGGGCAATTCATTAATCTAGGAGAATCAGAAAATTGGAAAGGCTTAGCCACAAAATGGCTCTACCCCACTTACAAATAAAAGGCAGCTTGGAGTCCTAGGGAATGCCTGTGCTGCTCACAGTGGTGGAGCAGGTGTTTCATGATAGTCCCTGGCTCCTTTGTGGTAGTGTTGGAGCTGCTCAGCATCTTAATGGCCATTGAGAGGCTTCTAGATCTTCCCAGTTTCTAGCAGGGTGATGGGATAGAGGCAGATGATCTCTGATCTAATCCTGGTTTATCTTAGCATGGAGATTTGCAGAGGTGCAGGGAGATCTCTTGCAGGTGTGCAGAAAGCACAATGTCAGTGGCACTTTTCACCACATTGTGAGGCACTTAATGCCTTCTCCTGGTAAACTTGAGGCACTTAAGTTTCCAGGTAGTTCAAACCCAAAACATCAGGGCTATGCTGGTCTGAAGCACAAGGCAGAGCAGAACACATTTTCCAAGGTGAAAACAGTGAGGCAGGGCAGAACACATAGAGCAGGGCAGAACACACTGAGGCAGAGGCAGCAGCACAACTGCTTGTAACTTAGCTCCATTTATATTATTTGCCTGAGTGCAATGGATCCTTTGGCCACAGAGATTCACCAGTCAGAATGGCATTTGCAGAACTGACCATATTAGGTGAAACCAGGGCTTCATTATCCTTATTTGGGTAAGACACTTACAAGTACCTAAACACCTGTGGGTACCTGTTTATCACTTTTGGAGGGAACATAATGGCCCAAGCCTTTGTTTTCCTCCTGCCCATGCTTCCCCCACCAGCAGAAGTGTGGGGCAAGCCAGAACATGTTTTAGGTCTATTAACCTTCTACCACAAGGCCATAGACAGCAGACACTAAGAAAGAAGATACTTTAGTGTTGAACGACATGGAGAAAACAGGCTTTAGTAAGAAAATTTTGTAAGCAAAGAACTCCCTAGCATGGACACTTTACAGATAAACATCAAAATATTTGTTGTCCCAAGAAAAGGAAGATTAACAGACCACTTTGGCTCTGTTTTCATGACAGTCATAAATCATAGAATCATAGAATAATAAGGTTGGAAAGGACCTCAAGGATCATCTAGTTCCAACCCCCTGCCATAGGCAGGGACACCTCCCACTAGCACAGCTCACTCAAGGCCTCCTCCAACCTGGCCTTCAACACCTCCAGGGAGGGAGCAGCCACAACCTCCCTGGGCAACCTGTGCCAGTGTCTCACCATCCTCTCTGCAAACAACTTCCTCCTAACATCCAGTCTAAATCTCCCCTCTGCCAGTTTAAGCCCATTGCCCCTTGTCCTGTCATTACAAGACCTTGTCAATAGTCCCTTCTCAGCCTTCCTGTAGGCCCCCTTCAGATCCTGGAAGGCTACTCTAAGGTCTCCTGGAAGCCTTCTGTTCTCCAGGCTGCAGAGCCCCAACTCTCTCAGCCTGTCCTCATAGGAAAATCTTTTAAAGAACTTTCTTTCTGCATGCAGGTGACTGCCCAAAGTAGCCTTCACCCAGAGCAGCACAACTGCAAGGCTGCAGAGTTAAAAGGGATGAAAGATGAGGACATGTAAAGTTAGGGCTTGTAGGATGACTTTGCTGAACATCTTATGGTGACTGAGTGATACAGAAAGCTTGCTTATATGAGTGTTTTTCATATGTTAGATAATGCAGGGAGATATTTTTAGCTCTCAGAGGCATTTTTAAATCTCCTTTTACCCTCAGGCATCTTCAAGCTCCTGTTTCTGCTTCCTACTTGACAGACTTCACAACCGTTCTCCCTGGACTGCAACAGCAGCAATCAGCTTGGATCAGGAATAACTGCTTCAGTTTGATGCCACTTTCTTACCTTTTATTTGCTATAGTTCACAGAAAGTAAGAGATAGATGTGCACCTGGACAATCTCTCAGTTTGCACTAAAACAGTTCAGTCTCCTGGGCGTTACACTTCCTGAAGTTTTTTTTGTGGTCTTTATTAACTATCAGTGTTTGCATAATTCTGCAGTTGAGGAGGCTGATCATTTTGCAACCTCTATCAATTAGCATGGGCTAAAATTACAGCAGGAAGAAACCATCTTAATTCCAGAGAATGAATACACGATCTGGGAAATGAAGATGAGAAGATTTATGGGGAGAGGTGACATATTTCTCTCCATTTTTAGTAAATGCTGCTCTTTCTGCTCACGTTCTTTGTCTTATTTTTACTCTCAGACCTCCTAGAAGACAAGATCTGTTTTTCAAGGCACACAGGAATCACAAGTTCCATTTAAGTCCTTGACATTAGTGTCTTTATAAGAGGAAATAATTCTCTTTCCTTTCTTGATGGCACGTGTATGTTTCCAAAATGGGGAAGAGTGTTGTTGGAATTTGTCCCTTTGTTCAGCCTACCACCCAATCTACAATCCTTTGTCATTTGATTAGCTTGATCAAGGCGATTAAGGGCTTTGTGATTTGTCTCCCCAGTTTTACCCTCCTTGTGGACACTGACAGAGAGAAATAAAGAACAGAGAACTTGAGAGCAATTCCCACAACCCAAATACAAGCTTCTACCTTCACACAGGGCAGAAAATGAGCCATGATGAGACTGAGCGATTCTGTATCAGGCTTTCTTTCGCTGCACCCCAGAAACATCAATATTTTGAGTGCAGATGGAAGAAGCTAGATTGGTTTGGCTTTGCTCATTCAATACCCAGTTCTTCATGATGGACGAGATTATGGAAGAAAGCTGCAATGTGTCAGTGCACAGCAAAATTGAACTGAACTGGAGGATGAATGCACACAAAACATGCGTCTGCTTGTTACATCATAGCATTTATGAATTATTTATGTCTGCACTGAGAAAAAAAATTAGATATTAATAGTGTCTTTTTTTAGTGTTACTTAGCAGTACTTCAGCACCTACTTTCCTGCTGCAGGCCACTGACAGCAGTTTTTTGTGTATTTTCAGTCAGAAAGAAAACAACAACCAGATGACCTCCTGATCACAGAAAATTGTCATTATGCTGCCTCATGATCAAATACGGAGATAAAAAATGGAAATGTAAAGAAGTCTTGGACTTTTCTAGGGAGAAATAACAACAGAAACCATATTTCTGTGCCTGTCCTCACATTTTTAGTATTTGGGCAGAGCAAGATCATCAGAAAAAAAGCACTCCTCCCTTTTACCTTTTTCACTATGAAAATCCCTGTCCGTTTTGTTTGCTGCTGACTGTGTAGTCCTGTGTAAGTATACTCAGAATGTTTTGCTTACGAAAAGATACTGTACCAGGCCAAAGATGATCCTCTGTTGAAATATTTATCTTTTTTTTCCCCAAATACAGTGATCATCAAACTGCAAGATTGTCTAAGCCTCTTGTACTGAATTGGCCAACAAGAATTTAACATGAATTTAACCTCTGAATAAAATATCAAATGTGAAATACATGAATATAATAATAGCAATTAGGAAATGGCAACTAAGATATTTCTAGGCCCTTTTACTGCACTTGTTGGGTCCTTTAGGACAGTGGCATTAATTTTGCAATGCTTTGTAGAACCCTCAATCATGTATCAATCAACAAACATTAAAGAAGATTCATTCCTTCTACATGTTCCTAGTAGAATTAAGAATATCTATAGCTCTCTATTTACCCCTCCAAGGCCAGATGGAGTAGTTAGGTAACCTGAATGAGATTTTCTTTTACTGCTGCAGGAATAATTCATTCCTTGATCCCCAACCAAACTGAAAAAAGAAGAACTGTTCTTGTATCTCCTCAAACGCTTCTTTTCTTTCTGGGTAAAACAACAAAACATAGCTGGGGGCTTGATCTAGGTAGTTCCTTCCACCAAAACCAGTAATATTTATTTATTTAAAATTTTCTTAATGCTTTTGTTTTTACTATAAAATAAATGAACTTTATTTTTAAAAAAAGCATTAGAATAATAAAATTAAATACTTTTACTTTCAAAGCAGCCTCTTTAAACAGTTTAAAGTGTCAGTAAATTCAGCATGCCTCCAGATTTGATCTAGGTAGTTCCTTCCGCCAAAACCAATAATATTTATTTAGTCAACATTTTCTTAACGCTTCTGTTATTACTATAAATTAAATGAACTTTAATTTTTTTAAAGTATTAGAATAATAAAATTAAATACTTTTAATTTCAAAGCAACTTCTTTAAGCAGTTTAATGTGCCAGTAACTTCAACATGCCTCCAGACATGTATGCAAGTCATCTCTAAAGGAAGCTTTTGAAATCCCAAATCTGTTTTTTTCCATAACTCTCATTCATAATCCTTTATGAAACACTCTGAGGATTGTAAAGCTTTCAACAGATAGCTTTAGATGTACCTAATTACAAAGTGGAGTACAAGCTGACCAAAACCTGGATAGAGAGCAGAATGCACGAGAATCTGAAGGGAGCACCTTGGATTGAGAGACAGTACAGAAAGATTCCTCATTACGCAATACTCCTTCCAGATGGAGAACAAGGTGAAGACCAGAGAAGGATGTTGGCATATAGTCAGAGTTCTAACTTAAAATTTCTATAATTTAAGCTTTATTTTTAATTTTAGTTCCTTCAAAGGCCTTCCTTACCAATATTGACCCAGCAATCACACTGGTATCTCTCAAGGAACCCTTTCAGTGGGCCTGCCAGCTTTTCCTTCGTCACTCATTTTTTTACCATCTTCTCTGGCCCTGTTTTTCAGTGAAATAGCTAACAGGTACATTCTCCCACTAACTCCTTTGTCTCTCCTATTGTTTTATGCAAACTTCTCAACTGCCCCAGTCTATTCTAGCCTTCAAACCTTCACTGCCCTAGTACTACCTGAACTCTCCATGCACTTGTCTACTACTCTGCTCCCCACAGAGAGCTCCTGCAGACACTGAAGTTATACACCTGATGCCACTCTCCATTTGTCAGGCTGATTCATAGATAATTTGGACTTGTCCTATCACAACTCAGCCAGCTTATTTTAAGCAGAAGAGACAGATACAAAAGTAAAGAAGGCTGGAATAACAACAACAACAAAGTTGCAGCATTAACGATAGTGATATATGAAGTGTGAACATAGCATTTAGCAACCTGAAAGAAGCATATAGAAAAAACTGCATTTATTGTGGGTATTTCGTCTGTAGTGTCTTCTCTGTTTATCAGAAAACATGACTCTGCATGACAGCTGTTTGTGATCAGATTTCTTTCTTTCCTCTTTGCATTTGAAAAGATATATATTTCCAAATACATATATATTTTTATATATTTGTTTTCAAATATACATATATAAAATACATAATTTTTTTTTCAAATACATATAGTTTCTTTCCTGCTGTGTTTAACTCTTCTGCAATAGTCTTATTGTTACTGAAAATACAAGTAAAGTGCATTTAACACCCAGGAGAACCCCTTCCTGTTAGTCAGTGTCATATATGACATTGTTCTTTATATTTGTAATGTTGACACAAAGCTCCCCAGTGTCTGTTTAGATGATGTAATTGAATTAATTACTCATAGCAGTCTGCTCATGAGAGGGAGATAAAGTAACAAATGTCAAACCTTTGCCACGAGAGAGTAAGACATTATTGGTAAAGAGAGAGTTTGCATTATGCCCAATGGCAAATCTGACAATGATCTTCATATTTCATTTCAGATTTGCCTTTTGGCCTCACAAAATTGAGTATGTACTGTGGTGATTTAACTGAGATAAATTTTCAAGGGTTACCAGCTGTAAAAACATATGAGCTAAAAAGTAATTTCCAAAGGCCCCTACGCGTTTCTCTTACTTGATTATTTTCTTTTCCTCCTAGTTCTTGTTATTTACTAAGTAGGTAGAAATTAAAATATGCACCAGGACAGTTCTGTCAAGTGTGACAAAATTCCATCAACTGTACTCAAAGTGTCCAAGAGTCAGAGTGAAAACTTCTTTGGATTCCAATGCTCTCACAGCGGCTGGACCTTGACTAAAGAAAGAATAAAACGAGGGAGGTCATAGAATCATAGAATCATAGAATGGTAAGGTTGGAAGGGACCTCAAGGATCATCCAGTTCCAACTCCCTGCCATAGGCAGGGATCCCTCTGTCATGCAGATTTCACTTAATTAGATATGCAAAATGTATTTTGGTCTTAGGTTTTCTTCAAAGATATTGGTTTTTTTTCTTTTTTTTTTTCTTTTTTT
>VWZE01007608.1:0-41989 GCA_013396675.1 Eubucco bourcierii | reverse complement strand
GTGACATACTCTAAAATTACTCTTTAGGGTATATCATAGAATCATTGAATTAAAAAAAACCAAACCAAAACAAACCAACAAAACAAAACCAACACCCAAGCTTAAAAATATCATAGAATTGTTTGATGTTTTGGGTTGGAAGTGATCTTAAAGATACATATCCACCTGTCACAGGCTGGGACACTGTCAGGGTCTGGAGCACAGAGATGAACAGTATCTCTGTCCAGAGGAGCAAGATTGGTTCTTTTAGATTTCCCTGTTGTGAAATAAAGGTGCAGATGAGACCGGATAGCACCAAGAGCTATTTATTAAAAGATAACGTTGAACAAAACCAAGGGAGAGAGAGAGGAGGGGAGAGAGGGAAAGGTAACAATGGAGAAAAAGCTTAAGAGCAGGGAAGGAAAAGAACAGGGATTATATTACCATCAGCTGCAGATGGTGGGGGGAGAGAGAGGGATGCACCCATCCCAGGGATACCCTTCTGTAGAGTGGTTCCTCATGTCCTCCTTGTTGGGGTTGCTTCAGTGGTGGTGGTCCATGGAAGTGCCTATGGAGGTGTTCTGGTAGAGGTGCACACATGGAGGAGCTCAGGTGGAGGTGCACACTTTTGTAGGTGTCACTTGTGTCTCTTTATACAGTTTTTAGGCCATTGTCCAGGTGCAGCTCCCCAGGAAATCTTCTTGTGCATTATTCTGTCTTCAGGGGTCCAGTGGTGGCACTGGGCAGGGTCTCTGCACTGCTTACCTGTCCGTACCCCAAATACACAACAGCCTTTTCTCTGCGGGGTAGCTGGTGTGAAGTATTGCCTCCTGGATGTACAAACCAGGCTGAAATCTCAGAATTTATCAAGATACTCTGTCTAGCATTGCTGAGCTCTTGGGTAGATATCTGGGCCAAGCCCCATATGTCCACAGAAGTGCTGTTTGCATCCCTTTGCCAGCAATCCTGGCCCGTCTTAGCAAAGGCAATCTTTATCTTTGATAATTCTATTGAGGGAGAGACCTCTCACAGACACTTCCCCATGATTAGGTTGCACAAAGCCCTGCATTGTTAGCAATGCCCTATCAAGATGTTATGGTAGTTCGATCCTTGTAGTTTTCCACATCTCACTTTAAGAAATTTCCCTTTACTTGTAGTTGCTGAACAACTGTAGCTGATTCCCATAATGATGTTAACAACGCTGTACCACAGTTCTCTGCTAGACTGATTATGCTCATATTCAGGTACCAGCACTTATGGAACAATGCACATAAGAGAAACATCAGGGCACCTCACACAGCGATCACTGTAACTGTCCCTTTCATCCTACTTCAGAGCAAGTGCAGCAACAAATTTCTGCAGCAGAGTATTTGTTTCTGATGAGAAAGAACTGTAGTACTTGTAGTATTTGAGGTTCAAAGAATTAGATAGATGATAGACAGACAGACAGATAGGTAGGTAGGTGGATAGATTGAAAGAGATGTAATGAGAAGTGGCCTCAGGTTGCACTAGAGTAGGTTTAAATTGCATATCAAGAAATGGAGGCATAGGAATTTTCATTTCAACTTGAGGAGGAATTTTTTCAGTGTGAGGGTGACAGAACACTGGAACAGGCTACCAAGGGGAATTGTGGAGTCTCCCTCTCTGGAGATATGCAAAACCTGCCTGGACACATTCCTGTGTGATCTGGTATAGGTGATCCTGCTTTGGCAGAGGGGTTGGACGGGATGAGCTTTCAAGGTCACTTCCAGCCCCTGACATTCTATGATTCTCTACTGAAAGAGTGGCCAAGCATTGGAACAGATTGCTGAGAGAGTTGATAGAGTCACAATTGCTGGAGGTGTTAAAAAAATGCATAGACATGATGTTCTGGGACACCATGGTGGTGTTAGGTTAACACTTTGGCTTGAAATTAAAAGTCTTTGCCAACCAACACAATTCTATGATTCTATAGGTAAAGAAATAAAAGTGCAAAAAATTAAAACAAAAGTTGTTTCAGTCCTTCAAATTCCCTGTCTTTCACAGATCAAATATGTCTTCATTCATGCCATGACAGCTGAGCAATAACAGTCAAATGGGCAAAAATGCAAATAGATATATACATATGTGTATACATAGGCATGTAATTACATTATCATCCAAGGATTTCAGCAATGGATGATTTTGCAAAGTGTCAGTTTAAAATGTAAACTATAAAGAGACCTACTCCCATCAGTCTCCTGATGGACTGCAGAAGAAATACATGTTTATTAATGCTGACAGTAATTATCCAGGAAAAGAAAGTGATAACCTTTATCATGTCAAGCTGCTTAAACTTAAAATATACAGTTTCTGAGGTGCTGTCAAGTGCAGTTAACTAATAAGAGCTCTTCTGGAATGCAGTGACAGTGCGCTGACAAGCTCCAAGTCTGTGCAAGATCAAGGCAACTTAGAACCTTGTACCAATTATCTGTTGGATATAGAACAGCCTCCTACAACTGTCATGTTTGCAGAAAGAGAGGTGAGAATGAGGAGATACCTTAATGAGACATATGGTACCATGGTCTTTGGTGCTCTGAACTAGGCATGTGTCATAGATATCGCAGAGGACCTAGGATTACTTCTGCCTTCATCCTTCATGAGGTGCCATGTATTTGACTGGTTGCTTAGGTTGTTTTGAGGTGTGCTATCTCAGACTGGTTTTAGAGCTGAGAGATAACAGAGTGATGTTCCTTGGTGCAGAAGAATCTATCATGAAGTTGAGAATGAATGCAGACTGGCATGATATTAATCATTCTTTGCACAACAAATAAGTAACACGAATGAAAAAATGAACCCGGCGTCTTTCCTAGCAGTCAACTGGCAGCATGATAGGCAAACATTGTAAACATTTACAGTTATAGTCTTTGGCAGTCAAATCTGAGTAGGTACTGCTAGCAGCATTCGATTTTGCAGGTCAGACAGTTACAGTTCATAATTTGGAAATATTGACAAAAATGATAAAGGAGAAAAAAGTCTTGAAACATTTGAAATGTTCAGTATGATCTAATACTCTGAAGACTTTAGTCTTGGTATTATTGTTTTTTAATTAGCTTAATTTCTCACAGAAACAACTGAAATTGTTGAAATTGTTGGAGCAGGTCCAGAGGAGGCTGCCAAGATGCTGAGAGGACTGCAGCAGCTCTGCTATGAGGACAGGCTACAAGAGTTGGGCCTCTTCAGTCTGGAGAAGAGAAGGCTTCCAGGAGACCTTAGAGTAGCCTTCCAGGATCTGAAGGGGGCCTACAGGAAGGCTGGGGAGGGACTATTGACAAGGTCTTGTAATGACAGGACAAGGGGAATGGGTTTGAAGTGTCAGAGGGGAGATTGAGACTGGATGTTAGGAGGAAGTTGTTTGCAGTGAGGGTGGTGAGACAGTGGCACAGGTTGTCCAGGGAGGTTGTGGCTGCTCCCTCCCTGGAGGTGTTGAAGACCAGGTTGGAGGAGGCCTTGAGTGAGCTGTGCTAGTGGGAGGTGTCCCTGCCTATGGCAGGGGGTTGGAACTAGATGATCCTTGAGGTCCCTTCCAACTTTATCATTCTATGATTCTATTCTAAGATTTTATGAAATTATTTAGAGTTTAAAATATTGCCAAGTATTTCAGAAAGATAGTAAACTTGAATTAAACAGTTATTTCAATATAAAAAATCTATTTTGGAAATAAATAGTTTCACTAATGCTACAATGAATAATATGCATTGCCAAAGCCCTCCTGGGTTAAATATACATAAATCCTCAAATCTGTTTGTGCATAGAAATGGATAGATTAAGCTTTTGAATAGCTTACCTGACACAGTGAAATTGAAATAAAGAGGAGGTGAAATAGTTCAGGTTATTACTGCTGTCCCCAAACTCCCCAAGTAAAACTAAACAGGAAATGAAATGCTTTCTAATTGCAAGCAGGAATTCAAGGAAGCAAATGATCTCTTCTTTGCTGATGAGTTACCAACTCCAGCTCTCGTTCCCTCCACCCTGTTTATTTGGCATTTCTAAATAGTGTGAGAAAATCCCAATATGGAACAACTCAGGTGAATAAATATCACTCAAATTAAATAGAGTTCTATAAGGAATTTACAGCCCGAGAACATTGCTTATATTCTTTTCCTCACCATTATTCTACCTCTTTTTCTAGGAAAAGTTCATTCCTTGAAGAGAAATTATTTATTAATAGAAATAAAAGACCAGGCACTAGAAACATAGTGGGGATGGGGGGGTGTGGGGGGGGAATACATTTTGACTTTCTGAATCCATCTGCAAAAGAATTTTACTATAATTTGATAAGTTGTATGTAATGACTTCTACTGTAGCTTGGTAATAGCAATCTAAACATGGCTTTAAGATTCCCTTCCCTTGAATATCTCATGGTCATTTCCCTGTCATTTAATCACAATTTTCTTTCGTAGAAAATAGAAGATACTTCATTTTACAAATCTCTGCCCAAGTAAAACCCCAGTCATCCAGACAAAAATAATTTTTCATTGTCATTTCCTACAATTATTTTAAATGATTCTAAAATTTATTCTAAGAAGCTGTTATGAATTCTGCAAAATTAACAATCGATATTAATTTTGATAGCCAGGTGAAGATTGTTAATAACTATGGAAATTCTTTATGAGCATTAAATCTTGCCAAAAAACTTATTTACAAGGTTCGAAACACAGGGTTTGGAAATTTATACACACAGGGAACAGGCAAACCTGGAACACTTTCCGAGGTAAGTAGCAAATGCAAAAACTGTACTGGGAGAGAAGGTTCTTGCGGTCACTATGCCACTTGCGGTTCATTATCCTGCTTAGCCACTGGATGGATGCAGGCAGCTCCTTTCTGCCTATGGCAGGAGGTAATTAGTGATTACAAGAGGCTTTGAGTATTTACTCACAAAATAGTATCAGACACTACTCAAAGCACAGGAGGGGCTGCTGTCAGTGGTCCCCAAAGCCGTTAGAGGCTTTGGAGTTTTCCCAGGCTCTTTTCTCAGGCAGCTGGAGTCTGGCACAGGCTCTGACCTGGTTCCTCTTGAGTCCCCATTCAGCAGCAGCCTTGCAGAGGGGCAGGCAGTGTGCAATGCCACGTGCAGGCTTGGCACAGTGTCAGGCTTGCTGTGCAGGCATTTAGAGCCTGTTCCTGGTTGTGGACTTCCAGGCAGCTCAGGATGCAACTTCAGTTCAGCAGGAGGCATGAAAACAACGGCAGAGAGCACATTGTGTTACCTGCTCATCCCTTTTTACCAGTACAGCCTGAGACTAATAGGCCTTTGGACATAGATTAGCTAATCAGGATGGCACTTTGCCAAGTTTGATTGTATTAGGTGAAACCAGGGTTTTTGTTTTCCTTTCCTGTGGTTGCTTGCCCCAGCACAGAAGGAGGGGAAGCAGGATAACATGTCTGGGCAAGCCACAGTCCTTAGACTCAGTGGCTCCAGGTTCTTTGTCCTTTCCCCCCTGGTTGCTTCTCCCCACAGTAGAAGGGAAAAGAGAAGAAAAACATATCTGGGCAAGCCAGGACATGGGTAAGCCTATTTTGGCCTATTTAGGCCTACCGCGACAGAAGTTAAAAACACTAAGGGAAATTCTTTCTCTGTAACCAGGTATAATAATATGGAGAGATGAAGAACTGTGAAATGAATCTTGGTCGAAAAGTAAGTGCAAAACTCTGTTTTCCTTCATTTTTACTCAAATCCATTCTTGGAATGTTTTGTTAAGTTTATGCCTTTTTCATAAGCTTGGATATTAATTAAAAAAATTTCCACTGAGGAAGAAGAAGACACCACAATGTGGTGCTCCCAATGCTGGCTAAATACAAGTGCAGTGCAATGGTAGTGGCCCCAGTGATTAGATAATGGTTGAACTTGACTATCTCGGTGGTCCTTTCCAACCGCTTCTGTGTGATTCTGTAGTTCCTCTTGACAACAGCACAACAAAGATAAACCAGCCTGCCAGGGAAAACACATCCACCGGCTCTCTCACACCCAGGAACACAGAAGAGCAAACCACCTAAACAGTGGGAGGATTTGATACAGACAATAGTGGGGCTGCGATGTGAGTCTGAGGAATATAAAAGCTCCTGAGATGTCTGGTGCGCAGGGACGGGAATGACAGGAGACATCAATACGATGCTAAGTCAAATCCGTTTATTGGTTACAGACACAGCTCTTTTATAGGGCTACAGATCTCAAGTATACGTCGCTATTACATATCATTAGTTATACTGATTGTCTGATTTAGTGCTCATATTATTTATGTTGTCTAAGCAAGACTTTCTCATAAATGTATCTTTCTTCGTGGGAACCTAGGGAGGGAGTTAGTGGGAACCAAGGAAAAAGCCAACTAAGCTGAGCGCATCCCTGTATATAACCTTGAAGCAGTAAGACTGAGGTTAGAAACATAGTAGACTGATATGCTGGCCTTGTATAACATCTGCACAGAAGCAGAGTAGATTTAGAACAAAGAACTAACAGCAGTCTGTATCAAAACAGCCAACTTTCCCATCACGCATATTGTTCAGTTTTCTTCTAAAATCATCCAGGCCCCGACAGTCTGACTCTTACAATTTTTTATAACAGGTGAAAAATTATGGGGCAGAGATTTTAGGTTGACAGAAAATCAGCTAAAGTCTATTGACTAAATTTAACAGATAAATCATATTTTATCTAGATCTTAGATTCTTGATGGGTTTAAACTGGCAGAGGGAAGATTGAAACTGGTTGTCAGGAGGAAGTTCTTTACAGTGAGGGTGGTGAGGCACTGGCACAGGTTGCCCAGGGAGGTTGTGGCTGCTCCCTCCCTGGAAGCATTCAAGGCCAGGTTGAAGGAGGCCTTGAGTGAGCTGTACTAGTGGGAGGTGTCCCTGCCTATGGCAGGGGGTTGGAACTAGATGATCCTTGAGGTCCCTTCCAACCTTACCATTCTATGATTCTTATTTTTGATGTAGTTTTCTCTCCAGTATAAGTTTGACCTGTTCTGTGTCACTCTGATCATGGCACAACATTAAGGCCAGGAGGTTGCATTCTTGCCTTCAGGAGTAACATTCGCCAACTAAGCTGACTGCACATTCTCCAGGTGCCTGTGCTGCTGTCCATAAGGTTGCATTTAGAACATTGCTGCAATGACAGAACCAAGCCACAAAAAATCACTGGAGAGATGATGCTTTCTGCCTCATGTTCAGATTGATGGTAGCCAAAGTTTCTGTGTGATACCTCATTCAAGTGCAGTGTTGTGTTGAGTATTGTGTTCAGTTTTGGGCACTGCAATACAGGAGAGATGTGGAGGTGCTGGAGCAGGTCCAGAGAAGGGCAACAAAGCAGATGAAGAACCTAGAGAATGAGGAGCAAGTGAGGGAGCTGGGGGTGGTCAGTTTGAAAAAGAGGAGTCTTAGGGGAGACCTCATTGCTGTCTACAAACTATCTGAAGGGAAGTTATGGAGAGACTGCTGCTGGTCTCTTCTCACAGGTAATGGGAGACAGAACAAGGGGGAATGGCCTCAAGCTGAGGCTTGGTAGGTTTAGATTTGACATTAGGAAAAAGGATTTCACAGAGACCACAGGCACTAGACTGAGCTGCCCAGGGAGATGGTTGCGTCACTGACCCTGGATGTGTTTAAGGGTCGTTTGGATGTGGTGCTTGGGGATATGGTTTAAGGTGAATCTTGTAGAGTAGGGCTATAGGTTGGATTTGGTGATCCTGAGGTGCTTTGCCAGCCTGGGTGACTCGCTGATTCTATGACTGAATGTGCAGCTGCTTTGCTCAGAAATGTGGACTGTGTTGACTTAGAAGATACATTTTAAGATGTATCTTAGAAGATACAAGATACACTTGCTAATCTATTTTACTTTTAGGTAGTCCATTTTTAAATACTTCTCATAGTACAGCCCACATTTGCATTTCTTGTCATAAGTTTGCTTTACTGATGAAATGGGACACATGAGCTCTGGACCTGACTCATCTCAGCTACAGAATACTTCAGGTATCCTAATGCTAGATGATTAAGATTAAAAATATTATTGTAAATTAATACATGTCTACTCTTCCTTGGCTTTTGTGATACACAACTGTCATCTCTAGAGGTGTCTCCATTTCACCAATTCTTTTATTTTTTTTAATGGTAAAACTAGAATCATGCCCATGAAAGCCAGTAAGCACACTTGGAAGCAAAAATAAAAGGTGTAGAACCTTTGAGCTGGGCTATAATTTTTAACATGGAATAAAGTTCATGATCTTTAGTAATATTTGACAGTAAAGGGTGGTTATATGAAGGGAACTTAAACAGCACCATGTCTAAATTAAAGATGCTGTTCCAGAAGGCAGAATATAAAATGCAATGCATGAGTGGAAACTGGTCGAAGAACAGAATTTGTGTATGAAGAAGTTGTTATGGTGACCTTACATTTTGTATGATGCTGACACTTACCACTTCAACTTATGCAATGGGGTATAGAACAATTGTATAGGGATCTCTGAGCAGTTTATTCCAGGCCAGAAATGTAAACTGATATCTCCCAGGTTACATCAGGATATAAAACCAGTTATTGTCACTGACTTTTCTTCTTGCCCACCTCTGCGTGGAAGTCAATGTGCTCAGAGTATATTTGCTAGTTCAGACGTTAGAGGTGAACTAGGCAAAAGAGATGCCTCATTTGTGAATGGCAGACAAGACAGATGCATGTGCTGGGTGATAAATTTGTCAGACTTAGAAGAAACTTCACACATCAATATTAAGAGGAGGGGTGTAGTGAAAGCATAAGTTATAGTGAAACCAGGAACTTATCGTGTTAAACATCAGATTGATGGGGATACAGTAATTTCTAGTGTCTATCTTTTGGATGTACAAGCCTATGGATCAGTTATAGACATGATTATTTCACTAAAATGTAAAAGTGTGGAAAAAAAAGAAGTCTTTGAAAAAACTCTCAAGTTCTAATGCAAACATTTATATAAAAGAAAGATATTCCAGACATAGGATGTTCGCAGACAAAGGAAGATAAGATGTTAGGAGGAGGTGAGAGTGCAGCCCAGACAGCCACTGAGTCCTGGGCTTCAGCAAGAGCAGTGTGGGCAACAGGGCAAGGGAGGGGATTGTGCCCCTTTGCTCTGCTCTCCTCAGACCCCACCTGCAGTCCTGTGTGCAGTTCTGGAGCCCCCAGCACAGGAAGGACATGGAAGTGTTGGAGTGGGTCCAGAGGAGGCCACCAAGATGCTGAGAGGGCTGCAGCAGCTCTCCTATGAGGACAGGCTACAGGAGTTGGGGCTCTTCAGCCTGGAGAAGAGAAGGCTTCCAGGAGACCTTAGAGTAGCCTTCCAGGATCTGAAGGGGGCTGCAGGAAGGCTGGGGAGGGACTATTGACAAGGTCTTGTAATGCCAGGACAAGGGGAAGGGGTTTGAAGTGACAGAGGGGAGATTGAGACTGGATGTTAGGAGGAAGTTGTTTGCAGTGAGGGTGGTGAGACACTGGCACAGGTTGCCCAGGGAGGTTGTGGCTGCTCCCTGCCTGGAGGTGTTGAAGGCCAGGTTGGAGAAGGCCTTGAGTGAGCTGTGGCAGTGGGAGGTGTCCCTGCCTATGGCAGGGGGTTGGAACTGGATGATCCTTGAGGTCCCTTCCAACCTTACCATTCTATGATTCTATGATTCTATAATGAAACTTTACCCTGGTAACTTTCTTGTAGCTGTTATTGCTACTTGAGGAGTGTGGGATTTTAAAATAAAAATTGTTTACACAGACATGAACATTCTGGGACACAATGCAGTAACAAGAGAAGCACACTTACAGCTACACTGGTGGGGAAAAATGGGGTAAATGTCAGAGAGTCAAAAATAATCACTTAGCCACCTACATAAAAATAAAAGACGTTAATGCATTTAACACCTTAAGTCATGCAAATAATTAATTAAATATAAATAATTTGGATGTTTTTCCCAGTAGTCTTACCTGAAATAAATACATGTAGAAGCAAAATTCTATGTGCCAGATGATATTACTGAGATATAAGAAATCCAGAAGGGGCTTATTTGTGCACTAGAAGTTTATTTAGCTTGGTGTTATGACTCTCTTACAGTTGTCCACTGTGGAGGTCTAGGAAAAAATATAAGCATAAGAATACAGTAATAATTCCCCAGACTATTTTTCCTGTCTCAAACAAATTGCATTTCAGGGACTTTCTGACTCAATGGGCATGTTTTCATACTTAATAGACCACCACAGATCTTTTTCCTTGATTTAAGCCAGGTACTTGAGCCTCTGTGGATTTTTAGCATGCAGTCTTTGCAAGGAGCTCTGCAGCTTAATTACATGAGGAACAACTTCATTCTCTTTCTTTTGAATCAGCACCTTGAGTTCTTTTTTTTTTTTTTTAACCACCCCTTAGTTCTTGTACTTAATAAGACTGAGAACAACCATCAGCTATTTGCTTTCTTTACATCACCAGGGTTTTTATAGGTAGAGAGCCGCAGGTGTGATGTAATCCTTGCTTCAAACACCAAAAACCATTTGGGTTCCAACCTGTAGAGAACCATTTGGGTTCCAGCATGTAGAAGGACGGCACTTGATGTCATGCAGTTCATGATAATGCAAAAAGTGTAGAGAGAAAGTTTATAAACCAGAAATAGTCAGCTAGAAAAAAACTTCAGGCCTAACCAAATTACTTTTTGACTATATAATACTTTAATACTTTGTAAATAACTTATAATCAGATTTTTCAATGAAAAGTCATAAATCATAGCTCTGCAGAAAGCAACGAATGTTTGCTAGTTCTTCCAGTGGTTAGTTTCACCAAGAAGTTTCAAATTTATTTCTCATGATGAAAATGTACTTTACTTAGAGTGCCATACCAGGCTAGCATGACAAATACACATTGGCACTTTGGGTGGCAAGGACTGGGAAGAATGGGTTTAGACTGGCAGAGGGGAGATTTAGACTGGATGTTAGGAGGAAGTTGTTTACAGTGAGGGTGGTGAGACAGTGGCACAGGTTGCCCAGGGAGGTTGTGGAGCACAGAAACACTGAACGTGACCTTTGATCATGTTTGGTGCTTCTGTGCTCCATAACCTCCCTGGAGGTGTTCAAGGCCAGATTGGATGAAGCCTTGAGTAACCTGTACTAGTGGGAGGTGTCCCTGCCTATGGCAGGGGGTTAGAACTAGATGATCCTTGAGGTCCCTTCCAACCCTACCATTCTATGATTCTATGAACATTTCATAGCAGCGTTTTGATGTCTGTGTATTAGTGGCTCTAAGTGTTGATTGTGGCCACAGACCTGCCTATGGCAGGGGGTTAGAACTAGATGATCCTTGAGGTCCCTTCCAACCCTACCATTCTATGATTCTATGAACATTTCATAGCAGCGTTTTGATGTCTGTGTATTAGTGGCTCTAAGTGTTGATTGTGGCCACAGACCTGCCTATGGCAGGGGGTTAGAACTAGATGATCCTTGAGGTCCCTTCCAACCCTACCATTCTATGATTCTATGAACATTTCATAGCAGCGTTTTGATGTCTGTGTATTAGTGGCTCTAAGTGTTGATTGTGGCCACAGACCTGCCTATGGCAGGGGGTTAGAACTAGATGATCCTTGAGGTCCCTTCCAACCCTACCATTCTATGATTCTATGAACATTTCATAGCAGCGTTTTGATGTCTGTGTATTAGTGGCTCTAAGTGTTGATTGTGGCCACAGACCTGCCTATGGCAGGGGGTTAGAACTAGATGATCCTTGAGGTCCCTTCCAACCCTACCATTCTATGATTCTATGATTCTATGAACATTTCATAGCAGCGTTTTGATGTCTGTGTATTAGTGGCTCTAAGTGTTGATTGTGGCCACAGACTCTTGATTAATATTACTACAGAATTTGAAGACTTCTTTCGAGCTTCACGACCAAAGAGCTCGTGACAGATATTGCAGATATTTATGCTGAGTATATCTCAAAGGATATTTAAAGGCTTCAAGAGTATAATTGTGTTAAACATTTTCAAATTGCCTCACTCTGCACAAACAAAAGGAACTAGGATTGAATCTTCACATGTTATTGGAAAGAGTTTTGATCTGAAGACCTAACCAAGTAATTTTACAAGGGGATAGAATGTATTAATGTTGATGTTACCCTGGTAAACATTTCTGACATTGACCACATTATGCCTAACAGATCAATATTTTTCAGCTACTTAATTATCTGGGTGACTGCATTTGCCAATTCAAACATAAATAAATGTCTTACCTGATCAAATGCCTCATAGAGGTTAAGAGAATTGTTTCAAAAGAATAGCATTTTGAGTGTTATGAAGCCACAGTGTTTCCTTCAGCACTGACTGCTTGACATTTTTTATGTAAGCTGATTTATTTTTTAAAGCATTTGTATTTCAGAAGTGACATTAAGGAGCAGTTAGCTGCACAGGAAGAGAATCAATCAAAATGGTGTTATGTCCAGGCTTATTTCCAACTTCTCTTGAAGAGAATTTAAATATACAACAAAGATTCAGAAACTGGATAAAGGTAAAAGTTGGGGCTGCTTTTTCAGGTAATGTTGCTTTAAAGAAACTGGAATCTGAAAAAAATGAATCAAACAGGAAAAAAAATTAATCAAACAGGGAGAAAAAAACAAACCAAAACAGAAACCCCTAAAACCAAACAACCCTGTCTTTTGTTTTACTGTTGCCTTTTTTTTGTTTGTTTGTTTGTTTTAACCCAGTAATGTGAAGAAATGCTGGCAAAAGTGTTTCTATGCTGCGTTTCCAGATGATTAAAGCAAATCTCCCAAAATTAAGGTGACTCGCTTCAGAGATATTTAAAATTTTATTATAGGTCTAGATTGTCATTTTATAACTGATTGTATGAGACAATAATTGCAAACTCCAGAAGTTCCTAGGGAAAAAGACTACTAAGAAACTGCCATCACCATGATGCTATAAAAAAGTAAAGCTCCCTTTACACTCAGAAATAACTGATTTCCTTCCCAGACTTTTAGCCATATTATGGGAATCTATTTCACATTCAAGTTTTGCAGTAAAACCAACCAAACCCATAAGTTGTCTGCTTACAGAGACACAGAATGGACCTTGGTACCTAGTATCAGGGGATAAGATCAGAAATGTCCTGAAATTCTGCCAGAAGAGATTTGGTTTTAGGAAAGATTAAGATTTAGATTTGTTTTTAGGAAAAATTTCTCTACTGAAAGAGTGGTCAGGCATGGGAATAGGTTGCCCAAGGAGATGTTCAAGAAGCATGTGGGCAATGCATTTTGGGACATGGTTTAATGACCATGGGGGTGTTTGATGGATGGATGGGCTAGAAAGAATTCTATCGTTCTATGAATTTGAAAGCTCCTTTCAGAGAATGAAAATCAACCAAACCTCAGAAACCAAAAGATGTTATTTTTATGCAAAATTTACAATGATCTTCATACAGACATATTTGCAAAATGGAAGGACTCTCTGTACTTCAAATGTTCTTTTTGTCTGGGTGTGTGCTGAACCTGGTAAAAATACCAGGCACAATGGGCACATATAAAGAGATTTGTAAACTTCATCGTATCTTGTAGAAGAACTACATTTATACCTACCCATTATATCACAGCTTGTGCTCCATTAGAAATATTTCAAATTTTGAGGCACTGTCTGAAAAATGTAGAGTTGTGATACACAGGATTCTTTCTTTTTTTTTTTTTTACCTCCCCCCAGTGCTATTTCTGAGATTGCAGTCAGAATGTTCTGCCTACTTTTGAAGTGTTTTAAAAAGACAAAGATTGGAAATGGTTCAGAGAAGAGTAATTAGAATGATCCATAGTCTGGAACAGAGTCTGGGAACTTTGCTAAGAACCATCTAAAGAGCACTCAGTCAATTCACTTATTCCAGAAAAGTTGAACTATAATAAGATGCAACACGTAGAAGAGGAACCACTGTACACTGAGGACACAAAGTGTTGAAGGAGTGCTTCAAGGAGACTGTTAATTTTTTGCTAAAGGCAGTGCTTTTCCTGACTACAGAAAGGCGAGGTAAAAGCTCTTTTGTGTGATAATTTGAGGAAAGGTGAAAATCCTAAACTGAAAATATTTGACATACATCAGATAAAGGACCAACCTTCAGACTGATTGTCAGGGATATTAATAACCTGTTATGAATTACAATTATTAATATAAAAAAACCAAATCAGGAAAATTATTAATATAAAAAACAAATCAGGACAATTCCCTCAGATTCTTTGGATTTTTGGTTGACAGGAAATAGTTGCACAAAGGATATTTAGGAACACAGAATTAAACAGTTTCAACAATCAGAGCTTGGAAAAATAGGAACATGAAACAGGAAAAATTCTAACTGTGCTGCAGAGGCTTATCATTAACTCTAGCGTATGTACTCACAATGTCTTGGGTCCCTGAGTAAGTTTCCCATATAAGAACACTTCCAAAACTCACGACTGATCCCGAGATAAATGTGCTGGATTCAGGTTAATTGGAATATTTTAATAGAGAAAATTACTCTCTAGGCTGTGAAAGGAAAACAATGGTGATGTCTATTTCACTCATAGGCTTGCTGAGATGTTTGGGAAAAAGAACTCAAAACATTAGATAAGGCAGTCTCAGTCTGTCTCTCTCTGGGGTCACAGTGTCTCAGGTGGTCTACCTTCTGGCTCCTCTGTGCCAATTAATCTTCACTAATCACTTTCCTTCTAACTCCCCTGGCCCATCCTCCAAGCTCACCTTGCACATAAGGTAAACCTTGAGGTAAGGTATAGGGATGGGAAAGAAGGTGGAAGGGTGGTTGGGAGTCCCTCCTGGGGTCTCTGATTTCTGGGAGGGGAGTTGTGTTTCTGTATTCCCTTTAACTTGTCTATGTCTATAACTATTCCTGTCTGTTGTGTCTCTCTCTCTGCTTGTACATTGTGCTAAGCTGTAAATAGAGCTTCAGCCCTTAACTTCCAGCTGGCTGAGTCTAGTTTGGGGGATTTTACAAACTGTGTGGGGCAGGGAACTCCCAGACCATCACAGTAAAATACAAAATATTCCAGGCAGAGGGGGGGAAGAGAGAGAGCTGCTGCAGAGCCAGTGTAAGCTGCGAACACAAGGCCACGGTGATTCCCAGTTTAACGAGCCCCTAAGGAGTATCGGCTCCCCGCGGAGGTCCGCGCAGGAAAGCTGTCTACGTAGAAAGGCTTGTAAGAAAAGGCTTCTGTGTAGAAAGACCCCCCCTTTAAATAGAGCAATTTGAAAGTTAAACTGGCCAGTAGGCATTTAGCATCCTTGTTCCACCCAATGCATTTAAAACTTCATGCCTTGTGTGACCACGCAGGCACGTTGAGGTGTCAGACATCTGACATGTGGTGCTAAGCTCCTAGTTCCTCCTTGTTTTGCTCATCTACTTCAACTTCTGGACCCTGAACAGAAGGAGGATGAGTGAGGGTTTAAACTGGCGTGGCAGGATTTCTGCCCTACCAGGACACTGATACAGAGAAAAAGGTTCATAATCTTTTACTGAAAGAATTTAATAATCTTCCTGACATGGAGAGAAACTATCAACTATCATCTGTTACTGAATATTGCTAAGAACTATCACTTTTGTCTGAAGGTAACATTCAAATGGAAATGCAAATGGATTGTTTTCTACTGTCATTATTAGTATTTATAGCAGCCTGAATAACAGTGCTTATTAAAATGTAGCAGCAGCTTCTGTCTTGGGTAAGTGAAAATGTTAATAACTTCTGAGCAAACGAACTGAGAGGTTGTTGGATGTTCAAACATAGCATCTCTTGGAGGAATAATGATCTAGAATTTTTTTCCATATCAAGCCTCAGGCTTGCAGCACCACCACCACTGAAGATAATAAATGAAAATTGAGTTATGATTGGCAGGGAAGGCTGGAGCTTGGGTCAGCTGAAAGCACAGTCATATTTCTCACTGCAGGCCAGTTCACCTTTTTATTATAGTAGTGGAATGAAGTGGAACGAGTTGGCACATTGCTTTAAAAAAATCTGCTTTGCTCCTTTCTGTATGGTGTCTTGGAGTCATTGCATGATTTTATGTTTGTGGGTTGTTGATCAGCCATGTCTAGTTCAGAGGCATCCCTGCCCATGGCCAAAAGGAGGCTGGAGTAGATGATCTCTTAGGTCCCTTCCAGCCTAAGGCATTGAATGATTCTACTGAAACTTTTGCTACTGAATAGTTTCACTGCCATAATTAATTGGCATATCAGTATTAAATGGTTTCAACTCGAAAGTATTTATTGCAGGTGAAATGATAACAGGAGAGCAGGCATTTGTGTAGGCTGCATTGTTGGGTACCAACCAGACTTATATCCTGGAAGGAGACCCATGGGGTGCCGTGGCTCTTGTGGCCTTAGGCATATTAGCTGCCTCAGCAGCTCAGATTCTGACTGTAAAGTAACATATTCACACTATGAGGGTTGTGCATCCAGTCCAATGTAATTAATTTAAAATAGTTTGTGAGTCAAGGTAAACAGCATTTATTAAAACAGAGGTTGAAAATATTCTAATGTCTTCTACAGTGACTCAAATGTTTGGAAATTCATGCAGAAGTACATCCAAATTCCACATATCTTTATGCATGCAAATTCAGCATCTTGTGCTTGTGTGGGGTATGTACAAATTTTTTTGTTGTTGCTGTTTTTAAACTTCAGCTCCCCAGAAATGAGTGTATGTTCCTTGACAGAAAGTCAGCAAGCTGTCAGATAGAGTTCACTTTGTGAGAGCAACATGGTTTCATTTTGGAGGAACATTCCTGAAAATTTATAAGGAGCTGTCAAAAGGAATTCACTTTATTACCGATTAACATCAGATTCAGAACTAAAGCCACATAAATTAACTTCAGGAAATAAAAAAAAAACCCAAACCCATCAGTGCTCCTGTCTTTCATTTTGGACAGCACTAAAAGAACAAGAAGTATTGCTTCTGTGTTGCTGTTGGAACTGAGACTCTTACGGGAATTTGCAAATTTGTGGGTAGGCTGATTGCAGTGCTTGAGATTTAGCATATTGAGAAAGGGAAATGCAGATGCGATAATACCAGCTATTGATTAGGAAAACTACATGATCATATACATTTATACCCTCTGATATTTTAACTGCATGAAATAACCCTGTGTGATGGAAATAAATAAATCCTAAAATAATTATAGCAGCTTAGTCACAATTCTGTATTTAATGATGCATGCAAAAAAGAAATGAACAAATAAATAAATCATTGCTTTTTCTTGTTATGTGAGCACATGATATAATTAAAAAGATCTATGGAGAATAGAAACTAGCTGAAATGAAGAAGCTGACTCCATTTAGATTCTGTGAAGTCAGTAAAATGAGTGTCAGACCTTGGGAAGTATATTCAATAATGCTGAAAATATTTATTAATATTATTACAGAAACATTAAATGTCCCAGGCAGGTTGACATTTAATGGTAGCTGAACTAAATAATCTAAACCATCTTATTTTAGGCCTACAACTCTCAAACAGTCTTTAAAATGATCATAGAATCATGGAATAGTTTGGGTTGGAAGGGATCTCCGAAAGCCATCTGCAGTGAACAGGGCCTCCTCTAACCTGGCCTTCAACACCTCCAGCCTCCCTGGGCAACCTGTGCCAGTGTCTCACCACCCTCACTGCAAACAACTTCCTCCTAACATCCAGTTTCAATCTCTCCTCTGCCAGTTCAAACCCACTGCCCCTTGTCCTGTCATTGCAAGACCTTGTCAATAGTCCCTCCCCAGCCTTCCTGTACTCCACTTCAGATACTGGAAGGCTACTCTAAGATCTCCTGGAAGCCTTCTCTTCTCCAGGCTGCAGAGCTCAATGTAAATGCCAGCTGGATGGACAGACCCCAAAGTTACTGCTTCCGTATAGTGTTAACTTCCACAAACCTGTATCTAGGCTATTACCATACCAAGATAAACAGAAACTTGTAAAAAAGGCTACTCTAAGGTCTCCTGGAATCCTTTTCTTCTCCAGGCTGCAGAGGCCCAACTCTCTCAGCCTGTCCTCACAGCAGAGCTGCTTTAGTTTTTTAGTACTGATATTTTAGATGTTGGGGGTTTGTTTTTCTTTTTTTTTTTTCTTTTTTTTTTTTTTTAACTCAAAGTTGACATTAAAAGTCACACATTATATTGTGTTGTTGCAGCTTCAAAGAATGCACTAAGGTCAATTGAAATGATCCATGACTTAATAAAACAAGGATTTCACCAAAAGCAGGAGCTTTGAGCTATCTGCAGAATCCAGTATTTTTGTATTCTATTTAACGAATTTGCATGGGATAATACTAAAAATGAGGAAATAATCCTATGCAAAACCTACTGAAGTGTTTCATCTAATATATTAGAATTTAATAATATATAGATATAAAAAAGAACCCAAAAATCAATGTCAATCATACAAATATTAAAAAAGAACCCTAAAAGTGATGTCTGTGTGTGAAAAGAAAGCAAATGTCTGATCTTATCTAAGAGACAGGGAGGTGTATTTCAACCTAAACCAATATAAACCAATATAATTAATATAATATTTATATTAATATAAATATATATAAAGTATATATATAAACCAATATAAACAGTGAGGAAAGACACTGTTCTGCATGTCTGTTTTACAGAAGTCCACACAGGCACAGTTGAAGACATGGAACTGTTGCTCNAAGGGGGCTCCAGGAAGGCTGGGGAGGGACTATGGACAAGATCTGGGAATACCAGGACAAGGGGCAATGGGTTTGAAGTGTCAGAGGGGAGATTGAGACTGGATGTTAGGAGGAAGTTGTTTGCAGTGAGGGTGGTGAGACACTGGCACAGGTTGCCCAGGGAGGTTGTGGCTGCTCCCTCCTTGTAGGTGTTGAAGGCCAGGTTGGAGGAGGCCTTGAGTGAGCTGTGCTAGTGGGAGGTGTCCCTGCCTCTGGCAGGGGGTTGGAACTGGATGATCCTTGAGGTCCCTTCCAACCTTACCATTCTGTGAATCTATGATTCCACTGGTATTTCAGACATGAGGATAGGTTCACGTTTCTCATCTCAGACTCAGCCAGAAAACTCTGAAGCTTCTCATGCACCTGGTTTCCAGCAGCTTGTTCTTCTGGGCAGAACACCCTTGACTTCTCTTGCTGAACAAGAAGCATATGTTGCAGTCACATATCAGAGCCTGAAATCAGGACACCTCTTTTGTTGTGTTAATATATCTGCCTCTTTATTTCCAGCAGGTGGAGAGGCTTCAAATGCCAAAGAATGCATCTGGCTACTTCTCATGCTTGCTGAGGAAGTGCATATCCTTTTTCTCTAGGCGATAGGTAAACCCAAACAATTACTTTTCAGTAATTAATTTTCAAGTAATAATGGCTTTAAGCTTGGCCAGTTTCTGATGTATAGCGATCAGGTGGGTTAAGACCCTAAGGCATTTCCTGAGTCTTTGCATTTAGCCTTGACTGCTTGTTTAAAAATGAAAAATGTAGCTAGACACAAACCTTTAAGCCAGTGGAACACTGGCCTCAGGCTGAAGCTCAGCGACAAAGCTGATAATGAATTTTAATCCATTCATATGCAAGTCTTATTAGCAGAAAAATGAATTATCTGCTTTGTTTATTATTCAGGAAGTTGATCACCAACAGATGTTTTTCTAAAATGCTGCTTCATTAAGTGTCTTCAAATGTTCTAGTAAAAGTGCTGTTTAAGACTGCCTTTTACTGTTGTCACAGCTATCAGAAAACATGATGCACAGAACAATAGTCTAGAATTAAAGAATATGAATGCAATTGTAAAGGAGGGACTGATTCAAAATTAATAATTATATTAATTTTGATATCCAGGCAGAGATTGTTAATAACTATGAACACTGTTTCTTAACGTTAAATCTTGTCACAAAATTTATATACAAGGTTCAAAAACGCAGGGTTTGGAAATTTGCACATACAGGGAACAGGTAAACTGGAACACTTTAAAGGCAACTAACATAAGCAAACATTTTTACTGGCAGAGAAGGTTTATACACAGGAAGCTCCTTTCTGCTTATGGCAGAAGGCAATTAATGATTACAAGAGGCTTGAAGTATTGACTCACAAAGAATATCCTGGGACAAAACCCAAAGTACGCGGTGGGCTGCTGCTGGGTCGGAAGCTGTTAGAGGCTTTGGAGTTTCCTCAAGCTCCTGGGTGCTTCAAATAGAGGAGGCAGACATCTCTGAGCTGGTCCTGGCTCTCTTGGCAGCAGGCTGTCATGTGCAGGCAGATGTCTGTGATGTGCAGTCCCGGCACGGTGTCACGATGGCTGTGCAGGCCGAATGCGTGGAGGCATCAAAGGCTGATCGTGCTGCTTGGAGTCCCACCCAGGTCAGGATCCGTGAGGTAGTAAGAGTACAACAGCAAACCCACTCAATTGGCTCCCTGCTCATCCTTTATATCCATTTCAGTCCGAGACTGATGGGCCTTTGGACATAGATTAGCCAGTCAGGATGGCAGTTTGCCCAGTGTGCCTCTATTAGATGAAACTGGGGCTTCTGTCCCCTTTCCTGCAGCCACCACCACCAACACAGAGGGAGGGGGAGCAGGGGAGCATGCCTGGGCAAGCCAGGACATGTACAAGCCCACCTTTGGCCTATTCAGGCCTACCACAACAGCAATGTACATAAATATAATAAATGGCTTCTTGAGTTGAAATGGGAGTTACAGTTTAGATAATTAGAAAGGATGGAAATAAACGAATGAATGTGTGGGGAAAAGGTGTTAAAGACTATTCTCTTGATTTTCATAGAGCAGGAGAATCCTATCCAATCTCCATTTTACCCACATGGATATTCCAGGAGACTCTTCCTGGTCTGAATGTTGATCCACAGTGATTCCCACTGGTTTATCTGATCAGTCATGCATCCTGGGGATAGGAGGAGGAATGAGCTGTGGTCCAAGCTACCTAAAGAGAGTAGAATATGTTTTAACATAAAAAACTTGCCTGTCCCAGCTGAAGGCTACTTCACTGTGCTTCCTGATGTGCTTTTCCATGCCAAAATGGCAGTTTGCCTAAGGCACAGCTCATGCACAGCTAGCCCTGATGATAACACTGTGCTAAGTCTGACAGCACACCGGACATGACTGTGTATACTGGAGCTTGATTAATTATAAATCAACTCCAACAGCCAAATGCAAAGAATCTCTTCTGACAGTGCCATGAGAAAACATGAGCATTTTAAAAAGCAAATTAACATTAATAACTAAACTGATTTAAATTCCATCTTGCAGACCGGCAAAATGATTGAGTAGATACAGCTCAAGAATGTTTAGTTATGCATTGTGCCCGAGCAAGCTGTTCATTTAATGAATAAAGCAAATTATCCAGGTTTGCCTAAAAGTGGTGGCAAAGAAAAGAGAATTCTTGTCCAGAGTTGCCAATCTTTGGACTTTTAGCCAACAGACAGTTGTACTGAAAATGATGATTTTGTCAGTGGTACAAGGCTTCTGTGCTGTCACAGTATTGCCTTTCGCTTAATTTATTGACAGGGAAGATTAGAATCCCTAAATAATGGTATATGTAGGCATTGGAGGAGTATCACAAGCTTAACAGAGTTTTCTCCTATTAGAATTTAGTGTTTTCAATTGTCTATCTTGAAGGTGTTATTTGAAAAACTTTGCTCAGATTTTAGGAGGCGGAAATTCAGTGATTTATTAAATGTGCAAAAGATTTTTAATCCACTTCTTGATTTATGATTGTTGACTAAATGATCCCAGCCAAGCAAGACTCTCATTGTGGACTGCAACACACCTCACTGGGAGTCCTCAGGTGCTTTCAATTTTGTAGACAGCCAAATAAATTTCTGGCTAAAGTCTACATTACTGCATTTACATTTAAATAGCTTTGAATGCCAATGAAAAAATCACAAAACCACCTAATTAATTGCTAGCACTTGTATCAACAGAAAATGCATAAAGCTCTTGCAAGATCATCTCATTTATAATCTATATCCAGACTTCAAAAGATTTCCCACTTAAATCTCAATGAGAACAGATGCATTTAACAGTATTTAGGGATGATTTTCAAAGTACAGCATTACTTTTATGACAGTTTAGTGCAGTTATGTATATTAATATCGTAACATATTATTAAAAAAAAAAAAAAGTTAAAACATTTTAAAAACAGTAAAGAGGAGTTTGATATTCACTAGCCTATCCAGAAACTGGAAGCCTGGATTGCCTGTATGGAGGTGTATATCCCTTGTTTACATCTAGGGTATAGGAAATACCACAAAATCTTTAAAAATTCTTCCCAAACTATCATAGGAATAATTAAAGGGAAAATATAGAGAGTAATCTATATATGGAAAAAAAAATACCCCACCTAAATACATCCATTTCAAGAGGACATCTTTTGCAATGCATGAGGTATCTGTGTGCTATAATTACTGTGTTGATTTGTAAATGCCGTGAAGTAAAATACAATAATCCTCACAGCCTTCTACAAATGACATTAATTATTGAAAGTTTATGAAGTGCTTTGGAATGTAACTCATTTGCAAATACAATAAATAAATGTTAAGTAGTGTTACCATAGATTTGCAATGACAACAGAAATCTGGCAATGATATTTTATTGATTTGCTGAAATGCCAACAAGCTGGGTTTGTTCTACTGTGTAAATGCTTTTATGGTACACTGCTGCAGATCTTGATTTTTACTTTTTTTTTAGATCATCATCCTCAGCCCAGGAAATATTACATCTGCACAAATGTGAGCTATGTAAGTGTTATGAAATTACTCAAAATTAGTAATTGATATTAATGTTTATGTCCAGGCAGAGATTGTTAATAATTATGAAAACTGTTTATTAACATTAAATCTCACCAGAAACCTTATTTACAAGGTTCAAAATGCAGGGTTTGGAAATTTATACACACAGGGAACAGGCAAAAGTGGAACACTCTAAAGGTACCCAGCATAAGCAAACATTTTCACTGACAGAGAAGGTTTGTGTGGTCACTTACACTGCTTGCAGTTAGTTATGCTGCTTAGCCACTGGATGGAGGCAGGAAACTCCTTTCTGCTTATGGCAGAAAGCAATCAATGAGTACTTGAATCAATGAAGCTTGAAGTATTTACTCACAAAATATCGTGGGACAGTACCCAAAGCACGTGGTGGGGCTGCTGCTGGGTCGAAAACCGTTAGAGGTTTTGGAGTTTCCCCAGGCTCCTGGGTGCTGGAGAAAGGAGGCAGACATCTCTGAGCTGGTCTTGGCTCTCTTGGCTCTCAGGTGCAGGCAGGGTGCAATGCCAGGTGCAGTCTGGGCACGGTGTCACGCTGGCTGTGCAGGCCGAACGCGTGGAGCCATCGGAGCCTGATCCTGCTCGCTGGGGTCCCACCCAGCTCAGGATCAATGAGGCAGTAAGCAGGCAGGGATACAATAGCAGAGAGCACTACCTGCTCATCCCTTTATATCCTTTCAGCCCGAGACTGATGCGCGTTTGGACATGGATTAGTCAATCAGGATGGCACTTTACCAAGCTTGACCATATGAGGTGCAGCCAGGGCTTTGGTCCCGTTTCCCGCAGGCACCATCCCCAGCACAGAAGAAGGGGGAGCAGGGGGGCATACCTGGGCAAGCCAGGACATGTACAAGCCCACCTTGGTCTATTTAGACCTACCGCAACAGTAAGCAAGCACCAAAACTAGGGACTTTTGTAAACACCTAAGGAAATGAAGATGTGGCTGAGGATCTCTGTGGAATTACCCTGTAACAGCTGCAAGTGAATTATTCTGGAACAATCCCTTTGCAGGTTTTTTCATAGGAAGACCTTTAGACCAGTACCAAGAAAAAACAAAAATCAGACTTAATCTTGAGAATTAAGAACCAAGACTTCTCCCAGAGCAAAATTAATCAGAGCGGAACAACCTCAGCATGACATTTATATGGACATAATCATAAGCAAATAATTAGAAACTGAATCCAGACTTTAATTTTTCCAGTGTTGTACCTTAGTTAATAAGCTGTGTTGTGAGCTATGCAGTGAGATTGCAGAGTATTTAATTTCAACTTCTGTAGTCTAAAAAAATGTCTGTAACATTCTATTCAAGTTATCTTTTAAAAGCCAAAGAAAGTGAAGAACTTTTGAAAGATTTTGTTGCTTGCTTTCCGGAATACTCAGTGCTTGTCAGAGTGTCTCTGTATGTACAGGTTCAGCATGCACTTTTTTTCTTTTTTTTTTTTTTTTAATAAATGCTAAAGCAGTAGGTTGGCTTGGTGAGAAGCAAGAAAACATCAACCAGAGAAGAAAGCTTTTTCCAAACTGTCCTAACAATGATACAATTTTCTTCTACTCTTGATAAAATATTTATTTCTTGAATGAATGTAAATAGATTTTTCTAACCAGGGGTAGAGGGTTTCATAACATGTTCATTTCAGAATATACTAACCCACTCTTTTTTTATTAAAAAAAATGATTTATCATTCAAGATAAAGTGGTTTGAGGCATTACAAAAGGAACAGGTTTTACTTTGAATAAGATGGAAGCATAACTCAGAAACGCAATGAAATGTAGAGTAAATACAATTTATACTCTCTATAATATGTGAGGAAACCTATTTATAACTGGATGAGGACACATTCTTAGGTAACAAATGCTGTGCCCGAAGGATATTTAATGGTACATGGAGAAAGAATGGATTTTCATAACTGGCAGTGAAATTCAACCTGCTGACTTCAAAGAATAGCACCCCAATGTAAATAAAACAGAACAGGCATTACTTCAAAAGGAAAGTCTTTTCATTTGAACTTTCATTGCTGTAATACTGAGGTTTCATGTTAAAATTTTTCCTGGGTTTGGGTTTTTGGGTTTGGTGTTTGGGTTTTTTTTTGTTTGTCTGTTTGTGGGTTTTTTGGNTTTTTTTTTTTTTTTTTTTTTTTTTTTTTTTTTTTTTTTTTTTTTTTTGTTTTTTTTTTTTTTTTTTTTTTTTTTTTTTTTTTTTTTTTTTTTTTAAATCAACACTCAGATCATCACCAGTGAGCTCACCAATGTTGCGTGGAATATGTTGCTGAAACATACATACACACAACGAAAGAGAAAAAGGGTCAATGTATTTTGGGAAAACCTGATTTAAAGGAGAAAAATTAAGTGGTGTTTCAGCTTAGTTTGTTGTGTACATAGGTTCTGGACATGGGAATAAGGCTTAAGAAAGTAGAACATAGAAATGTAGAATAATTTTGATTGGAAAAGACCCTTAAAAAGTCCAACCATTCTCTAACTCTACTAAGGCTGGTGCTAAACCATGTCCCTTAGCAGCACATCTCTGCCTCTTTGGAACACCTTCTTGAATGGGGATTCAACCAGAAGCACATTGTGTTTCAGTCAGTTCTAGGATAAAACCACATTTTTTGGTGGATCTCTGGCTTAAATTAACTGATGTAGCAATAGATATCAGTGGGTAGGATATCACAGACCTTCTGCACATCATTTGCCAGCCCCATGTGAGTGACTGCACGTTGCAGGGCTTTTATGTGGTATGCTTTGTCAATACATGGGAAGCTGAATTGCATCCTAAACCAGCCAGCATTTACCCATCTAACCAAATTTAGTCATCTAAGTTACACTATAGTCAACAGACTGTAAAAGGAAGAGGAGATTGCCAACAGAGAATAATACCTTAAGTAGAAATTAGGAGTTATCCTTTGGAAACACCTCTATTTCACCACTAATGAAAAGAAAGATGTCTACTTTGGTCTATCTCCCAGGTGTTTGAGGAGATGAAGCTTACTGCAAGATGTATTTGGGAAACCCTTGTTAGGAAGTAGGGCATTTTAATTCAGCTTCCAGTCACAAGAAGAAAGCTCTCTGGTTCTTAGCATAGAATCATAAAATCATAGAATGGTAAGGTTGGAAGGGACCTCAAGGATCATCTAGTTCCAACCCCCTGACATAGGCAGGGACACCTCCCACTAGTACAGCTCACTCAAGGCCTCCTCCAACCTGGCCTTCAACACCTCCAGGGAGGGAGCATCCACAACCTCCCTGGGCAACCTGTGCCAGTGTCTCACCACCCTCACTGCAAACAACTTCCTCCTAACATCCAGTCTCAATCTCCCCTCTGCCACTTCAAACCCATTGCCCCTTGTCCTGGTATAGCCAGACCTTGTCAATAGTCCCTCCCCAGCCTTCCTGTAGCCCCCTTCAGATGCTGGAAGGCTACTCCAAGGTCTCCTGGAAGCTTTCTCTTCTCCAGGCTGCAGAGCCCCAACTCTTGTAGCCTGTCCTCATAGGAGAGCTTCTGCAACCCTCTCAGCATCTTGGTGGCCTCCTCTGGACCCACTCCAACACTTCCATGTCCTTCCTGTGCTGAGGGCTCCAGAACTGCACGCAGGACTGCAGGTGGGGTCTGAGGAGAGCAGAGTAAAGGGGCACAATCCCCTCCCTTGCCCTGCTGCCCACACTGCTCTTGCTGCAGGCTCATGTTGAGCTTTTCATCAAGCCCTTTTCTTTGTATCAGTGAATACTAAGGGAAAACTAAGCTTTGTATTTTGGCAAGTAACAAAATAACACACTCACCTTGTGTGTCACTCCAAGATTTTTCTTCCAAAACAATGGATCCTTTTTAAATTGCAAGTACAAATGTGCTCTAATGACAAAACCAGAACAATCAAATAAAAAAAACCAAAACAAAACCTCTCAAACAATGACAGCAGTGCCACCACGAAACAAAACAAAACCCCAAAGAAGCTCAAAACCCCCCAAACAACAAAAAACCTTACAACAAAACACTTGCTTTGTTGCAGGTACAGGACTTGGTAATTCTGCTTTGTAGAAAGAAGTGAGTTTATTTTGCATCTTTCTGTACTTGTGAGGCTGACCTTAGCAGTTTCTTACTCTGTAATCAATACAAAGAACAGATATAATATTTGGTTTCAAGTTTCCTTATTTTTTTTTCTGCCTACATCAAGTGTTGTTGATACAGCTGTGACTTTAATTTGGTATGGAGTGTATTAGCTAACCTGTTACCCATGGGATGTAATTTCTGTATTGTGTGCAGTTTGGGGCTAGTTTGCAAAATTCACTTTGTTCCTTGGTAAGAGACTGACTACATTTGCCTAGCTGATAAAATGATTTTGACACTGCAATGTTAAATAAAAGACAATCAAATTGAAAGCAGCTAATATATGTTTGTTCATGTCCTGAGCCTGAAAAGTAATAACACTACAGATTTAAAATGCATATATATGGCTTAAAACTATGTGAAGCCTTAAGGACATGATCTCTCAGATGAATGCTGTGTGCAATGAAGTGCACTGTAATCTGCAGTGATATGGTCTTTGCTTTTCTGTGAGATACCTGGTGAATATTTTAGCAACTTGATCTCAGTCTTTCTTAGCTGTAACTTCATTTAATACTGTTCAGAGAATCATAGACTCATAGAATGGTAAGGTTGGAAGAGACCTCAAGGATCATCCAGTTCCAACCCCCTGCCATAGTACATCATACTCCCACTAGTACAGCTCACTCAAGGCCTCCTCCAACCTGGCCTTCAACACCTCCAGGGAGGGAGCAGCCACAACCTCCCTGGACAACCTGTGCCAATGTCTCACCACCCTCACTGCAAACAACTTCCTCCTAACATCCAGTCTAAATCTCCCCTCTGCCACTTCAAACCCATTGCCCCTTGTCCTGGTATAGCCAGACCTTGTCAATAGTCCCTCTCCAGCCTTCCTGGAGCCCTCTTCAGATCCTGGAAGGCTACTCTAAGGTCTCCTGGAAGCCTCCTCTTCTCCAGGCTGCAGAGCCCTTTTGGAGAATGGTTGCAAGAGCAAGGGCATGCCTCTTAATTTAGCCTGATGGTGGGTAAGCAGCAGTGGCAGGATGAGTATGTGGAACTGCAATGGTTGACAGGCCACACCTGTTGGGGCCTGGATGACGGGAAAGTTGGCTGTTTTGATGCAGACTACTGTTAGTTCTTTGTTCTAAGCCTACTCTGCATCTGTGCAGATGTAACACAAGGCCAGCATATCAGTCTACTATGTTTGATCTCACTGTTCCAAGGTTATATGCAGGGATGTTCCCAGCTTAATTGGCTTTCTCCTTGGTTACCACTAACTCCCCTCTTAGGTTCTCACGTAGAGGGATACATCTGTGAGAAAGTCTTGCTTAGATAACAGAATGCTTACATAAATAATATGAACCAATTATATGTAGTAGTGACCTATACTTGAGAGCTGTAACCGCAAGTAGGTGTGCCATGAAGATGTAATCCTTAGAGCTTCAGCTTATCAGAATGCAGCTTGATGAATATATTACCAAGAAATATATAAAAGAGCACATGCTTCACAATAAAGTTGTCACCTTCTTATGATCCATGTTGGATCTCTGGTGTCCATTATTAGTTCCTTCTCGTCAGAGCCCCAACTCTCTCAGCCTGTCCTCACAGCAGAGCTGCTACAGCCCTCTTTGTGGCCTCCTCTGGACCCACTCCAACACTTCCATGTCCTTCCTGTGCTGGGGGCTCCAGAACTGCACACAGGACTGCAGGTGGGGTCTGAGGAGAGCAGAGCAAAGGGGCACAATCCCCTCCCTTGCTCTGCTGGCCACGCTGCTCTTGATGCAGTATCTTACACTCAATACAGGGTGTAAGAACATTCCAAAGACAATGAAACTACCAATATGAGGATTCCAATGGCAAAATGCTGAACTACCATGTGCATGGTTTTGATGCTCCTAGGACCTCTTCACAGAATTCATTTTTCACATGTCTACATAACTATAGTTCTCATTAAATTAAGACTCACAGAATTAGTAGTGCCCAGGTATGTTTTTTATGCAAACAGACATAAAGATTTTAAGTCCATAGTAAATTGAATATGGATTTTTGAAAGGTGAGTCTTCAAAAACACTAATAGAGAGCTACCTCAAGAAGATAATACTTCAGTTGAGGGTAGTACAGATGAGACTGGATTGCATTTCGTGTTGCTCACGTTTTATACAATGGTATTTATGAGGTTTGATTTGAAAACTAAAGCTGATTTAACCAGAGTGAATGTTCCTTACAATTTTATCTGATGCAAAGTAGCACTTACAGTATGGAGTGCCAGGAGAGAGCAGTGTAATCATCTTTCAGGTAATCTGGCTTGTATTTTTGGTTCTGTTACTGATTGTAGTTCACAAAATGGTAAAGGACATGACAGAATTATTTCACTGTGCCTCAGTCACCCTATTTATAAAAGAAGGCAATTTCTGTGTGATGCTATGTTAGGCTGAAATTTAGAAGAAATAAATCTTGTTACATCAGTTTAAACCAAATGAGAATCTGACCTTCACTGACTGAAGAAACTCAGTTGGAAAGTTGAAGAAATAAAAAGTGAATTTTCAAATTATTTCTCATAATTTCTCAGATATCTTTCTCTAGAAAACAACAGAAAAAGCTGTGATTTTCCATACCATCTTGGATTAATATAGGATGTTCATTTTACATTTTTTATACCCATAGTTTGAAAAAGACCATCACTTTGAGCAACTTTCTGGTGTAAATAAGGGAAAAGGGTCATGGTTCATAGATACATATTAATTTGATTAGCAGAAAGCAATTTCGTTTTCCTGAACTAAATTTAACCACTGCAGTCTTTGTTTTAAATTGATAAAGGGATTACAATATTATCTTTTCAGGTGTGCCTAGCAGTCAGTGTTTGAATAAAAATGGCTTTTGGCTGAACTCAAGCTAAATTAGAGAAATGTAAAGAGAGATACACTTCAAAAAAATTAAAGTAATATCAAGCTTTCTTCATTAAATGTTAGAGTTCTGTTCAGTCATAAATTAAAATTATATATTATGGGGTGATGAAAAGCTCACCATGAGCTTGCAGTGTGAGTGCAGCCCAGACAGCAGCTGAGTGCTGGGTTGCAGCAAGAGCAGTGTGGGCAGCAGGGCAAGGGAGGGGATTGTGCCCCTTTGCTCTGCTCTCCTCAGACCTCACCTGGAGTCCTGTGTGCAGTTCTGGAGCCCCCAGCACAGGAAGGACATGGAAGTGTTGGAGTGGGTCCAGAGGAGGCCACCAAGATGCTGAGAGGGCTGCAGCAGCTCTGCTGTGAGGACAGGCTGAGAGAGTTGGGGCTCTGCAGCCTGGAGAAGAGAAGGCTTCCAGGAGACCTTGGAGTAGCCTTCCAGGATCAGAAGGGGGCCTAGAGGAAGGCTGGGGAGGGACTATTGACAAGGTCTTGCAATGCCAGAACAAGGGGCAACGGGTTTGAAGTGGCAGAGGGGAGATTGAAAGTGGATGTTAGGAGGAAGTTGTTTGCAGTGAGGGTGGTGAGACACTGGCACAGGTTGCCCAGGGAGGTTGTGGCTGCTCCCTCCCTGGAGGTGTTCAAGGCCAGGTTGGAGGAGGCCTTGAGTGAGCTGTACTAGTGGGAGGTGTCCCTGTCTATGGCAGGGTTTTGGAACTAGATGATCCTTGAGGTCTCTTCCCATTCTATGAATCTATGATTCTATGATTCTCTAAGGCTGATGTGACCACCGGGAAACTAAGTCTGTCTCTCAAATTACAGAGTTCATTACACAGTACTTTTTTTGGTAACTATGTTTAAAAAACCCTTTATGCTAAGAGACAGACATTCTGATTTAGTGGTAAGACTAAATCTCACCAATTTCAGTGGAATAAATGTTAATCAAAACAGAAATAGCCACAGAATCATAGAATCATACAATGGTAAGGTTGGAAGGGACCTCAAGGATCATCCAGTTCCAACGACCTGACACAGACAGGGACACCTCCCTAGCACAGCTCACTCAAGGCCTCCTCCAACCTGGCCTTCAACACCTCCAGGGAGGGAGCAGCCACAACCTCCCTGGGCAACCTGTGCCAGTGTCTCACCATCCTCTCTGCAAACAACTTCCTCCTAACATCCAGTCTAAATCTCCCTCTGCCACTTCAAACCCATTGCCCCTAGTCCTGAGGGGCAACAGTCCATTTGGATGTACTTATTTCTATCCGGTGACTACTGAATAATATGAATCAGCTATAGTGAGCTGAAATCTTTTTCTGACCTTGTGTTTGGGATGTGTCCTTGAGTACAATGTAATGGTAGTCAGTGACTGAAAATAAAAATGTTATATATCCCAAACAAAATATTGAATACATGGCATACATACAATGTGTAAATTGAAAGGTGAAGCTTATTGTAATTGAATTTTGTTATGATTTATCTGTTTGGATCATAATAGCTGCCTGCAAGAGTTACATGAAAATGAACAGGAATGTTTAGCTGGTAAACATAAGGTAAATGAGCAGGAATAGCTTGAAATTGAGATCACAGTATCACAGTCTCACAGTACCACCAAGATTGGAAGAGACCTCAAAGCTCATCAAGTCCAACCTGTTACCACAGACCTCAAGACCAGACCATGGCACCAAGTGCCACGTCCAAACCTGCCTTGAACACCTCCAGGGACACTGACTCCACCACCTCCCTGGGCAGCCCATTCCAACAGGCAATGACTCTCTCAGGCAACAACTTTCTCCTCACCTCCAGCCTAAACTTCCCCTGGCACAGCTTCAGACTGTGTCCTCTTGTTCTGCTGCTGCTTGCCTGAGAGAAGAAAGCAACCTCCTCCTGGCCACAACCACCCTTCAGGTAGCTGGAGACAGCAAGAAGGTCTCCCCTGAGCCTCCTCTTCTCCAGGCTAACCAATCCCAGCTCCCTCAGCCTCTCTCCATAGGGCAGTGCTCCAGGCCTCTCCCCAGCCTCGTTGCCCTTCTCTGGACATGCTCAAGCACCTCAACGTCCTTCTTCAATTGAGGGGCCCAGAACTGGACACAGGACTCAAGGTGTGGCCTAAGCAGTGCAGAGTGAAGGGGGAGAATGAGCTCCCTGCTCCTGCTGACCACACTCTTGCTGATGCAGACCAGGATGCCGTTGACCTTCTTGGCCACCTGGGCACACTGCTGGCTCATGTTTTAAATGGGTGAATAACCACCTAAAAAATAAAAGAAGATGCTGAGGCTAGTACTGCCCTGTACAGAAGGCTCCCAGAAAGGAAAACATTTAATGAGCCAGAATTCACATTCTGAATTTATATGTCTTTAAGTTTATTTTGGTTGAAATGGAAACTAGAAAGCTTCTGGTTCTACAGTGACAATATGATGGCAAGGTTTAGGATACCTATGACAAACAGTTGCAAACATCCAAGAGAGATGTTTGACATTTTGTGGTCTAAGGAAACTCAGAGTAGAACTTTGGGTATTTCTATCTCTTTCTCATCAGTAGCATGGCCAAAAACTTCTCTGAGAAGTAGGAAGAAGCCTTCTCACCATTTGCTTACCTGGGAGTTGAACTGGCAGCTTTTCTGTGTCATCAGATGTTTTGTCACCAGTCTAGCAGTACTATGTTCTCCAATTAAACTTGATATCATGTGAGCGAGTTAGCTTGCATGTTGTAAGGGAATGAAAATGTTTTGCAGACTTCTGGTGTGTCTTTTGTATCTCAAGATCTCTAGATGAGAATCAAGCTCCTCAGTAACTAGGATAGTAAATATATCAGCAAAGTTACTGGTCGTACGTAATGGTATTGCTCATGTTGTTCAGATAGGTCTCTAGAATTAAACTCCTGATTACATCTCAGAGATGTGCTATTTGTCTGTCTGTTGGAGCACTTGGGAGTTTAGTGGAATGTTGCTGCTTTACCTAGAATCCATGGCTCACTGATTTAATCTTTCATCCTTTTACTTGGAGATTCTAAAGGGAGTGTCCAAAAACATGGGTTTCTATTAAATGAAAATCCAGCTGTGAGAAACAAAGGCATACTTGTACTGTTTGATGTTGGTGAGTGTTTATTTATACAGACTTGTGATGGTTTGGGAGTTCCCTGCCCCCCACACTTTGTAAAATGACCCAGACTAGAACTCAACCAGCTGGAAGTGAAGGACTGAAGCTCTATTTACAGCTCAGCACAATGGACAAGCAGAGATAGACACAACAGACAGGAATAGTTACAGACATAGACAAGTTAAAGGGAATACAGAAACACAACTCCCCTCCCAGAAATCAGAGACCCCAGGAGGGGCTCCCAACCACCCTTCCACCTTCTCCCCACCCCTATACCTTACCCCAAGGTTTGCCTTATGTGCAAGGTGAGTTTGGAGGCTTGGCCAGGGGGAGTTAGAAGGAAAGTGGTTAGTGAAGATTAATCAGCAGAGAGAAGCCAGAAGCTAGACTGCCCAAGATGCTGTGCCCCTACAGACTGACTTATCTATGTTTTGAGTTCTTTTCCTAAACATCTCAGCAAGCCTATGAGTGCGGCAGACATCACAATGTTTTCCTTTTTACAGCCCGTAATATAATTTTCTGTATTAAAATATTCCAATTAGCCTCAAACCAGCATATGTCTGCCCATGAGATTAGCTGATCAACAGAGGTATGATTTGCAGTTTTGGTTTAGCACTGTAATTTAACGGGTGCAGCAGCTGCTGATTTCCCAGCTAACCTCTTGAAGCAACCTCTAGATCAAGAAGTAAGAGATGATTTTGCTGGACTTAATGGATCTTTGCCACTACATAGGTAGATAAGCCCAATGGATCTTTGCCATTACATAGGTAGAAAAACCCACACTGTTTTTGATAATGCATAAAAGGATCTAGTGGATACCTTTCCTGTAAACTGCCATAGCTTGTCTTGCTTTCTTCCATCTGTTATGTTCAATTCCAGCTCTGCTTTTGTATCATACTAGGATTAAAAATATAAGATACCTTCTAAAGTAGCAGCAGCATATATAGACAGTGTTTCTTTTAATGAGAGAGTGATGGTGAATGGTGCCACATCCTGTTTGCACCACCTGGAGCCCTGTGTGCAGTTCTGGAGCCCTCAGCACAGGAAGGACATGGAACTGTTGGAGTGGGTCCGGAAGAGGCCACCAAGATGCTCAGAGGGCTGAAGCAGGCTGAGGACAGGCTGAGAGAGTTGGGGCTGTGCAGCCTGCAGAAGAGAAGGCTTCCAGCAGACCTTAGAGTAACCTTCCAGCATCTGAAGTGGGCTACAGGAAGGCTGGGGAGGGACTATTGACAAGGTCTTGCAATGCCAGGACAAGGGGCAATGGGTTTGAAGTGGCAGAGGGGAGATTTAGACTGGATGTTAGGAGGAAGTTGTTTGTAGTGAGGGTGGTGAGACAGTGGCACAGGTTGGCCAGGGAGGTTGTGGCTGCTCCCTCCCTGGAGGTGTTGAAGACCAAGTTGGAGGAGACCTTGAGTGAGCTGTACTAGTGGGAGGTGTCCCTGCCTATGGCAGGGGGTTGGAACTAGATGATCCTTGAGGTCCCTTCCAACCTTACCATTCTATGATTCTAAAACTGAATTTACACCAAAAATAAGTCTTTTGATTCTCTTGTTACTGTCATAGTTTTGAACATGCTTCCTCTTTTTGGTAGCAAGCTAAATGACTTCATGTGGGTTCAGAAGAAAGACTGTAGGGAAATATTCTGTGTGAGCTGGATATGCCAGCAAATCCAAGTTAACTAACCAAGTTTGCTAACTGCAAAATTGTAAGTTGAAGCTTCTCAGCCTCCCTGGAATGCTTATCTGAAGGGCCAAGGACACCACCTGCAAGTGGCCTCTCTGGAGGAATCAAAACAAGAGGAAGATTCAAAGTAGATGCAAGAGGCATTCTGACACCAACTAGAGCAGTCCACCAGAGTTTGTATCTGGGATATTTGAGCCAGCTGGTTGGGGCAACAGCCTGTACCTTCAATGATTTGGACCAATTTGGACCAATGATTTGGACCAGTCTGCNTGTAATGGGCTGGCCTGAACAGTCTGTTAGAAGGGTATATAAATGCATGATCAGATTCAATAAATGGAGCAAGACCTAAAATCAGATTGGTTTCGTGTCCTGACTCTGGGTGCGCTGACTCTGACAAAAGGCCATCTCAGACAGAAGAAAAACTTCTGCTACCGGTCTCCCACCATTTTTATGTTATTTGGAAAGTACAACTAGGTCCACATAATTTTTCATGTTATTAAAGAGAGATGCACAGACAATTTTGGAGGTGGAGGCCCAGTGAAGTTAATGTCAAAATCTCTGAATACCACCACTAGTTTACTAGGACTCAAAAGAAAGTGGAAAAATAAAGAGTCAAAAAAGGGGTGTCATTTACATCTCCATTATGATAAACTCCCCCAATATTGAAAGAGTGCCTGCAGGTTTGTATATTCAGTTACATAAGCATGCCTTAGGACAAGCAGTTAAATACAATCTCCTAAAAATTAATAATACATTTTGCCGAATGAGTATTTTGATTTGTCCCTGAGTTTTACCAGTGGTGAAAAGCATCCAGAGGTTTGTATGGACCAGTGAGTTGCTTCAATGTCTGTGAGTTGTCCCTGCATGCAAAACCTGTAAATCAGTGAATGGATGAACCATTAATAATCCAGGAGGTGGAGAACCCAGCTTGTTAATAACATTTATGTGAGATACTGAAGGAGGAAAGTGGTGAGTACAAATTATGACTGATAGGGTGTTACAGTGAGTTCTGAAATTAGAAATATAGGGACGGAATTGGGAGAATCAGAAATGTGGCTGTTTGTAGATGGAGCTAACAAGAGAAAAAATAGAGAGCAGAAATATGCTTCAGACACAGTTTAAAATTCTTAAATAGTATACATTTTCATACATACACTGATGTTGATTTACCAAGTTACCTTAATTCACAGTGCTGGTGTCTGTTGAGGTATACACTACTGATGTGGTTTCTGGTATTAACACTGTCAATGGTTATGATACATTGTGCACCCATATTTTGAACTTATAAAAACAGAACAAAAAGAGAATTGTCCTTCTGTCTGCCTGGAACCCTAGCCTGGATCCCAGGTCCCATGGGTTTCCTGTTCTCCAATCTTGCTGATCACTAGTAAACACCCAGCACATACACACTTCTCACGGTGTGCTGGCTGTGGCTGGGACAGAGTTAGCTTTCCTTCAAAATACGGTGCTGTGTTTTGAACCTGTGCTGTAAACAATGCTGACAATTGTGATGGTAGGTATTAACAATGTGAAATGGTATTTTTTAATTACTATTATTACTATTATTTATCAATTTTGATATTCAGGTCTGTCGCCGCCAGCCACAACTTAAATAATAATAGGTTCTTTGCAATGGTCATGAAAACATCACACGAAAGAATAGCAAAATCTACAACACTTCAAAAATAACTAACCATAATGCAAATATTCAACCATTAGAACTGGAAAGAGGTTCTTGCATCCAGTTACACTGCTTGCCCACTAGATGGACCTGGGAAGCTCCTTTCTGCTTAAGGCAGAAAGCTTGTATTCAATTACAAGAGGCTTTAAGTATTTGCTCACAAAATACAGTATCTCCGGATTCCCAGGACTAACCACAGCTTCCAGACAGTATCCAAATGCTTGCAGGGAGTTCTGTTGATGTCTTGATATTTGTTAAGACTCCTGATCTTCCCAGCCTCTTAACAAGGGTGCTGGGAGAGGAGCAGATGATCTCTGACCTGATCCTGGTTCCTCTTGGATGATCTGAGTCCCGTCCAGGTATTGCAGTCTTGGCAGAAGACTTGCAGGCAGGATGTCTTGCAGATGTGCACCATACCACGCTGGGTAAGCAAACCTTTCATGGGAAAGCATTTGGTGCCTATTCCCTGGTGAAATTAAGGCACAGTAGGTTTCCAGGTAGACAAACCCAAAGCATCAGGGCTTGTTATTATGCAGCAGGCAGACTGTTGCAGAGCATGGCAGGATGCAGTAGCAGTGAGGCAGAGCATTAAGGCAAAAGCACATTGTGTTTACCTGCACATCTCTTTTTATCAGTGCATCCCCAGACTAATGGCTCTTTGGCAGTCAGAACGGCACTTTGCCAAGCTCACCCATAGTAGTTAAAGTCAGGGCTTACTTTTTCCTTTTCAGAAACACAACAAGTACATAAACAAGAAGACAAACAAGTGTATAAACACGTGCAGGTACCTTGTGAAGAAGTTTGGGCAGACACGGAGGCACCAGGTCCTTTGTCTTCCTTACCCACTGTTGCTTCTCCCAACAGCAGAAGCGGGGAGAGTAGAAAACATGTCTGGGCAAGCCAGAACATGTTTAGGTCTAATTTGGGCTGTTTTGGCCTTCCATGACAACAATACAGAGATGTTTTAACTGCTCCTGAAAAGTGCTTGCATGGAATCAAGGCCTATTGAACCATTCCACTGGTGAATTAAGGTTTAGCAGGGACAACAAACACAAAAAGGAGTTAAATATACAGATTCTGGTAGATCTGAGAAAGGAAAAACAGTTCTGTTTTCTTCTGCTGTAAGTGGATGATTTATGAGAGGGATTTTTGTAAGACTGAATATGTACAAAACATAAAGGCTGCCAGTAGAACAAGCAAACCTTTAAGCTGAAATATCTGTCAGTTGTGTCTCTCTAAAGAAAGAGACAAATCAGCTAAAATATGCCATGTCCCTGTTCACAAGAGGAGCTCAAACAAACAGGATGCTTCCTCACTCCTGTAACAAAACTTGTTCAGCTGACACTTAATGCTATGAAAAAGTATGTGACATGAGTGGCTAGGCTTTGTTCACTGAAGCTGGAGGGGAAAATACAGCAAAGGAAAAAAAGCCACACTATAGCTGGAAATGAGATGAAAATCTTAACATATATAAAAACCAAGCAAACATGTGACAACTCCAAACAAAACCAAAGGGAAAGTGTGGATATTTGAAGTGTTTCTTAGAGAAACAAGACTTGTCTTACTGGCAAAATTGTTTGTATTGAAAAGAATGACATATTCATTAGGGCTAGGAATCCAAACAGTCCTGAAATTATGACTGGAAAAGGTTATAGAGAAAGACATGGTTTTGGAACTGATTACATTTCTTGCTTCTAAAAATATTTTGGAGATTTAAGTATGCATCAGGACGTAAACAAGTTGGATGGTGCTTATGATTGTAAAGTTAATAGTACAGTAAGAGATTCTAAAGTTAATGGTAACCAATGCAATTCAAAGAGCAGCCTTGTGGAGTATTAAGATGGTTCTATAAGTCCTGTTGCCTCCATGTCTTCCAGGATAAAATGACAGAATGTTGTTAAGACATATGCTAAATGCTAATCTGAAAAAAATCATTTCCAAAGAGCAGAAACGTGAGTAAGAATTTGAGTATGTAGGTTACATTGAATATAATGTCTATGAAAACAGGATCTCAAGCTGCAGGATAAAACGAAATACCCGAGAAAGATGGTTCTTTATGCTGTTATGGAGAAAGCAGTACTCTTCATATTCTGCTGAAATAAAGAAAACATAGATATCACTGTCCATGTAATCCAAATTCTCTATTAAAGACATCTCTGCATAGCTAATAGACCTAGAAAAATGCGCCAAAGTAGGGTGGACTGTGTCGTTGGTCAGTGTTCAAGGATCACCTTCTCCAGGCTCAGAAAAAATGCATCCCTGAAAAGAGGAAGGCAGGTGAGAACGCCAGGAGGTCTGCATGGATGAATAGAGAGCTCCTGGATACACTTAAATGCAAGAAGAGAGCTTATAGAGAATGGAAGCGAGGACAGGGGACATGGGATGAGTACAAAGATACTGTTGGTGCAGCCAGAGCTGTGGTAAGGAAAGCTAAGGCACAGCTGGAATTGAATCTGGCCAGGGACATTAAAGGGAACAAGAAGAACTTCTTCAGATGTATTGGTGAGAAAAGGAGAACTAGGGAAAATGTGGGACCCTTACAGAAGTAAAATGGAGAGCTGCTGACAAAGGATATGGACAAGGCTGAGGTGCTCAATGACTTCTTTGCCTCAGTCTTCAACAGCAAGGGCTCCAACCACAATGTCCAAGCTGCAGAGGGTAAAAGTGAGGACTGGGAGCAGGTAGATCTGCCTACTATAGTAGAAGATCCTGTTTGTGAGCTCCTAAGAAACCTGAATGTGCACAAGTCCATGGGGCCTGATGAGATCCACCCACAGGTCCTGAGGGCACTGGCAGATGAAGTTGCCAAACCACTGTGCATCATATTTGAAAAGTCATGGCAGAGTGGTGAAGTTTTTGCTGACTGGAGGAGGGCAAACACAACACCCATCTTCAAGAAGGGAAAAAAGGATGATTCTGGAAACTACAGAGCAGTTGAAATGCTTGATGCAAAGTTGAGGGAAGTGACTTTTAAAAGAATGGTTACTAACCCCTGCCTACTTTTACAGAAACTGCTAGTCACAAGGAAACTAAACTGTCCTGTGTGCTGGATTGAAGTTAATTGGAATATTTTAATGAAAAAAAAAAAAAAGATTAGAGGCTGCGAAAAGCAAACACTGGTGATGTCTGCTGCACTCATAGGCTTGCTGAGAAGTATAAAAACAAGGACACAAACACAGATAAGGCAGAGAGACTCTGTCTCTGGGAGCTGCTATATCTGCTGGTCTTCTGCTGAGTAACCCAACTCATCATTCTGCTTCTAACCACCTTGGCCAATCCTCCAAACTCACCTTGCATGTAAGGCAGACCCTGGGGTGGTTGTGAGCCCCTCCTGGGGTCTCTGATTTCTGGGAGGGGAGTTGTGTTTCTGTATTCCCTTTAACTTGTCTATGTCTGTAACTGTTCCTGTCTGTTGTGTCTATCTCTGCTTGTCCATTGTGCTGAGCTGTAAATAGAGCTTCAGTCCTTAACTTCCAGCTGGCTGAGTGTAGTCTGGGGGATTTTACAAACTGTGTGGGGCAGGTAACTCCCAAACCATCACACCCTGTAGGTAAATAGCGTCAGTGAGAACAATAAAACACAATAAAAGGAAGAAAGGAGCACTATATAATGTTGTCCTGCTACTTTTAATGGCATAGACTGTTGACACCTTTTTTTTTAAGAAGGAAACATGGTTAAATGTGAAATGTTTTTCTGAGTAGATGCAAGAGTGCTAAAGCTTTCCTTCCCCTTTTTCCTTTTCAGTGGTAAACAGGAAAACAGCAAGGTTATTTTGTCCTGGATAATGTTGATGTTCCATGATGCATCACTGCTATCGCATGGAGAGATCAGATGAAAATGAAGTTCTCATTTGGCAGTTTGATATCATAATTTAATTTTGGTTAGTTTGTGAGTCTTGTAATAAAAAAACCCAAAACTCTAACAATAAAATTGTCATTAATACATAAATTTACAGATAAAAAATGGATCAGTGTGAAAAATAGGCTTAAAACACTGCAAGAGGAATTTGGTGGTTCTGTGTGATCCTGTGATATTACCACATGAAGAATTATGCTAAGGAAGTGTTTCCTAGGGGATCTTAATAGACACAGGCAAACACATGACTCTCATTTCATTTGTAAGTACAATACAGAGACAGAGGAAATGATAAAAAAATCTGCTGATTTTTTCTGTGTTACAGAATGAAAGAGCTGGTACTATGGGGAATAACAGGTGCTTCCTTGCTACAACTATTTTGCTTCAAAACACAGCAGCTGTATTTATTCTTTTCCAAGCAGTTTGCAGATATACCATGGAGAAGTATACCCTACAGGAAAAAAGATGATAGATTATTTGGTATAAAATATATGGAAAGAATATATTTCAGTAAAGAGAATGCACATAACAAAATGTAAGAAAATAGCTCCTACCTGTTCCTTAGGTAGGATTATTCCATAAATTAACTTAAATTAAATTAGGTAGTGACACAATTGTTAGGAAATGACAAAAGGATCATAACAGGTAGTGAAAACAAGAAGAATTAAGAAGTTCTCATGAGATCCTATTAAATCTGGCCACTTCTATTCAGACAAGAAGGGATTCTGAGATATTGCAGGAATAAGACCTGAGAGTGAATATTAATAATGGAGATATGCTTGAACCTAACAGAATACTGAAAGGGAAGGCACACTCTAACTTATCACTGCAGGGATAGCATTGTGGGAAGAAATTGATCCCACAAAACACTTGTAGAGAAAATAAACTTGACAATATGCTGCCCTTAGTGACCAAGAAATGAGATGACGTGAACTTTTGTTGTGCTGAAATTCAGCCTCCTGTGAAAGAGGTAATGTCATGTGTTAATGACACATGAAGGGTTCACTGTTGTAATTATTGCAGAGCTAGAAAATATGAATCATAGAATCATAGAATGGTAAGGTTGGAAGGGACCTCAAGGATCATCTAGTTCCAACCCCCTGCCCATGGCAGGGACACCTCCCACTAGCACAGCTCACTCAAGACCTCCTCCAACTTGGCCTTCAACACCTCGAGGGAGGGAGCAGCCACAACCTCCCTGGGCAACCTGTGCCAGTGTCTCACCACCCTCACTACAAACAACTTCCTCCTAACATCCAGTCTAAATCTTCCCTCTGCCAGTTCAAACCCATTCCCCTTGTCCTGGCATTGCAAGACCTTGTCAATAGTCCCTCCCCAGCCTTCCTGTAGCCCCCTTCAGATCCTGGAAGGCTACTCTAAGGTGTCCTGGAAGCCTTCTCTTCTGCAGGCTGCAGAACCCCAACTCTCTCAGCCTGTCCTCACAGCAGAGCTGCTGTAGTCCTATCAGCATCTTGGTGGCCTCCTCTGGACCCACTCCAACACTTCCATGTCCTTCCTGTGAATCTGAGAGTTTCAGTAGCTATAATAAATCCACAACATGTACAACTACATGTTTATCCGTAAAGGTTTGTCTAGGGTCTTGTATCCAATCCTGTATGTTAAACTTCTTTGTTAAATGAGGTTCATCCTGTCATAGTCATGAGTCATATAGCAGATTTGAGAAATTGTAAGAATTCTCATAAAAGAAGTAGAAGGGGTTTGTGATGGTTTGGGAGTTCCCTGCCCCCCCACACTTTGTAAAATCCCCCAGACTAGACTCAGCCAACTGGAAGTTAAGGACTGAAGCTCTATTTACAGCTCAGCACAATGGACAAGCAGAGAGAGACACAACAGACAGGAATAGTTACAGACATAGACAAGTTAAAGGGAATACAGCAACACAACTCCCCTCCCAGAAATCAGAGACCCCAGGAGGGGTTCCCAACCACTCTTCCAGCTTCTCCCCACCCCTGTACCCCTGTACCCCTGTTTCTTAGTTCAAGAAACCTAAATGTGCACAAGTCCATGGGGCCTGA
>VWZE01007607.1:29354-42601 GCA_013396675.1 Eubucco bourcierii | reverse complement strand
GAGAGGGGGGAAAAGGAGGAGAGAGGGGGGAAAAGGAGGAGAGAGGGGGGAAAAGGAGGAGAGAGGGGGGAAAAGGAGGAGAGAGGGAGGAAAAGAGTCATTGAAAAAGAAAAAAGGAAAACAACAAAAAAAGTGAAACAGAGAAACAGTAAAAGAAACAAACCAAAAGTTTACTGAAAGGACTTCTCTTTTCTAATTTATCACCAGAATTTATGGTGAATAGTCCAAGAAAAAAAATCTCAGCACCTGGTAGCTTCATTTTACGCATCACAATAACTGAATAAAGTTCTTTTAACTGACTTTAGGAACAGCCCAGTGTTAAGACATGGATTCAGACCATTTTGTTATGAAAGGGTACAAAATAGCTACAATTTCATAATAATAACTAAAAAAAAAAAAAAAAAAAAAAGAGGAAATCTTTCTAAGAAAATTTCCCATACCTAAATACTGCCCATCTCTTCTTTGCTTGGCTCTCAAAGCAGAAGAGGTTTCTTTGCTTTGGCAGCTTGTTCCAGTCCTCAAACAACCTCAAAGTAGTTTTCCCTTAGGGTTTGCACACATTGCCTCTTGTCCTATCACTGGACACCACTGAAAAGAGGCCAGCCCCATCCACTTCCAACCAGACTTTCAACATGTTTCCTTTCAAAAGGAAAAGAACTGTGTGCAGTTCTGGAGCCCTCAGCACAGGAAGGACATGGAAGTGTTGGAGTGGGTCCAGAGGAGGCCACCAAGATGATCAGAGGGCTGCAGCAGCTCTGCTATGAGGACAGGCTGAGAGAGTTGGGGTTCTGCAGCTTGGAGAAGAGAAGGCTTCCAGGAGACCTTAGAGTAGCCTTCCAGTATCTGAAGGGGCCTACAGGAAGGCTGGGGAAGGACTATTGACAAGGTCTTGCAATGACAGGACAAGGGGCAATGGGTTTGAACTGGCAGAGGGGAGATTGAAACTGGATGTTAGCAGGAAGTTCTATGCAGTGAGGGTGGTGAGGCACTGGCACAGGTTGCCCAGGGAGGTTGTGGCTGCTCCCTCCCTGGAGGTGTTGAAGGCCAGGTTGGAGGAGGCCTTGAGTGACCTGTTCTAGTGGGAGGTGTCCCTGCCTATGGCAGGGGGTTGGAACTGGATGAGCTTTGAGGTCCCTTCCAACCTTACAATTCTATGATTCTAACTGAAGATTTTTTCTTTTTTTCAGTAGTAAAGAGCAATTGTTTCAATACTTAAAGTCTCAACCTAGTGTCCAGTTCTACTGCTTAGGAGGGACACTGCCAAAGTGTCTGAATCAACTCGATTGCAAAATCATCTTTGTGTACTGGAAGAAACACATCAACATAGTTACTTACTCTTTACCCTTCCTTCTCAGGTTGCTCAGGGAGGTGTTTGAGTCACCAACCCTGGACATGTTTAAAAGTTGTTTGGATATGGAGACTGGGGCTATGGTTTAGGATGCACCCTGTAGAGTAGGGTTCTAGGTTGGACTTGGTGATCCTGAGAGGCTTTTCCAACCTGAATGTTTCTGTGATTCTGTGATTCTGCTTATTAGTATCACAGAATGTTAGGGGCTTGGAGTGACCTCCAAAGCTCATCCAGTCCAACCCCCCTGCCAGAGCAGCATCACCTAGAGCAGATCACACAGGAACACATCCAGGCAGCTCTGCAATATCTCCAGAGAGGGAGACTCCACAAACCCCCTGGGCAGCCTCTTCCAGGCTTCTGTCACCCTCACAGGGAAAACATTTTCCTCATGCTTCCATGGAACTTCCTATGCCTCAATTTCCAACCATTGCCTCTTGTCCTGTCACTGGGCATCACCCAGTAGAGCCTGGCTCCATCCTCTTGGCACTCACCCTGCACATCTTTATAAACATAACACTATGTTATAATCTAAAAACTGTTCTTTTTCTAGTCCAGCTCTTTTGTGGACAGTCTGCCATATTTAAAATATGACATAAACACAAAGATTGTACTCACTTTAGGATAACAACATTTCTCAGTAGAGTGGATTATTGCATTAGGAGTGAGTTTCCTGGCACTCATGTTCTCATTCACTGCAGGCTGCAGATGTATCTGCCATTTCTCTCAAATTACTTTAAGAGGTATTTTCACAGGATCATAGAATGGGCTGGGCTGGAAGGGACCTCTGAAGGTCATTTAGTTCAATCCCCCCTGCAGTCTGCAGGGACATCCTCAACTGCATCAGACTGCCCACAGCCCTGTTCAGCCTCACTTCAAATATCTCCAGCCATGGGGTCACAACCACCTCCCTGGGAAACCTTTTCCAGTGTTCCACCACCCTCATAGTAAAGAATCTGTTCCTAACACCCAATCTAAATCTGCTCTGCTCTAGTTTGGAGCCATTGGCCTCATCCTGTCCCTGCAACCCCTTGCAAAAAGTCTCCCTGTAGCCTTCTTGTAGCCCCCTTCAGGTACTGGCAGGCTGCTATTAGGTCTCCCCTGAGCCCCTTCTTCTCCAGGCTGAACAATCCCAGCTCCCTCAGCCTGCCATTTTCCAGATCTGCAGCACAGCTTTCCTTCAAGTGATTTTTCTCCACTGCCAGCAAGGACCCAGTATAAACCACCCAGGAAAAGTGAATATGTTTTGCTAAAGGAGGGGAGAACTCTGCTTCTCACCCCTTTCTGCCTCTACAGGCAGTTACAAACCTGCCAAAGGTATCATGAAAACCACACCAGCAGCAGCTATTTCTGGGAAGCAGCACAGCCCCAGCAAGTCATGTAACAATCTGCTTTTGATTCTCGGCTTCCTTCACAACGACATCAACACTATTTTTGGAGCTCTAGCAATCCATATTTTGAACTGGACACTGACACTCAAATGTTGACCTCTGCTTTTGTTCCCTACTGTTCTCATTGCTTATTTTATTGCACCAAGTAAAAAATATTCCCTTTCCACACAGACAGTAGTGCAATTCATCACCCTAAGTAGCAGCAGGGTCTGGGACATCAGAAAATGTTTTAGCAGCTTTTTTGTTGTTGTTGTTATTGTTGATATTAATTACTTTAACAAGGACTATTTTGCAGCCTCCCAGGGAGTGTCTGCATCACAGCTGCTCATCACGCAGCCCATCACAATCAGATTGGGCTGACTGATGCCCCTGCACCACTGCAGCTGGTGGCCACCTGCAGCCAGCCCAACAGCCAAGCCCACATGGCAATGAACACGGAGGAGCTTCCCCAACAGCTTTTCTTGAGCGCAGCTTTGTCAGCCGAACTCCACCATCAGCTTCACTAAAAGCAAATCCTCAGTTGCTCCTGGATGATGCCTTGTTACAACCAAGGCTAACCTCCAAAATTCCACCTGCTCAGCCAAATGTTTTTAGAGAGAAGTGCAGAGGCATGGAGACCAATGGTGAAGACCAAAGAGGCAATTTCAAGTCACCAGTTAGACATGGCTAATCTCCTCCTAGGAAGACAACTGTTTTACTTCCTCTCTGTGAAGGTTTGGGAGGTCCCTGCCCCCCTCCCCACTTTGTAAAATCCCCCAGACCAGACTCAGCCAGCTGGAAGTTAAGGACTGAAGCTCTATTTACAGCTCAGCACAATGTACAAGCAGAGATAGACACTAGAGACAGGAATAGTTACAGACATAGACAAGTTAAAGGGAATACAGAAACACAACTCCCCTCCCAGAAATCAGAGTCCCCAGGAGGGGCTCCCAACCACCCTTCCACCTTCTCCCCACGCCTCTACCTTACCCCAAGGTTTGCCTTACACGCAAGGTGAGCTTGGAGGGTGGGCCAGGGGGGTTAGAAGGGAAGTGGTTAGTGAGGTTACTCGACAGAGAGGAGAAGGCAAGAAGCTGCTGGACAGCCCGAAAGTGTCTGTGCCTGAGTGTCTTATCTTTGTTTTCTTACACATCTCAGCAAGCCTATGAGTGCAGCAGACATCACCACTGTTTCTTTTCCACAGCCTACAGTATAATTTTCTCCATTAAAATATTCCCATTAGCCTCAAACCAGCACACCCTCCTACTTTATCTCTTTGCCATGTAACCCTGACCTCCTTTGACTCAGTAGACAGGTTATACACATACCACTTCCCACATATCACCATTTGGAGATTTTATTTGGCTCATCTCATAGAAGTTTCACAACTCTCCCTGCCCTCTCTTCCAACACCTGCATTCACACACGTGTCAAAACCACTCAGTGCCAGCAGGCTAAACAACTCTCAGCAAGCCTTTTGTCAGTTGAGCACTATTTGCATAATAAAACAATATCTATTGTTTGATAGGGGACAGTGCCAGTGTGCAAACACACAGGCAGGAGATGTCCTGCTGCCATTTGCATAAAACCAGTCAGGAGGTCTTTCCAGCTCACTGCTGTTTAACAGAAGTGCTAGAGCCCAACCTTGGGAACGAAGCAGGCGAAGGGCTGCACTCGTGGGAGAGCAGGGGTTTATGCTATGCTCACACACAGTGGGGCTTCTGGATGAGAGAACTGTTCCTCACCATCATCTTCTGTGCAGAAACCACCTGCCAATCAATTAAAAAGCTTGCACAGATCCCACCCAAGCTGGCTGCAGAACCTCACCGGGAGCCAAAATCCTTTCCATAGCTCTGCTTCACCTTCCACTGCTCTTTCCTCCTTTCTTACCCTCAAAAGTTTGTTCTCCATTTCCAGGTAAGGCCTTCCAAATTCCCTGCTCCTCTCCTTTATAGCAGAAAGATGCTTTTAGAGATACCACTTTTCAAATTCTCTACAGGAAGGGCAGAATTCAGTTTGGGGATCCTGTTGCACTCAGGTCAGTGTGGTGTTGCAGAGGTCTCTGCCACCTTGTATTTGCTCTGAACTTTCCTTCTTCCCAGCACAAGCAACTCCACACTCTCCCAGACAGCACTTAATGGCAACTCAAGTACATATTGGACAAGCTGGAGAACTGCAAGAGGAATGTAAGCCCTGTATTTGTAGATTTTTTTAGATTTTCCTCAGGGCCATAAACAGCCCTGAGGAAAAGGACCTTGGAGTCTGGGTTGATGAAAAGCTCAACGTGAGCCTGCAGTGTGCACAGCAGCTCAGACAGCAACTGAGTCCTGGGCTGCAGCAAGAGCAGTGTGGGCAGCAGGGCAAGGGAGGGGATTCTGTCCCTTTGCTCTGCTCTCCTCTGACCCCATCTGGAGTCCTGTGTGCAGTTCTGGAGCCCTCAGCACAGGAAGGACATGGAAGTGTCGGAGCAGGTCCAGAGGAGGCCACAAAGATGCTGAGAGGGCTGCAGCAGTTCTGCTACGAGGACAGGCTGAGAGAGTTGGGGTTCTGCAGCTTGGAGAAGAGAAGGCTTCCAGGAGACCTTAAAGTAGCCTTCCAGGATCTGAAGGGGGCCTACAGGAAGGCTGGGGACAGATTATTGACAAGGTCTTGCAATGACAGGACAAGGGCCAATGGGTTTAAACTGGCAGAGGGGAGATTTAGACTGGATGTTAGGATGAAGTTGTTTGCAGTGAAGGTGGTGAGACACTGGCACAGGTTGCCCAGAGAGGTTGTGGCTGCTCCCTCCCTGGAGGTGTTCAAGGCCAGGTTGGAGGAGGCCTTGAGTGACCTGTACTAGTGGGAGGTGTCCCTGCCTATGGCAGGGGGTTGGAACTAGATGATGTTTGAGGTCCCTTCCAACCTTACCATTCTATGATTCTATGATTCTATTTGAACTAGATCTTATCTTTTACAAACAGAAGCAAACATGTGCAGCCAGGCAGCAATCAGAATATACTTGGACTGACAGTGCAGGGAAGAAGAAAACACACAATTACCATCTGTGAAATATTGTCCAACTGACAAAAGAGCACTGGAGATGTTCTTCTTCTTCAAGAAAAACATGACTTAGGAGCTGCCACAGTGATGACATATTCCCTCATGTACTGATACACCTGATGCCTTGGGACAGTACTGGGAGACGTGGTGAGGCAGCTGGACCTTAATACAGAATCACAGAAACATCCAGACTGGAAAACCCCTCAGGATCACCAAGTCCAACCTATAACTCTACTCTACAAGATTCACCTTAAACCATATCCCTAAGCATCACATCCAAACCACCCTTGAACACATCCAGGGTTGGTGACTCCACCATCTCCCTGGGCAGCTCATTCCAGTCCCTGACCACCCTGTGAAAAACTTCTTCGTAATGTCCAATCCAAACCTCCCCAGACTCAGCTTGAGGCCATTCCCCCTTGTTCTGTCTTCAATTACCTGTGAGAAAAGACCAGGAGCAGTCTCACCACAATGTCCCTTCAGGTAGCTGTAGACAGCAATGAGGTCTCCCCTCAGCCTCCTCTTCCTCAAACTAACCATCCCCAGCTCTCTCAGCCTCTCCTTGTCAGATTTACTCTCTAGGCCCTAATCAGTTCCCCTGAATTTCCTGTTGGTGTTAGCAGGCAGTAAATTGAACTCTGAGTCCATTAAGGATTTGGTTCCTTGGTGTACAACACTGATCAAGGGCAACACATACAGAACAAATGGTGAAGGATATGCAAGCACTGCTTGCCTTGTAAATCTATTTATGAGTTGTAAAAAGAAATAATCGGTCACTAAGTGTTAAATATACTTTTCTCAAAGACTATCACAGATCAGTTCAGAAGCTTTCTGCAGACGTTTTGATTTCTCTTTTGATTTTTCTTTTGATTTCTTCTTGCTGTCTACAACTACCTGAAAGGTCCCTGTAGCCAGGAGGAGGTTGCTTTCTTCTCACAGGCAAGCAGCACCAGAAGAAGAGGACACAGTCTCAAGCTGTGCCAGGGGAAGTTTAGGCTGGAGGTGAGGAGAAAGTTCTTGACTGAGAGAGTCATTGACTGCTGGAATGGGCTGCCCAGGGAGGTGGTGGAGTCACCATCCCTGGAGGTGTTCAAGGCGGGTTTGGACGTGGCACTTGGTGCCATGGTCTGGTCTTGAGGGCTGTGGTATCAGGTTGGACTTGATGATCTCTGAGGTCTCTTCCAACCTTGGTGATACTGTCATACTGTGACCCTTGTAGAGTAGGGTTATGGGCTGGACTTGGTGATCCTGAGGGGCCTTTCCAACCTGAATGTTTCTGTGAGTCTGTGGTTCAGTTGTTATATATGAAGAGGCAGCACTGGAGAAGGCTGATTTGAATGGTTGGGTGCTCTTTTGAATGGCTCCAGAAAACTGCACCATCATCAATAACTTCAACAAATAGCATGTCTGCCACAGTGTGAACCACCTTCTTAGACTGGAGAGGAGAAGACTCAGAGGAGACCTCACCAATGTCTATTACTATCTGAGGGGTGGGTGTCAAGTGGAGGAGGCCAAGCTCTTTTTGATGGTACACAGCAATAAGCCAAGGAGCAATGGATACAAACTGGAACAGAGAAGGTTTCACCCCAAATTGAGGAGAAACTTCTTTACAGTGAGGGTGACAGAGCACTGGAACAGAGGTTGTGGAGTTTCCTTCTCTGGAGACTTTCAAACCCTGCCTGGATACATTCCTGTGTGAACTACCCTGGGTGATCTTGCTTTTGGCAGGGGGGTTGGACTTGATGATCTCTGGAGGTCCCTTCCAACCTCTAATACTCTGTGATTCTGAACCTCTAGGTCTGTCTAGTAGCAGAATTTCACTGTTACACAGATGAAGACTTTCACCACTCAGAGGAAATGCATTTTAAAACAACAGCTTAACTGCACAATTAATTCTTCATGTTGATGCCAGTGATTGCTGTGCTATTGCTGTCACAGCAAATGTAACAGATCTAACCACTCTGCTCTGGTTCACTGATAATCAGTGTGGGCCATTACAAACTTGTGAATTGAGTGTCCTGTCTGCAAATATGATCTCCATCTCCGGAGATACTCAAAACTCTCCTGGGTGTGCTCTTGCATGATCTGGTACAAGTGATCCTGCTCTAGCAGGGGGCTTGGACCAGATGATCTTTTGAAGTCCCTTCCAGCCCCCAACCTTCTGTGACCTTGTGATCTGTCAAAAGCAAATTTAACTGACTTCATCATCTGACTCAATGTCATAACACCAAAGTGTCACTGGGTGTAATATTTCCTAAGTACGCAGCTGCATTTTCATTGTCTTCTGGGGGCCTCCTATTGAGCAGCTGCTGAGAACCCTTACATGTTGAGAACCTGTATGACCTTGTGAGAGCTCCTGAGAAGGTTAGCAAGTCTGTGAGGGACAATCATCCAATTCTACCTAAATTAAATCTGGCTGAGGTTGGTAGGGATCTCTGGAGATCATGTAGTCCAAGACCCTGCTCAGGCAGGGTCACCTAGAGATCGTTACCCATGACCACACTACTGAGTATCTCCAAGCATGGAGACTCTACAACCTTACTGAACAACTCATTTCAGTTTGTGCACACTGTCTCTGGTCCTGTCACTGGGCACCACTTAAAAGAGCCTGGCTCCATCTTCTTTGAATCCTCCCTTCAGGTGTACTTGTAGATTTATGTGATGTCCCTGAGCCAGGTTGAACAGTCCCAGCTCCCAGGCTTTATTCAAAAGAGAGATGTTCCAGTCCTCTCATGATTCCTCACTGGAAGGTTTATCACAGAATCACAGAATGTCAAGGCTGGAAGGGACCTCAAAAGCTCAGCCAGTCCAACCCCCCTGCCACAGCAGCATAGAATCATAGAGCAGGCAGGTTGGAAGGGACCTCAAGAATCATCTAGTTCCAACCCCCTGCCATAGGCAGGGACACCTCCCACTAGTACAGGTCACTCAAGGCCTCCTCCAACCTGGCCTTGAACACCTCCAGGGAGGGAGCAGNTTCAGATACTGGAAGGCTACTATAAGGTCTTCTGGAAGCCTTCTCTTCTCCAGGCTGAAGAGCCTCTCAGCCTCTCTCAGCCTGTCCTCATAGCAGAGCTGCTGCAGCCCTCTGAGCATCTTCGGGGCCTCCTCTGGACCTGCCCCAACGCTTCCATGTCCTTCCTGTGCTGAAGGTTCCAGAACTGCACACAGCATCACCTAGAGCAGATCACACAGGAACACATCCAGGCAGCTCTTGAATACCCCCATAGAGGGAGACTCCACAATTCCCCTGGCAGCCTGTTCCAAAGTTCTGTCACCCTCACAGTGAAATAATTCCTCCTCATGTTTCCATGGAAGTTCCTATGCTTCAGTTTCCACCCATTGCCCCTTGTCCTGGCTTTGGGCATCACCCAGCAGAGGTTGGCTCCACCCTGCACATCTTCATAAGCATTCATGAGGTCAGCCCTCAGACTCCTCCTCTCCAAGCAGCAGAGCCCCAGATCCCCCAGGTTCTTCTCATAAGAGAGATGTTCCATTGCCTTAATCATCTTTGTGGTTCTGTGCTGGACTCTTCCAAGCAGCTCTATGTCTCCCTTGAACTATACTGAAATGAGGCACATATTCACATGGGTGATAGTGTACACTACAGCAGAGGAAATTATTCCTTCACCCAGAGAACAGCAAAGTCTATAAAACAGCAGGGTATGCACTCACAGAACAGCTTGCACAGCAAACAGATTAATTCACTGCACTTGCAATCTAAATGGTTTCTCTTAGAGAGAGATTTTCACCAGTGGGATTCAAACAGGAGAACATCATGCTGGAGAACATCAGTCTGGAGAAGAGGAGGCTCTGGAGAGACCTAATAGCAGCCTGCCAGTACCTGAAGGGGCTACAAGAAGGCTGCAGAGAGACTGTTTGCAAAGGGCTGCAGGGACAGGATGATGGGAATGGCTTCAAACTAGAGCAGAGCAGATTGAGATTGGATGTGAGGAACAGGTTCTGCACTCTGAGGGTGGTGGAACACTGGAACAGGTTTCCCAGGGAGGTGGTTTTGGCCCCATCCCTGAAGATATTCAAAGTGAGGTTGGACAGGGCTGTGGGCAACCTGATCTAGTTGAGGATGTCCCTGCTGAGTGCAGGTGGGGTTGGACTGGATGACCTTCAGAGGTCCCTTCCACTGCAGACCATTCTGCAATTCTATGACCTCTAGTGCAAGCACACTCCTGCAGTGCACCACCCTGGAGCACACTCATGTTTTTATTCAGCACCATGTGCATTCTTGTTTATTGTTCCCTTCCTAGCTTTTTTCTTGCCTTCTGCTTCTTTTCACATGCACATATCTCTAAGGTGACTATCCAGACCATGCCCAGCACCCATGTGGCCAGCTCATGCTCACCTGTGTGCTGCCCTCTCATTTGTTCCTTCCCTCATCTCTTCTACACAGAAAGGTTTTTACAAATAAATAGAAGCAATAATCAGGTTCACTCTAGCTTCAGGGAAATCTGAAACATCTCCACAGAAGGAATAAAAGTCAGAAACACTGGAATTCATCCCAAAAGAGCTGTATCTTCATAAATTCCAAGTTGTGTTTGGCACTACCTCTACTCTGCCTGCTCTGACCACAGATGACTAAATGCAAAATTTCCAGACTCCAAAAGCCAAGGGTTCTCCAGAGAGTACTCTGACATCAGAGGTAATGAAAAAGGTTCAGTGGTCAGTGCAGACACCTACCACTGATTTACTCAGCTGGGCTCTCTTTATGGTCAACAAAGGACACAATCCATGTCATCCTAAAGTACATTTCAACTGCTAGATGAATTGCACTCTAAAATGACTTACCTCATTAAACATCATCTCAGATGCTGCACAGTAAACATCCACAGTTGGATTATCTGAACCCTGCACAAAGTATCTGTGAGAAACACTCAGTTTTCTGCAGTTTGCTAGAGGACTTTTATCTGCCTGACTTCACCGTGACATTTCCTGCCAATGGCAAACCACTGTGATTTATTCAGAATTTAAACACTCAGATTGGAAAAGAAATGCAAAAAACAACTGATGCAGAAAGTATCACAGTAATGACCTGTCTTCTGCATGGACATTAGGAATCACACCATGCTCTCAGGTTTTATTTTCTAAGCCCTAAGCTGCTTCTGGTGATGATCCCACAAGCCTCACTTATCCTCCAAGATCAAGACTTTCTTTTTCTTTCCCCAGAAACAATAAAACAGCTTGGCACATGGCAAGTACCTCCTTGTGCAGAAGATGGGGCTTTCTAGGGGCACAGTCTTTCACTTTCTCTTGAAAAACCCATAAATACCATAAGCTGGCACCACAGGTAAAAGTCTGAGCTCTTCTCATTCCTATTCACCCAGGAACATTTCCAAATGCATTTCATAGAATCATAGACTGGTTGAGGTTGGAAAGGACCTCAAAGGTCATCTAGTTCCAATCTCCTGCCATAGGCAGGGACACCTCCCACTAGAACAGGTCACTCAAGGTCACATCCAACCTAGCCTTGAACATTTCCAGGGAGGAAGCATCCACAGCCTCCCCAGGTAACCTGTTTCAGTGTTTCACCACCCTCACTGTCAAGAACTTCTTCCTAACACCTAGTTTAAATCTCAGGACATGATTTTTATACATTTTAGACAAAAGAAAAAATTAACTCAGATTGATTTTTGTACTCACTCTTAAGGATCTACCATTCAGTTTCTTCTGATGAACATTTTACAGTTGTGTCTTGTCCTCTGGTTGAGGACAGCAGCGATGCCAGCTTCGGTCTTGCCCAGTACTGACAGCAACAAGAAGTCTCTGTGCTGCTCCTGTGTGAGATGAAACATCAGAAATAGGGAGTGTAAAGCAGACAGAAGAGTGCAGAAATTTAACACTGGTGTTTTCTGCAGCATTCAGCTGCCTCAATACACCTGGGCAAACCCAGCCACTTCCTCCAGAGGTGTTCACACCCACTTCCCCTTATAAACAAAACAAGTTCAAATGGTGGCTCCCCAGTTTGTTACCCACTAACTGATCTCTGGAAATACAAAGCACTGAGAGCTGCACAACTACACAAGCAAGGGCAATAAGACAGAGACCTTTCTATCTTCCCAGGAATCACACAAGTTGACAAAGTCAGGAAGAGGACTTGCTCTGCTTCTCCCTCTGCTGCCTTCACCCTCACATCATGCTGCTATCCCAGCCCAAGGATCCCATTTCAGTCATGGAACTTAGGTGGACACCAGTGAATAGATCTTTCTCTGGCTATGGCAACATTTTAGGTTTCCATATTCAGTCTGTAATCCCCCTCTTGTTCTCTTTATACAAATGCATCTACTAGCTCCCCTTTCTTACTGCTTTTCCAGGTTTATTTGTTGCCATAACTGTCAACACATCCTTCCTGAAGCCACTGTAAGCCCTCTGAAACTCTGGACAACCATGTTAGCAGGATTCATGGGCAGATGAGAAGCCTTGCAGGCCTGCACTGCCAAAACAAGAATGTCTCCTCTATTCCCGAGTCATAATTTCAACCCCTGGGGCATGCAGGGGTGGAAGGGCTAGGAGCTCATAATGGCAGCTCTGGACATCTATAGAGAAGCAAGTTGCAAAAGCTTCCCCAAAGCATAAAGGCAGAGCAAGCAGCTACCACTTTAAGGAGCAAGAAATGGACCTTTACTCTCCTCCTAAAATTCCTGCAGCAGTGGCAAAGAATCTGCCAAAGATTAGGCTGCTGGTGAGACAGAGCAAGCAATGACAGCAAATGACATGCTCAGTTATCACCTCTAAATGGCAGTGACAGTGAGTCCACACTGGATGACTCTCCTCTCTGAAACCCACTGACAGGCTACAGCAACACAGTTTGCCAATGAAAAGCTTCCCTGTCCCACCTGTTGCACCCTGCAAACATAAATATTTCATACAAAAACCTGCTAGCAGGAGGAAGTATTCTGACAAAGCATTACTCCATGCATCCTGCTTCTTGCATGCTTCACCAGCTATGTTCTTCAGGCTAGTGTTGGGCACCTGTGGCCATGCTTTAAGATTCTCCACCATCTTCATCTACAGGTGAGAGAAAGGCTGCAAAAGGCTGCAGTACTGTGTCCAGTTCTTGAACCCCTATTACAAGAAAGATCTGGACATGCTGGAAGGTGTCCACAGAAGGGTGACAATCAGAGGGTTGGAGCTACTCTGCTACAAGGACAGGTTGAGACAGTTTGGGTTGTTCAGTCTGGAAAATAGAAGGCTCCCAGGAGATCTTCTCGTGGCCTTCCAGCATCTGAAGTGAGCTACAAGAAAGTTGCTGAGGGATTTTTTAGGGTGTCAGGTAGTGATACTACTGGGGGGGAATGGATCCAAACTACAGGAGGGGAGATTTAGATTAGACATTAAGAAGTTCTTCAGCATTAGGGTGGTGGAACAGGTTGCCCAGGGAGGTGGTGTAAGCCTCATAGAATGGTAAAGTTGGAAGAGACCTCAAGGATCATCTAGTTCTAACCCCCTGCCATAGGCAGGGACACCTCCCACTAGCACAG
>VWZE01007607.1:5076-18409 GCA_013396675.1 Eubucco bourcierii | reverse complement strand
GAGAGGGAGAGGGAGAGGGAGAGGGAGAGGGAGAGGGAGAGGCAGTGAAATGGTTGAGATAGTTCATGATGAGCAGAGCAAGCGGAAGAGTTAGCAAAAGAGAGAAAGGAGAAAATAAAAGACTAGTGAGAAGGGAAAAGAGAGTACATGCAATGCAAACAGTCCTGTGTTGCACTGATATGTTCACAGCCTTGTTCACAAGTTCACAGTTTCACAGGATGTTAGGGGTTGGAAGGGACCTCCAAAGATCAAGTCTGATCTCCCTGCCAGAGCGGGACCGTAAAATCTAACTCAGGTCACACAGGAACGCATTCAGACAGGGTTTGGAAGTCTCCAGAGAAGGAGACTCCACAACCTCTCTGGGCAACCTGTGCCAGTGCTCTGGGACCCTTACAATAAAGAAGTTCTTGCTCATGTTGAGGTGGAACTTCCTGTGCTGTAGTTTACATCCATTGCTCCTTGTCCTATCACAGGACAGAAGTGAGAAGAGTCTGTCCCCTCTCTCTTGACCCCCAGTCCTCAGATGTTTATAAACATGGATCAGATCTCCTCTCACTCTTCTCTTCACCAAACCAAAGAGCCCCAGGTCCCTCAACCTCTCCTCACCAGGCAGTGCTCCAGGTCCTTCAGCACCCTTGTAGACCTCCCTTGGACTCTCTCCAGCAGATCCCTGTCCCTCCTGAACTGAGGAGCCCAAAACCAAATGCATTATTCCAGGTGAGGTCTCACCAGAGCGGAGTAGAGAGGGAGAACCTCCCTTGATCTGCAGGCCACACTCCTCTTAATGCCCCCCAGGACCCCATTGGCCTTCTTGGCCACCAGGGCACATTGCTGTGCCATGCAGAACTTGCTGCCCACCAGCACTCCCAGTTCCTTCTCCACAGGGCTGCTCTCCAGCAGATCACATCCCAGCCTGTACTGCTGCAGTTTATTGTTCCTTCCCAGGCACAGGACTCTGCACTTCTCCTTGTTGAACCTCATTAGGTTACTCTTTGCCTTTATTAAGAAATATCAATTTTTAAGTTCCTGCCCTACTAAGGCCATTTGGCAAACAGCAATGTTTCACTTCACATAATGGTAGCTGAAAGATGCAGGAATCATTTGGCAGGCTGCCCTGTTGGATGTACTGCTCAGACACTTCCCATTTTTTCCCATTTCACTGCCTGTAAGACCAGAGTATCTCTAACAATTAGGAAGAGACAGACCAGAAAACCTTTTAAATGACCAATTATCAAGAAAGTTCCTGACAGAGAAAAACATCCAGCAAGTCTACTACGTTCTCTCCTTGCAAAGAAAGAAAAAATCCTCCTTTGTAGAGTGACCACATCACTTTCCCACTTCATCAAAGTTCTACTTGTATTTCACAGTATCACAGTATCACCAAGGTTGGAAGAGACCTCAAAGCTCATCAAGTCCAACCCACTACCACAGACCGCAAGACTAGATCATGGCACCAAGTGCCATGTCCAAACCTGCCTTGAACACCTCCAGGGACGGTGACTCCATCACCTCCCTGGGCAGCCCATTCCAGCAGTCAATGACTCTCTCAGGCAAGAACTTTCTCCTCACCTCCAGCCTAAACTTCCCCTGGCATAGCTTGAGACTGTGTCCTCTTGTTCTGGTGCTGCTTGCCTGAGAGAAGAAAGCAACCTCCCCCTTGTTGTAGACAGCAAGAAGGTCTCCCCTGAGCCTCCTCTTCCCCAAGCTAAACAATCCCAGCTCCCTCAGCCTCTCTCCATAGGGCTGTGCTCAAGGCCTCTCACCAGCCTCATTGCCCTTCTCTGGACATGCTCAAGTATCTCAATGTCCTTCTTCAATTGAGGGGCCCAGAACTGGACACAGTACTCAAGGTGTGGCCTAATCAGTGCAGAGTCCAGGGGGAGAATGACCTCCCTGCTCCTGCTGGCCACACTATTCCTGATGCAGGCCAGGATTTACACTGCTTTTTCTTTCTTGGAAAGTTAGACAAGGCAATAGTCAGCCAGACAGGACAAAAGATGCTTAGGAGGCATGCCAGCGTATAACATAAAATTGTTTCAGTCTCATAATCACTGCATTTGCCTTATGAAAACAATCCAGGCCACACTTAGGTAAATATTTATAATAAATTGCTCCATCTTTGTAAAACATCAGGATTTGCTTAGTGCACCTGATCCAAGAAATACTTAGGTATGAGATTCAACAGGACCAAGTGCAGGCTCCTGCACTGTGGTCACAATAACCTCATGCAGCACTACAGACTGGGGGTGAGTGGCTGGAGACAAGCATGGGAGAGAGGGACCTGGCAGTGCTGGGTGACTGCCAGCTGGGCATGAACCAGCAGTGTGCCCAGCTGGCATGGAAGGCCACTGGCATCTTGGCTTGTATCAGGAACAGCATGGTCAGTAGCACTTGGGATGTCATTCTGCCCTGTGCTGGCACTGATGAGCCCTGTGCTGGCACTGATGAGCCCTGTACTGGCACTGATGAGGCCTCACCTTGAGCACTGTGTGCAGCTCTGTGCCCTTCAAGAGAGAGGTTGGAGCAGGGCCAGAGGAGAGCAACTAGGCTGGGGAAGGGGCTGGAGGGGAAGGCTGCTGAGGAGTGGCTGAGGGAGCTGGGCTAGGGTAGCCTGCAGGAGAGGAGACTCAGGGGGAACCTTATTACTCTCTACAACTACCTGAAGGGAAGATGTAATCAGGTGGGGGTCAGGTTCTGCTCCCAGGTGACTTGTCACAAAGACAAGAAGGGTATGGCCTCAAGCTGTGCCAGGGGAGGCTTAGGTTGGATGGTAGGAAGCACTTCCTCACAGAAAGGGTGATTAGGCACTGGAATGGCCTGCCCAGGGAGCTGGTGGAGTCACCATCCCTGGAAGTGCTTCAGAAAAGATTGGATATGGTACTTGGAAGCATGATTTAGCTGATGTGGTGGTGTTAGGCTGGACTTGATGATCTCAGAGGTCTTTCTCAGCCTCTGTGATTTGATGATTCTGTACTTCCCCAAATGCTCAGCTGTCCATTCAAGAGGAGAGATTTCTGATTTCCTTTACCAGGAGAAAGAAGATTCACATCCTCTTGTCTTTTCTCTCAGTCCTGAGAAGCCTTTGTTAAAGAAGTTTAATAACATTTCCTTCCTTTTGTTCTCCTGCCACATTTTTGATGCGTGCACTAATCAATTAAAAAACAATACAGTGACTGTGATACGCAAGGGAGTAAATTCTAGTCACTGGAGAGCAACAATAACACTTTAATTTAGCATGGTAAGACATGAATTTGAATTTGAGAAAGCATGACACTAAAACATTAACAATGCTTTCATTGTCTCCCAACTACTGCTACAAGTGTCGAACTTGAGAGTAAATATTGCACACATTCAACATACACAGAGTCTGTTTGTACCCTGTGTGCATGTAGAAGACCATAAGCTGAGTTGAACAAATTCACCTTTAGCCAAAAACCCACTACATGTTGTGAATCTTAAAATATATTTTATCAGCATAAATATTAAGCAGTATGTTTGATAAGCGTGGGATAGTTCCTCTATGGAACCATCAAGTAATTAAATGTGTTCATCTAGCCAGTTGATGAAGTGCAAAGCACTACCTCTGAAATACAAATCTGTTGAGCTTCACCACTCATCTGGTGTAAATGGCACAGGTATTGTAAGTGGTGTTGGCAAATATCATGGATTAGAAAGCATTATAAAGCTACCTGGTAAGGGTAGGCAATGTTGATAACTGGTGCTGTGACTCTTAGTTTTCAATCATCTAAATCCAGGAGATCCACATTGGGTTTATGCTTAACAACTGATCTGTCAACAGTGTCTGCCCAGGTGGTCAAGAAAGCCAATGGCATCCTGGCTGGGATTAGAAATGCTGTGGCCAGCAGGAGCAGGGAGGGGATTGTCCCCTTGGACTTTGCTCTGGTGAGGCCACATCTTGAGTACTGTGTTCAGTTTTGGGCACCACAATACAAGAGAGATGTGGAGGTGCTGGAGCCAGTGCAGAGGAGGGCAAGGAAGCTGGGGAAGGGCCTGGGGAATAGATCTGATGAGGAGAGATTGAAGGAGCTGGGGCTGGTTAGTGTGAAAAGGAGGAGACTGAGGGGAGAGCTCATGGCTGTCTGCAGCTACTTGGAGGGAGGTTGTGGAGAGGCTGCTGCTGGTCTCTTCTCACAGGGAATTAGTGATAGAACACGAGGGAATGGCCTCAAGCTACCAATGGATAGGTTTAGACCTGGACATTAGGAAAAAATTGTTCATGGTGAGAGAGGTCAGGCACTGGAATGGGCTGCCCAGGGAAGTGGTGGAGTCACCACCCTTGGATGTGTTTAAGGTCGTTTGGATGTCATGCTTGATGCCATGGTTTAGGGTAAACCTTGTAGAGTAGGTTTCTGGGTTGGACTTGGTGATCCTGAGGAGCTTTGCCAACCTGAAAATTTCTGTGATTCTGTGCTACTGTTTTAGGTTTAACAACTGTTTGTCAGCACAAGAGTATCTTACAAACCCATCTGTTCACAGAAAGGTGGTCTCCTTTTCCACAACACTGAGACTGAATAACCTGGAGTGTCTACTCTTCACACACAATCATCATCATCAATCAAACCTCATATTAGTAAAATCCATTTGTTTTACTTGCTAATGGTCAGAAACTTTCAGTCCAGAAAAAGAAAATGAGCAGTGTTCCTGAATAAGGCCAAACAGTTTTGCTGAGAAGTGAGCTGCAGCTAAAGCCTTCCACACAGTGGCCACAAGAGAGACACAAAATGAACAGCACATGCAGCAGCAATTGTTTTTTTAACTGAACATTTGACCTGTCCTACAGAAGGGAGGCAAAAGAGAGCTGGTACTGTCCTTTATCCTATATTCAAGAAACTGCACTCAGAAAAGGAAGTGTTTAGCCACTCACAGTGCTTATGTTCTTGGCTGAATCTCTCAAAGCTTCAGATGAAAGCAGAAAGAGGCACTCGAAGTTCTTTGAGACACATTTGCAAGTTCAACACAATGCACCAGGGACACGTCCACCTCTGGGGATAAACTCTGCAGAGCTGAACTGTTACAGTCCTGTCCAGAGAAGGGCAGCAAGGCTGGTGAGGGGCCTGGAGCACAGCCCTGTGAGGAGAGGCTGAGGGAGGTGGTGGTGTGCAGCCTGCAGAAGAGGAGGCTCAGGGCAGACCTTATTGCTCTCTACAACTACCTGAAAGGAGGTTGTAGCCAGACAAGGGTTGGTCTCTTCTGCCAGGCAACCAGCAATCGAAGGAAGGGACACAGTCTCAAGTTGTGCCAGGGGAAGTCTAGGTTGGATGTCAGAAAGAAGTTCTTCACAGCAGGAGTGATTGGCATTGGAATGGGCTGCCCAGGGAGGTGGTGGAGCCACCGTCCCTGAAAGTGTTTAAAAGGAGCATGGATGAGGCACTTGGTGCCATGGTTTAGTTGACTAGATGGGGATGGGTAATAGGCTGAAATTAATGATCTCAAAGGTCTTTTCCAACCTGATTGAGTCTGTGATTCTGTGATCTCACCAAGAGTTTAGGTCAAGGAAAGATGATTTGCTGTGCAAAACTGGATAGAAAAAATGATAGACCTAGCTGGGCTAGGTTTAACACAGACAGTGTTATATATATGCATCATCAGGGCATGACACACCGAATTTCTTTCCAGACTACTGGACTTGACTGTGTATAAAATCTGTAGCATCCCTCAGTAGTGCTGATCAGCTGAGAGCAGAGAGAAAAGTCTCTCTTGTGCTGGGGCACAGCAGAGAGCCAGACTCTGCCCAAAGACTCACGGTCATGCCTCCTACCTGTTTCCACGCAGCAGTATCCAGAGGGGGAAGATGGTAATTTGGTCCCTTTGTTCATTCAGTCCTTAATCTCTCAGTTGAGACTGACAAAGGGAGAGACCATTAGTGTCAGCTCTGCTGGGGCTTTCTGTTATTAAGGGTACTTAAGCTTTTCCAAGTAAATTGCATGTGTCAAACTAACGTCACAGAGTGATGGGCAAAAAAAAACCCCACTACACAACTACCCTCCAGCTCTATCGATCCCCTCAGGAGCAAGAGGGAAGGGAAAAGTCACAACCTTGGAGACTGTAGATAATTCTTTACAGTTCTTTGTTCCTCCCATTCATTGTGCTCCCATTTTACACTATTTCCAGGCAACACAACAGTCATTCCTTCAAGTTCTTTCACTTAGCAGGAGGTTAATGACTGAGCATAAAAGTAATTTTCAAAGCTTTGCAACAGTCACCATGCTGGATACACCTCAACTTACTTAAACCTTATATAAAGACTTGATTTAGACTGCTCTGGTTTCCTTCTACACTCAGTGGAACAGCAGAAGCAGCTGCAATGCAGTCACAGCTTGAGCATCCCAAGTCATTTCTGGGCCCTTCCTATGAGCACAAAGGGGGTTCACCTCTAATTTTCACCCACCTCTGCTTAGATGGAGTATGCTCCATGCATAACAACGAACTGCCCATCCATCAAAGCACTTTGCTAAGTCAAGGCTTCCATCTTCTTACAGAAAGAGCTAGGAACTGTTGCAGACTGTCTTGTGAACTGTAATTATAGCTGTGAGCTCCCAGCTGCAGGTTACAGGATTCCTAGCACCTTTTAACTGTTCTTCATTTATCCATCATTTAGCATTTTTAAGCAGCAAAGGCATTCCTTGTGCCACTTTACCTAATCTTACAGATGCAAAAGTTTAAGTAGAAAATAAGTATAATTCATAGAATCATAGAATGGTAACTTTGGAAGAGACCTCAAGGATTATCTAGTACCAAACCCCTGCCATAGGTAAGACACCTCCCACTAGTACAGGTCACTCAAGGCCTCCTCCAACCTGGCCTTGAACACCTCCAGGGAGGGAGCAGCCACAACCTCCCTGGGTAACCTGTGCCAGTTTCTCACCACCCTCTCTGGATGTTAGGAGGAAGTTCTTTGCAGTTTCAGTCTCCCCTCTGACAGTTCAAACCCACTGCCCCTTGTCCTGTCATTGCAAGACCTTGTCAATAGTCCCTCCCCAGCCTTCCTGTAGCCCCCCTACAGATACTGGAAGGTTACTCTAAGATCTCCTGGAAGCCTTCTCTTCTTCAGGCTGCAGAGCCCCAACTGTGACCCTGTTAAGTCACAGGGAATTTGCTGTTAACTTTGACAGGGTTTGTATTTCACTCCAGCTCCTGAAACCCAGAGAGCTGTTAAGGCTTGTTCCTATTTGCCAATAGATAGAAATCTTTAGGATACTTTTCAGGATCACTGTATATAGGATCTTTTTTGGATCTCAGAACACTTACTCTGTGCATCTTCTCCATCTACAGCACAACACACTGAAGAGCAGTTACAGTTCCAGCAGGAAGATACAGCTTTATGTTTAGGAACTTGCTGGTTGAGGTTATTCTTCACCATTTCACAGTATCACAGTATCACCAAGGTTGGAAGAGACCTCAAAGATCATCAAGTCCAAACTATTACCACAGACCTCAAGACCAGACCATGGCACCAAGTGCCATGTCCAAACCCACCTTGAACACCTCCAGGGACGGCGACTCCACCACCTCCCTGGGCAGCCCATTCCAGCAGTCAGTGACTCTCTCAGGCAAGAACTTTCTCCTCACCTCCAGCCTAAACTTCCCCTGGCACAGCTTGAGACTGTGTCCTCTTGTTCTGGTGCTGCTTGCCTGAGAGAAGAAGGTAACCTCCCCTTGGCTACAACCACCTTTCAGGTAGTTGTAGACCGCTATAAGGTCCCCCCTGAGCCTCCTCTTCTCCAGGCTAACCAATCCCAGCTCCCTCAGCCTCTCTTCATAGGGCTGTGCTCGAGGCCTCTCCCCAGCCTCGCTGCCCTTCTCTGGACACACTCAAGCACCTCAATGTCCTTCTTCAATTGAGGGGCCCAGAACTGCAAACAGGACTCAAGGTGTGTCCTAAGCAGTGCAGAGTACAGGGGGAGAATGAGCTCCCTGCTCCTGCTGGCCATACTATTCCTGATGCAGGCCAGGATGCCATTGGCCTTCTTGGCCACCTGGGCACACTGCTGGTTGATGTTTAGGTGGGTGTCAACCAGCACCCCCAGATCCCTTTCTGTTTGGCTGCTCTCCAGCCACTCCCACCCCAGCCTGTAGCTCTGCATGGGGTTGCTGTGGCCAAAGTGCAGCACCCGGCACTTGGATTTGTTGAACGCCATCCCCTCAGACTCTGCCCATCTGTCCAGGCAGTCATTCTTGATGATGAGCGTAACTAGCTGTGTCACTCTCTCATTAAGTGCCCTGACATGTTAGCTAGCTGTTCCAAAGAGATTTATGCCCCTCTGTCCAAAAGGGGCAAAAAGGGAGGTGAAGATGAACAAAGGGCTCTGGAGCATTATGACCGTGGGAATGAGTTGAACTTCACATGAAAACAGAAGAGTTCTTTAGATAAGAAAGGAAGGGCTAACCTAGGAGATGTCACTTATGTCACTTACTCAGCTTGTTCTGATATGTGGGGAGAGTTTCAGGAGCACCACATACAGGAATTGACCCACACAAATGGGCAAGCTGTCTAACTGCTCCCTAAACTACATCCCACAATTAAAGGACCTGATAGAATCATAGAATCATAGAATAGTAAGGTTGGAAGTGACCTCAAAACTCATCCAGTTCCAAACCCCTGCCATAGGCAGGGACACCTCCCACTAGAATAGCTCACTCAAGGCCTCCTCCAACCTGGCCTTGAACACCTCCAGGGAGGGAGCAGCCACAACCTCCCTGGGCAACCTGCGTCAGTGTCTCACCACCCTCACTGGAAAGAACTTCCTCCTAAAATCCAGTCTAAACCTCCCCTCTGTCAATTTAAACCCATTGCCCCTTGCCCTGTCATTGCAAGACCTTGTCAATAGTCCCTCCCCAGCCTTCCTGTAGGCCCCCTTCAGATCCTGGAAGGCTACTCTAAGGTCTCCTGGAAGCCTTCTCTTCTGCAGGCTGCAGAGCCCCAACTCTCTCAGCCTGTCCTCATAGCAGAGCTGCTGCAGCCCTCTCAGCATCTTTGTGGCCTCCTCTGGACCCGCTCCAACAGTTCCATGTCCTTCCTGCGCTGGGGGCTCCAGAACTGTAGACAGTACTCCAGGCCACCTCCCTGGAGGTGTTGAAGGCCAGGTTGGAGGAGGCCTTGAGTGAGCTATTCTAGTGGGAGGTGTCCCTGCCTATGGCAGGGGGTTGGAACTGGATGACCCTTGGGGTCCCTTCCAACCTAAACCATTCTATGATTAACTATCTCTCATTAGACACTTGCATCAAAACACACCAGATGCTGTAACTGCTACCTGCTGAGGTTTACAAGTGAATTACAGCAGGCACTATTTGTGGCAGTGAACAGGAGTGAAACTATTTCCAAAAGCCAAAGAGACTTTACCTCCTTGCATTGCCTCAGAGTTGACTATGGATGTCTCAGTAGACTGTGTTCCCTCGGCCCTGTAGAATCCTGAAAGCAGTTGTTTCTGTCCCTCCAAGCTATCTTCTTAACATCTGGGATGTTTCAGGTCTTATAACTTTCCACTTCGTTTTCAAACAGGCCCACAAGACATTATTCCCCACCCTGCAACCTATGGAGGAAGAAGGAACTCTCTGTGCAGGATGACAGATTGTATTTATCCCAATTTGATCTCATTCTCAGTAATTTGAGCAACGAAGACCTCTGGGCTCCAGTGGGGGTGGGGAAGAAGGACCCATCTCCCAGTGTGCCTGATCCTGCTTTAAGCACACCAACTAATCCCCTTTTGAACTACTTGAGTCCTCCAATGCAATTATTTTAAAAGATGGACAAAGACATCAGCCAGTCTGCATTAGCCACAGCCAAACAGATCCTTGAGGTTCTTGGATAGACTCACAGATATTTCTTTTTATGCTCTTACTGATAACCACCTAATGCACAGTCACATTTCAGGCAGTGCAGGGCTGCACACAAGTTTGGCCAGCACTAGCAACAGGAGCCAGCAGTCCCTGGCTGCACCAGGCAGTTGGCACAAAACAGCAACAGAGAGAAGGAGAATTACAGGGAAAGATCATAAAGCCAAGGGGCATTAGAGGTTCTTGATAAACATATAGCATCTTTGGAGCTGCAGAGGTGCAGATCTGTGGTGTTCCACTTGTCAAAACCTTCAGCAGGCTCAGGTTTTTAAGAAGGCAGATATTTGGTTATAGCTGCTGTTCACCAAGCCCCAGCATCACCAATGCAGAGTGCAGGAGGGTAAAGACAAAGTTCAGACTCCCAGATTTAAGCCCTGTTTTTGAATTTCAGTCCTTTTGTGTAGCATAAAAATGGTTAGAAAAGGGAGCAAACAACTCAGTTGCCAAAAGCTTGACTAATTAGCAGGAATTTGTTTGCTTCACATTTCTTGAATTCCTTTCTCTTGGCAAGACAATTGACTAAGAACTACTCCTTTCCTCCAAAAAGCACCCAAGCAGAATAAATAGAACAACTAATATAAACTGGCAGCTGTAAATTAATCTATAGCAGGGCAGTCCGGAAGCCTTTGTTCATCCCTACGGATGGAAAGGAAACAAAAACAACCCCAAATACTCATTCACATCCACAAACTGTTCATTAAACAGCAGTGCTAATGCTTAATCTCACCAGATGCTGGGAGGAAACAAGCAGCACAGTCTCAGGGCACTGAAGTGTTGTTGTGCCAAACAAGAGCTGTTATTAGGCTGGCACAATCATCTGAGAAACAAGCAGATGTGCACACAAGCAAGTAAGGCAAGTTCTTCAGCGCTTAAGCTCCTTCCAAGGCTCTCATGCACTTTAAACTCACATCAGTTTATGTCTGTTGGGGTCTGTGAGACACAGATTGCAGACTAACTTTATGTTCTGTTTCTCCCAAGTGGGTCTCTGTGCCCGCAGTTCACACTCACTGCACTCTTAATGCAGGATTTTGAGTGGTTAAACCCATTTTGTCATATTTATTTTCCATTTGTTGTCAATTCATTCAATAGATTACCAATTTAAATGAAGCCAAATGTTAAGAAAAAGGACAGTTTGCAGAGTAAAATTTGGTTATAACCTCCAGCCATTCCGGAATAGCTCTATGTTATCAAGTGATTGTTTTTTTCCCCTCAAGCTTATCTCAAACAAATTATTGTATCTTAATCACTCTGCCAACTGTAGAAAAAAAATATTTATCAGGACCTTTGATGAATAGATTTTTAACTACGTCTTTAACACTGAGCTGGGAGTGAAAATAAAACCAAAGAAGGCTATTCCTAAATGTTTATTATACTCAAGCGATGATATTTGCCTCACAGATCCATTAGCCAGCACAAAAATGCATTGTTATATTCCACACAAATGCTCATTTGAAGCTCTTCCTGGCTTCTTCAAAGGAAAAGGAAATGTCTCTAAAAGCAATTTATTTTCTATTTTAAAGCTCTCTCTAGATTTATGGTGTCATAAGGAGAAAAAAAAAAAACAAAATCATTATGTATAGCTGCTCGATTCACATACTGCAGTATGCAAATATCATGGGAGGGGGGAAATAATCCAAATAAATCACAGCCCTCTCCTTCACTGCCATTTAAATGAACTTCATCCAGGAAAGTAACCTCCAGCTGATTACTTGCGGCAGCAGCATCAGTAGAAGCATGTCACAGCTCATTTGCCAGAGCTGCAGGAATGAAGCTCATTCTGTGCTGGAGATGTCCCTCCATAAACAAAGTGAACAGGTGCTTGTGGAAACATCTTCTTTATGAGATCTGACTTTCTGTTTTTTGATCTGTCTGCAGCACCACTGCCAAAGAATGTTGCCAGGTTCAGGTACCCACAGAAAGCTGCCATGTTCAGGCACCCACAGAGAGCTGAGAGTTTCAGGTACCCATGGAAAAGTGGCAAGTTCAGGTACCCCCAGAAAGCTGCCAGGTTCAGGTACCCACAGAAAGCTGCCAGGTTCAGGTACCCCCAGAGAGCTGAGAGTTTCAGGTACCCAAGGAAAAGTGCCAGGTTCAGGTACCCCCAGAGAGCTGCCAGGTTCAGGCACCCCCAGAGAGCTGCCAGGTTCAGGCACCCACAGAGAGCTGAGAGTTTCAGGGACCCATGGAAAAGTGCCAAGTTCAGGTACCCCCAGATAGCTGCCAGGTTCAGGTACCCACAGAGAGCTGAGAGTTTCAGGTACCCATGGAAAGGTGCCAGGTTCAGGCACCCACAGAGAGCTGCCAGGTTCAGGTACCCACAGAGAGCTGAGAGTTTCATGTACCCATGGAAAGGTGCCAGAATCAGATTCCCACAGAAAGCTGCCAGGTTCAGGTACCCCTAGAGAGCTGCCAGGTTCAGGTACCCACAGAACTTAAAGTAGTAAAAAAAAAAAAAAGCTAATATTAAAATTGAGTTATTACCCAAGTCAGTTCATAGAGCATTAAAGTAAATTTCTCAGAGTGGTGCTGGGATGGTAAAGGCTTCAATATAGTAAATAATTTTTAAAAAATAAAGTAGTAAAGCAAAGAAAGATAAAGAAAGGTCCTTATGGCCACTGCCACTTTATGATTTTGAGTAAATCCAGTAGATTTTGGAGGCGGTGCACTGCCAAAGCAGTGGACAGACAAGAATCTTTCATCAAGAAAGCACTCACATGGCATCTGTTCTTCATTTCATCTGAACTACTCCTGAACCAGAGTTTTGGGGGTTTTTGATCCTTACTTCTCTTGGATACTTGGTTCACAAAAGCACAAGATCCTCATTAGCTTGAAAAAGAGGAGGCTGAGGACAGACCTCACGACTGCCTACAGTCACCTGAAAGGACATTGCAGAGGAGTTGGTGTTGGTCTCTTCTCACAGGGAATTAGTGATAGAGCAAGAGGGAATGGCCTCAAGCTGCCACTGAGTACGTTTAGACTAAATATTAGGAAAAGTTTTTTCATGGAGAGAGTGGACAGGGATTGGAATGGGCTGTGTAGGGAGGTGGTGGAGTCACCAACTCTGTATGTGTTTAAAGGTCGTTTGGATGTGGTGCTTGGGGCTATGGTTTAGAGTGCACCTCGTAGAGATATCGGTTGGACTTGGTGATTTCTCCTACCTGGATGTTTCTGTGATTCACAGAATCACACAGAAATATTCTGGTTGGAAAAGACTCCCAGGATCATCAAGACCAATTGTTAATTCATAGAATCATAGAATGGTAAGGTTGGAAGGGACCTCAAGGATCATCTAGTTCCAACCCCCTGCCATAGGCAGGGACACCTCCCACTAGTACAGGTTACTCAAGGCCTCATCCAATCTGGCCTTGAACACATCCAGGGAGGGAGCATCCACAACCTCCCTGGGCAACCTGTTCCAGTGCCTCACCACCCTTACTGTAAAGAACTTCCTCCTAACATCTAGTCTAAATCTCCCCTC
>VWZE01007606.1:71207-85868 GCA_013396675.1 Eubucco bourcierii | reverse complement strand
ATAGATAGATAGATAAATAGATAGATAGATAGACAGATGGATAGATAGACAGATGAATAGATAGATAGATAAATAGATAGATAGATAGACAGATGGATAGATAGATAGATCAATCAAAACAACAACCAAAAAAAATTAGGCTACCAATATAACTTAAAAGCTCATAGCTTCTGAATCTGCTAAGAATAATAAATTATTTTTTTTCTGATAGCAAAAATAATTTCTCCCTGACAAATATTTGTGGCTTAAAGCACAGATTTATTTGCAGAGTGGTTTCATAGTAGCTCCAAAAATACAGGTTTTAATTTTTAAGTCTGTAAGCTCTTTGTGATATTGTGCTGGGGGAAGAGATCATACTTTAATTAAAATTTGAAATAAGAAAACTCACAGAGACAAAATGCTCTTCACTCAAGCTCCTTAAGAGTGAGTTGCCATTTCAGCTAAAACACTAAAATTAAAAGAGAGGTATAAATGGCTTAGAGTTTGGGCCCACAGCTAATTTGATCTTCTATATTTAGTTTGGGGAGTGGGTGGGTGGGGAGGGAAGAAGGTACTAGCAGATTGGTTCTCATGTAATTCTTTCTGCTGTAATGCAGGTGAATTGCTGCCAACACACCAATACTCATGAACAAGATGACAACAATTAACCAACCTGCCTCATGAAAAACACAGAAGATGAAAATCCCTCCAGCAAATGCTCAGATCTTCAGGTGCTCTGAACTGATTCACTGTGGACCTAGTTTTCTGCTCCTTCTAGAACCTGTAGTTCTTCTCTTATATAGTGTTTATCAACAAAAGTAAACCTGTTCACCACCCAGTACTTGCAAGTCTGGAATATCTTCCAACAGAAATAATCAAGGAGCAGCACTTTTCATTCCTGTGTTACTCAGAAGCTAAGCAGGAATGTGTATGCAGGGGATGAGGAGGAAGGTGTATTCATCTGTGTATTTAAGCTATCAAAACAGTAATTCATAGAATGCTTTAGGTTAGAAGGTACCTTACAGATCATCTAGTTCCAACCCCCCTGCCATGAGCAGGGACACCTTCCACTAAACTATGCTGCTCAACCAAGGGCTGGAACCAAGTCGTCCAACCTGGCCTTGAACATACCTTTGAAGGGAGCATCCACAACCTCCCCAGGTAACCTGTTCCAGTGTCTCACCAACCTCACTGTAAAGAATTTCTTCCTAATATCCTGTTTAAATCTGCCTTCTTCTAGTTTAAAGCTATTCTTGCTGTCATCCCATCACTACAAGCCCTTGTAAAATTACATTATATCACCCCTAAGAATTGGCTTAATTTACTCTTCTATCATATTCATGACTTCAGAAGGTTTATCCCAAATTCCTACCATCATAAATGATAGCAGAAATCTGGCATTGCCTCTGTGTATGTGTGTTTGTGTGTATCACAGAATCATAGGAGCACAGAATGCTTTGGGTTGGAAGGGACCTTTAAAACTCACCTAGTCCAACCTCCCTGCAGTGAGCAGAAATATCTTCAAGTAGAACAGTAGATCCAACCTGACTTTGAATGTTTCTAGGGGTGGGCTTCCTACCATCAGTCTTTGTTTCAGTACCCTCTGTGTGAAAAATCATAGAATTGTAGAATCATAGAATGGTAAAGTTGGAAGGGACCTCTAAGATCACATAGTTCCAACCCCCTGCCATAGGCAGGGACACCTCCCTACTAGTACAGGTCACTCAAGGCCTTCTCCACCCTGGCCTTGAACACCTCCAGGGAGGAAGCAACCACAACCTCCCTGGGCAACCTGTGCCAGTGCCTCACCACCCTCACTGGAAAGAACTTCCTCCTAACATCCACTTCATTAGATCTAGCCTGAATCTCCACCTTTTGGTTTAAAACCATCACCCCTTGTCCTGTTGCAAAAACCCCTCCTAAAAAGCTTGTCCTCATCTTTATATAGGCCCCCTGTAAAACTGGAAAACAGCACTGAGGTCTCCCTGGAGCCTTCTCTTCTCCAGGCTGAATAATCCCAACGCTCAGCTCCGTCTTTCCGATTATTTTTGCGTCATTCTCTGGACCTGCTCCAACAGGTTCATGTCTTTCTTGCACTGAGGACTCCAGAGCTGGACACATTACTCCAGGTGAGACATCAGAGGAGTGGATCAGAGTATATATATACAATGATTTTCTCTCTCTCTTCTCTTTTTCTCTGTCACACAGACACACACATTTTCTAGGTCTGTTTTTTGTTTTCCTATGTAGCGAGTCTGTCTGTGTTTGTATCACACCAGTTCCACTATGACGAAGTAAAATAAGAGTACAGACATCAGACTGCTATATACAAACAGAATCCAAAGGTATGTTTACAGACATGCAGCCCTCAGGTTGCAAACATATCTATCACTACATGTGGCCATATGATGAAAACACAACATATGGCAACTTAGTCACAACAGTAAATAAAAATAATTTTCTATGTCTGCAGAAAGAGAGGAACCACCACACATAATCTGTAATTGTGTCATGCCACAGAGGATAAAGGAGACAAAGAAAGCTGCAGTGGACAGAGTTGATTAAAAGGCTCCAGTGATAAATTTTCTTCTTCCACTGAAGACATAGAAGATGGGTGGGCAGCTGTTCTGATCCTTTCTGTCTCAGACCAGAGTCTCTCTGCGGCTGCAAGTGAGAATCTTCATGAGTTCCTTGGGGAAAGCAGGGAAGAAGATTTCTGAAGGCAGAGCAGAGTTATGTGATGGAAATTTTCCCAAGTCCCACCACTTCACACAGGGTTGCACAAGAAAGGAAGAGGCCTTGAGTTCTGAGAAAAATACAGTGGTGCCTCTTCCATCAAAGCACAATGGTCTAGCCCTTCTTCAGAAGCTCCAAAGACCATACCTGGTGGCCCACATCCTTCAGATCAGTGTCCATAAGGCAGTTTGGTTTAACCTTAAGAGCATAAGACTTTTCCATCCTTCAGCTATTTCACCACTGAAAATCATGAGACTCTTTGCTTCCAGCAGGCATAGACTGTTTTAATGCCTTTCCCACCCAACTAATGCTTCCAGAAATAGGTGCCTGGTGTGAGACTCTTTGAATCCATGATAACTAGATACATGACTGTCCTGATTTTTGAAAGAAACCTGCTATTAGTTCTCACCAAGACTCAATACACTTTGATAGGGGTCAGTAATTAGGAAGCTTTGCAAGGGGATGTTAGGAGTTTATTTTCAGAAACTCAGTCTAAGCCTGGCTTTGCTTCCAAGAAGCTCTATGAACCATCAGTTAAACAGGAGCATCTTTGGGGTTCAGGCAAAATCCATCCATCAAGGGCAGTAGATATCCACAACAAATCCAAGCTGACAGCTGTTTTCTCCAGGGCTAAATTTGTACCAAAGAGTTTAGGAAACGTAAGCAACTAATCATCCCATCCTGAGAGAAATTAGTTAAGTATGAAAGGATTAAAGGAACCCTGAAAACTGAGAGGAAAAGTAAAGAAGCTTTTCATAAAACATGTTTTCTAATACTCAGTAGAGTTTTCTTCAGTAGAAAATGTTGTCTAGTCGTATTAAAGTCACTATCAATACTGCCAGCAGCACACCTCCTCTGTAGAGAAGGGTAAACCTCACATGCTGCTCTGAAGGTAATACAACTTCCCTTCATCTAGCCAGCTCAGTGCTGGCTAGATGAAGGAACACCAATTTTATTTGGTATTTTGTCTTCCTCAGTGCAAGATGAGACACAAAAAAATATCCTTAAGAGTCAGAGTCTATATTGTCAATCTTTTTTTGACTCAGTCATTTTCTCTTGCAAGTAGTTCCTTTGCTGCTGTTTTGAGACATGCTGCTATTTAGACAGGCAGTAAGTGGGCAGCTTCCAGGAGCTATTCTTGCACAGCCCTCTACTGATGCAAGTGAAAAGGGGATGAGGAGTAGCAACTTCTGCTGAGGGGGTGATGGTGGTGGCCTGTGGCTGCCACCAGGAGTACAAACCACCTTTTGTTGGCCTCTTATGTGGGTGCTTCCTTGTTTTGAGGAATGGGATGGTGTTTTGTCCATGGCTTGGAGAAAGATGGGGTTCATCAGGAATGGTGCTGGGTGATTATATAGGGTAGGTAGAGCTGGCTGCACCCTTATAGAAGACAACAGAGATATCCATGAGGAATGCTGGTGGATAATAATTTTGTCTTGAGCCATCAACCTACCCTCATGGGAAAGAAGACCAAAGGTAGTTTGGGATACTTTTAAAAGAGTGTGGTCAGCAGGTTGAGGGAGGCTCTATTCCCATTCTGTTCTGCCCTGGTGAGACCACATTTGGAGTATTGTGTCCAGTTCTGGGTTCCCCAGTTCAAGAGGGACAGAGAACCACTGAAGAGTGTCCAATGGAGGGCCAAAAAGATGGCTAGGAGAGCACCTCTCATATAAGAAGAGGATGAGAGACTTGGAGCTGTTTATCCTGGAAAAGAGAAGACTGAGAAGGGATCTTATAAATGCAAAAAAATATCCAAAAGGTTGGTATCAGGACAGTGGGACTGGGCTCTTCTCAGTGGTGCCCTGTGATAGGACAAGGGGTAATGGGAACAAACTAGGACACAGGAGGTTTCTTGTAAAGTTAAAGAGAAACTTCTTCCTTTTGAGGGTGTCAGAGCACTGGAGCAGGCTGCCAGGAGAGGTCATGGAGTCTCCTTCTCTGGAGACTTTCAAAAGCTACCTGGATACATTCCTGTGCAAACTGATCTGGGCATACCTACATTAACAGGTAGGCTGGACTAGATGGTCTCCAGTGGTCCTTTCCAACTCCTACCATTCTGTGATTCCATGATTCTTAGTTAAGGTGACCTCTGCAAAAATCACATAGCAGTGCTAGGACACAACAAAGAACAACAGAAACTGCTGTGCAAGGAGATGAACTGAGGATAGTGAACATTCTTTTATTCACCTCAGGTCCATGCGTCAGGGTGTGACAGTTTGGGAGTTCCCTGCCCCCCACACTTTGTAAAATGACCCAGACTAGAACTCAGTCAGCTGGAAGTTAAGGACTGAAGCTTTATTTACAGCTCAGCACAATGTACAAGCAGAGATATACACTACAGACAGGAATATTTACAGAAATATACAAGTTAAAGGTAATACAGCAACACAACTCCCCTCCCAGAAATCAGAGACCCCAGGAGGGGCTCCCAACCACCCTTCCACCTTCTCCCCACCCCTCTACCTTACCCCAAGGTTTGCCTTACGTGCAAGGTAAATTAGGAGGATCAGCCATGGGGGTTAGAAGAAAAGTGGTTAGTGAGGATTAATCAGCAGAGGAGCCAGAGCCCAGAAGCTGTTAGATCCCCCAGCAGCTGCTACTCCAGCAAGAGCCAGAGAGAGACTCACTTATCTATATGTTTTGGTTAGTGTTCCCAAACAATTTTCCAGGAAGCGTATGAGTGAAGTAGCCATCATGATGTTTTCCTTTCACAGCCTATAGCGTAATTTTGTCTATTAAAATATTCTAATGAGCCTCAAACCAGCACAATGGGTAAAGAAACTGAAAGGTTTACAACACTCTTATTAGAATAGAGGTCCAATTAAAGGTAGCATTCATAGACCACTAGTGCCAAATTTGTTGGTCTTACTCAACAGTCATGACTACCAACATAACCAAAGGAACTTCACTGACTCAAGCAGAGCCGCAGCAGTTGATACCAGGTTGGCTTCTGCCCTCACAAATAAGCTTTTAATTAGGACTAGTCAAAAAATCAGAACTTCCAGATCATAGTCTTCTCAGATTAGCTGCATCTTCCAATAAATAATTCAGCTGGCAGTGTGGCACAGAGTAGATAAGAGAAGAAAAGACACAGAGGAGAAGAAGAGATCAGACGCAGAAATCCAAGACTGTTGGCATTGACGCAGCCAGTAACCTGACCCATCATGTGTTGTTTCACTTGGCTTTGCCACACACTTCTGTGAAACTGAAGCGAAACTGACAACTGCTCATCACACACACATGCATTACAGAATGAACATTTCTTGTCCAATGCAGACAATCCCGGCCCATTTTACAACGGAATGGAGCACAAAGCTAAAGAAGCATATCCAGTGCCAGCAAGACAGAAGCGGTATGGCAAACTCATTCATTCTGGCCATGCGCCCCACGGCACCGTCTTCAGACACCTACAGCTTTCCTTCTTTCACCCTGCTTCTGCCTCCTAAACCCTCTTGACTGTGCTAGCAAGTCTGCATACCTATCTATAGATGGCAGCAACTTTCCAAATCAGTTGCAGATGCTGACGAAGAGAGTTGGTCTCTGGCTTCCTACAGACAGAAGTGTTTGGCTGCATGAAATAGGTAGCAAACTATACGTGGGTTTAATGGTATGTACAAAGAAGTTCACTCGCTCCTGAGGACGGGAGGGATATTTTTTTTTTTTCTTTATGTGCTTCTGAAAAGGTTTGGCTTGACAGCAGAGAGAGACATGCATGGGGGTGGAGGAGGCAGCTGGGGAAAGCAGGTGGATTTCTTTGTGCTGCTATTAGTTGCCAGCTCAGATTTTTTTTTTATTTATTTAAAAAAAAAAATTATTTTAAATTGCACACTCCCCGACTGTGATTGTTGCTGGCTCTTAACATATGTCAGGCTCTTATCATTTCATAGCAGCTGGCAAGTTCATGCAGAACCACCAGGCAGCCCAATGTGGCCAGTAATCAGTTAAGTACAGATGTCCAAATAGATGTAACTTCCATTAAACTTTAAATAAAGATAATTTATGCTGAGTAAACAGGCGAGTGAGCACATTTGCCCGAATACAGATGGCACAACCTGATAGCAGTGCATTAGAAGGGTCATTAAACAGGGAGGTTCAATAACATAGTACACAAAGATGGTCTTCTACAAGGAAAAATAGCTGAGATCAGGGGTGTAAAGTCTATTGCTGCATCTAGGTTTGGGTTTTGGTTTCTTGGGTTTTTTTCTCTCTTTTTCCTGCTTCCTTTTGAATAGCTTGGCAGGTTTGGAGTCTTAACGTGGCATACAAAAAAATACACCTCCTCCTGGAGGGACATTCTTGCACCTGCCCATGGAAAAAAATAAATAAGGAATTGGAATCTGTCTCACTTGAAAACCAGGGTAAATGTGCTCACTTAGGGGTAAGGAGGAGATGTTTCTGAGGCTGATGGCCTTAATCCAAAGTCTGGTGGCTTTAGGAGAACTTCCTCTGTAAGGGGCTTTGCATTTTCTGTGCACCCCTTAGGGAAGGTATGTGCTCTTTTCACACCCACTACATTTTGCTCTAAAATGGCGTTATGTGCACAGGCAGAGTTGTTCCTTCATCCCTCTAACTGCAGGGGTGCAGAGTTTTGCTGGTGGCTCTTCAGTAAGGAGAGGAAATTATGCTGAGGCACCAGATGCTGGGGTTTGGCCTTCCTAGGATATTGTGAGGCTTGGTGAGGAATAAAAATTACAAGTCATCTTCAGTACCACTTGTGTGGAGCTGTGTCACCTGTTCACTGCAAAGCTATTGAAATCATGGTCGGGATGTTAGGAAGGCATCCCTTCCTGCGGGCATCTTAGATGAGCATCCATTTGGTCTACAGGGCTGGGCTGACTTCAGCCTACGGCTGCTACAGCCATCATTAACTGTCTCCTGACCTTCTCTGCTTGTATGCTCCATCATGAAACCCAAGGTATGGCTGTAATAATGACACTGAGGCAAGAGTGAGAGGGTTTATGTCCTCAACCAGCTCCCTGGTGACTTCAACTGTGGAGATGAGGGCATATTTTGTCACCTACAGTGGCGCTTAGCTGACTGGCTGACAGAACTATCAGCATCAAGTAAAGTATCTACATCCATAGGCAACCAATGCCAGTTCCTAGCTGAACTGTCTGTGACTTCATACTAGCAGTCACCTTTCTGATTTTCACCTACTCTGTAATAACTCTACGTGTCTCCTTGCCTGCAATTTAACAGCGTTCACCTTATTTTAATCTAGAGCAGGATGCATTTAGGTTGGACATTAAGAAGACATTCCTCAAAATGAGGTTATTGAAACAGTGGAACAGGCTGCCCAGAGGGGTGTTGGAGACACCATTCCTGGAGACATTCAAAGTCAAACTTGATGGGGCGCTGAGCAACACAATCTAGTTGGTGATACCCCTGGTCACTGCAGGGGTCTTGGATAAGATGACCTTCGAGGGTTCCTTCCAATCCAGTGCATTCCATGATTTTATGAAGGATATTGAACTGTTGGAGTGGGTCCAGAGGAGGCCACGAGGATGATCAGAGGGTTGGAGCAGCTCTGCTATGAGAACAGGCTGAGAGAGTTGGGACTCTTCAGACTGGAGAAGAGAAGGCTTCCAGGAGACCTTAGAGTAGCCTTCCAGTATCTGAAGGGGGCCTACAGGAAGGCTGGGGAGGGACTACTGGCAAGGTCTTGCAATGACAGGACAAGAGGCAATGAACATAAACTGGCAGAGGGAAGATTGAAACTGGATGTTAGGAAGAAATTCTTTCCAGTGAGGGTGGTGAGGCACTTGCACAGGTTGCCCAGGAAGGTTGTGGCTGCTCCCTCCCTGGAGGTGTTCAAGGCCAGGTTGGACGAGGCCTTGAGTGAGCTGTACTAGTGGGAGGTGTCCTTGCCTATGGCAGGGGGGTGGAACTGGATAATCCTTGCAGTCCCTTCCAACCTTACCATTCTATGATTCTATAATTTCATTATTTCAGCTTTGGTCAGATTGTACAGTGGAACTACATAACCCACTGCCTTTTTCAATCCTAAAAATCAAGAATGGGATTTTTCTTGACTGATTCCTGTCAGTTAACAGGTGGGTATCTATGCTAAGCTTGTCATCTAGGCTCATTTTGCAGCTGGTGGAGCTTCCTGGGGCAATTCATGAAGAGCTGTGATGAATCACCTCTGAAACTGCTGCTCTCTACTGTCTATTGAGAGTCCAGATGTCTGCATGAGGCCAGATGCCTCATCTTCAGATGGCTAACATTAGATAAAAGAAATCCAACTCAAAAGGGAGTAGCAACCTGTCTTTATTATTTTTATTTACTGCATTCTTCTCTGTGCCTCAATTTGATCATCGCAGAATAAGGATAATGATATGTTAATGGTAATGTGAGGTTCTGCTGTCTCAAGTCTCACATCTGTGGTAAAAGATTGTCCCTGGGAAGAGAGGACTGGGTTGCTTATTAGGTTACAGTGCAACGGGATGGAAGATGGCAGTATAATGGGATAGTGCAGAGGGGATGGGAAAAGCCTCAAATCAGAGTGAAGATAAAAAGAAAAATAAAAAAAAAAAACAACACCAAAGTGTGAGGTATTCCCTAGGAAGGAAAATTCTGTTGTTAATGTGACATAGGTCTCATTGCTTTGCTGCCCACTGGGTGTCCCTGCTCCATTTCCCTCTAATGCCAACAAGAATCTTCTAGCAGCTGAGTGCAACAGATCCCCAAATGCTGCTCCATCATGTATTTCCACTTCAGAGTTTCCTCCTCTCTTTGCAGACAGAATACATGAGCAAAGAGCAACCAGCCTTCCCATCTGGCTGTCAGGAAGGCACAGGAGACTCAGACCTAAGTTTCTGGAACTCCTTCTAGGACATCTTAGAATCATAGGATGGTAAGGTTGGAAGAGACCTCTAAGATCATCCAGTTCCAACCCCCTACCACAGGCAGGGACACCTCCCACTAGTACAGCTCACTCAAGGCCTTGTCCAACCTGGCCTTGAACATCTCCAGGGAGGGAGCAGCCACAACCTCCATGGGCAACCTGTTCCAGTGTCTCACTACCCTCACTGGAAAGAACTTCCTCCTAACATCCAGTTTCAATCTGCCCTCTGCCACTTCAATCCCATTGCCCCTTGTCCTGTCTTTGCAAGACCTTGTCAATAATCCCTCCCCAGCCTTCCTGTAGGCCCCCTTCAGAAACTGGAAGGCTACTCTAAGGTCTCCTGGAAGCTTTCTCTTGTCCAGGCTGCAGAACCCCAACTCTTGTAGCCTGTCCTCATAGCAGAGCTGCTCCAGGCCTCTGATTACCTCCTCTTCGCAGCCTCCTCTGGACCCGCTCCAACACTTCCATGTCCTTCCTGTGTTGGGGGCTGCAGAACTGTACACAGTGGGACAAATGGGGAACGCTGTTAGCTGGGTATTCTTGATGCACCATTAGAAATTAAGCTCCTGAGTCTTGAATCTTGCACTTATGAGCTTGCCTCCTTTTTTCATTTATTATGAAATTATTTATTTTCACAGTATCACTGTGGTTAGAAGAGACCTCAAAGATCATCAAGTCCAACCCATCACCACAGCCCTCAAGACCAGACCATGGCACCAAGTGCCACGTCCAAACCCACCTTGAACACCTCCAGGGACAGTGACTCCACCACCTCCCTGGGCAGCCCATTCCAGTAGCCAATGACTCTCTCAGTGAACAACTTTCTCCTCACCTCCAGCCTAAACTTCCCCTGACACAGCTTGAGACTGTGTCCTCTTGTTCTGGTGCTGCTTGCCTGAGAGAAGAAAGTAGCCTGAAGTACCTATAGAGTCAAAATTCCCTTTCCCCACATTACAAGATACAGTCTTTCCTTTGACAGTGTCTGTGGCCTCTTTCCAATGAATCTCATTTCTATCCAGGGTCACTTTCTAAAACCTCTTGGTCGGGTTTGACCCAATTCATGGCACTGACCTACACAAATCCTCTCAACCTTCTTCCCCCACCATTTTGAAATCATCACTGTTGAAATGTTATTTCTCATGTGTCACATCAGATCCCAAGACTGTTGGGTAAGATTCTTTCAAAGAATGTGCTTTCATGTTGCTGCTGGCACTTGTGAAATGGTTTTGCCCTAAATCCTCTCAGTAATATTTAAATTCCTGGCAAATGTCTGAGATGAGGCACTGACCAACATCCTTTGGTGTTGCAGTGAACATTTCCAACACGATGTGTTATTCAAAACATTTTCTTCTTCAGGGCAATTACTTCATTTTATATTTCCTGGCCTCACACTCATGTCACACCCCAGTTCCTGTAGCTGTCAGATTAATCACTGCTTTATCAGAAGAAATGCCACTGAATTATAAAACTTCTTTGGCCATTTAACACCTTTATCTCTGTCTTGCCTCTGCCAGGATTACTGACACAGATTTGTCCTGTCCTTACTATTCCAGAAAACTCTGAAAATGTGTGTAGCAGAGAACTTCCTATAGAGCATATTTAACACTTTCTTAGCACAAACATGAAAGCTATGTTTTGGTCATGGGTAACTATCTGCAGATGCAAATGAGTTTTTAGTCTGTGCAATACCATACCAATCACTTTTTTTTTTTAAACCAAATTTTCTCATGGCCATATTAACTTTTCTGAATCTTGCTAATTTATTCCCCATTAAACACAACTGAGACCCTCGCTCACATAAACCCATTGTAGCACCTGAAAGTTGCCTCTTGGACCTGATACCCTTTTATGGAAAGAAAATATACAAGCATTAACCTCAGTGGAGGTATCACTCTTGGCCAGAACAAGAGAAACTAACATCCATCTGAATGAGCCAAAACTAACATTCATCTGAATGAGCCAGAGCACTCCTAACGTCTCTCTCTCTCATGCAGGTATTTTTTGTTGTTCACACACTTGCACAGAATGACATCACAGGGCTAAGGGACCCCACCAGTGCCATTTGATCACTGCATAGGATCAAGGCACATAAGGTCATTTCAGCCTTGGACAGCCCCTACCTGGGAGAGGTGACAGAAGGCTCCTTTCTGAGTCCTTCTTCAAGCTGTGAAGTTGGTCTGTAGCTTTAAGGTATCCACAGGTACAGCAATTATTATCCCAAACAGGTATTATGGCCTTTTTATCTATCATCATCAGTATGACACCAAGCAAAAAAAAAAAAGGCAGTCACCAGCAGATTTGCAGCTGACCCCAAGCTGGGGGCTGATGTTGCTGGGTTGGAGGGCAGAAGGGCTCTGCAGCAGGACCTCGATCAGCTGGACAGGTGGGCAGAGTCCAAGGGGATGGAGTTCAACAAATTCAAGTGCAGGGTGCTGCACTTTGGCCACAACAACCCCATGCAGAGCTACAGGCTGGGGTGGGAGTGGCTGGAGAGCAACCAAACAGAAAGGGATCTGGGGATGCTGATTGACACCCACCTGAACATGAGCCAGCAGTGTGCCCAGGTGGCCAAGAAGGCCAATGGCATCCTGGCCTGCAACAGGAATAGTGTGGCCAGCAGGAGCAGGGAGGTCATTCTCCCCCTGGACTCTGCACTCATTAGGCCACACCTTGAGTCCTGTGTCCAGTTCTGGGCACCTCAATTTAAGAAGGACATTGNCCAGCACCAGAACAAGAGGACACAGTCTCAAACTGTGCCAGGGGAAGTTTAGTCTGGAGGTGAGGAGAAAGTTGTTCACTGAGAGTCATTGGCTCCTGGAATGGGCTGCCCAGGGAGGTGGTGGAGTCACCATCCCTGGAGGTGTTCAAGGCAGGTTTGGACGTGGCACTTGGTGCCATGGTCTAGTCTTGAGGTCTGTGGTAATGGGTTGGACTTGATGATCTTTGAGGTCTCTTCCAACCCTGGTGATACTGTGATACTGTATGTTACTGTATTTATTTTCTACTTCAGTGTCTGCTTGGGACCCATTTGTTCTAGATTTTGCCAAAATATTTCAATGTTGCTCAAAAAAATTAAAAAAAAAAGAAAGAAAAAAAAAGAAAAAGATCATGAGATAGCAGTTTCTGAGCCAAGATGAGATGTGTGCACATTCTGCAGCCAGCATTCTCAGTCCCAGCCATTCCCATCAAGTGATCCTCCTGCCAAAAGTGATGTCTTCTTTTAACTGCCATGATCATTCTCCTTCCAGGAGCCACTGCTGAGCAGACAACCGACTCGCTGTTTTTAGAAAGGTGCTAGACAGACACACGTGGATGAGAAAATCAGCGAGTTGTTCACAAACTGCTCCTAATATTTGAAGTCATAACTAATTGCCCTGACTTGGCATAGTGGCCACCATCTCAGCTCTCTGAAGTAAGTGATGGTGGCTTGTGAAGAGCCTCAGGGAAATGTTAGTGAATTACTCCATCATTTGCTGCTGCTGCTGCTCAGATGTGATAGTTGTCCTGACACCTTAAATTAAACACCCAGAGCCAAGAGAGTGCATACAACCCTTGGGGGCTTCTCTGGGTAACATCACTCTAAGGTGAGGTATTTAAATGAACTGATGCACATGATTCTGGGGAAGATGTTGATTTTTTGCTTCATTCGGGCTGTATGTTTATATTTATTCTGGTTTAAATAAAATAAAAGCTTTTGAGCTGTATTAATAAAACTGTTCAGTCTCATAGAAGAAAAGTCAAGGAGTAGTTAGAGGCAACCAAGAAGTCAAGAAAAAAGTATGAAGTCAACTCCACCTTGAGGATGTAAGTGACTACACAGGATTTTTTTTTCCCCCCTCTCTGTAATAGTATTGGTCAGGTCCTAACTTATTTTATCCACTGTTTCAGGCCAGAGGCTTAGGAACTAAATATCCTATAGCAAAGATATCTTTTTTTTTTTTTTTTTTTTTTTCCAAAACAGGGTCAGAGGATCCTGAGTTAAGAGTCTTACTTCTTCTGCCAGCATGAGTATACTTCAATTCTGTGAGAAAAATTTAATCTTCAGTGTGACCAGATGCCTCAAACCACCTGACTGGCTTAAAATAAGAGGAACAGATTTTCCAAGTAAAGTTATTAGGCCCATGAAGATGCTCAGAGGGCTGGAGCAGCTCTGTTATGAGGACAGGTTGAGAGAGTTGGGGATCTGCAGCCTGAAGAAGAGAAGGCTTCCAGGAGACCTGATAGTAGCCTTCCAGGATCTGAAGGGGGCTACAGGAAGGCTGGGGAGGGATTATTGACAAGGTCTTGTAATGACAGGACAAGGGGCAATGGGTTTAAAGTGGAGGAGGGAAGATTGAAACTGGATGTTAGGAGGAAGTTGTTTGCAGTGAGGGTGGTGAGACACTGGAACAGGTTACCCAGGGAGATTGTGGCTGCTCCCAACCTCCCAACCAAGGCCAGGTTGGATGAGGCCTTGAGTGAGCTGTACTAGTGGGAGGTGTCCCTGCCTATGGCAGGGGGTTGGAACTAGGTGATCTTCCAACCTTACCATTCTATGATTCTATGATTCTAAATTAAACTGTCTATAGACCCACTCTCTGCACCAAACTGATATCACTGGGGCTACCCAGTAAGAAAACGTTGACAGACATAATGTACCAGAGAAGGAAAGAGTACAAGAACGAAGTTAAATATTCCAGGCTCTGATTTAACAATTGTCTGAGTTAGTAGTAAGTTAGATATTGATGGCAAGAGACTCTGAATGCTTGCAAAGCAGAGGAAAAGAGCCGACAGACCAGATCAGTCCGACCACAAAGCACGCTTTAAAATGCACATATACATGGCAAGGTTATCCAGCTCCTGCCTTTGGGTAGAATAATTGCCCTGTGAAACATTAGTGAATCAGCATGAATGTTTCATCAGTTTGAATTTATAAAACATTTCTGATTTTCCTGTACACATGCCTTTCAAAGATAACTTTCAAGTGCTGGTTGTATTATGCATCGCACTTTTCAAGAGAACAGCATGATTTCCTTGAAGACATCTCCGTTTAGAGAGAGTTGCCATGGCAATTTGTTCCCACTTCCCCCCACCCTCCCCACACCACCCTCCCCCTTCCA
>VWZE01007606.1:49471-67434 GCA_013396675.1 Eubucco bourcierii | reverse complement strand
CCTCCTCTGGACCCGCTCCAACACTTCCATGTCCTTCCTGTGCTGAGGGTTCCAGAACTGCACACAGTACTCCAGGTGGGGTCTGACAAGAGCAGAGTAAAAGGGCAGAATCCCCTCCCTTGCCTTGCTGGCCACAATGCTCTTCCTGCAGCCCAGGACTCAGTTGCTGTCTGGGATGCACTCACACTGCAGGCTCATGTTGAGCTTTTCATCACCCCAGACTCCAAGGTCCTTTTCCTCAGGGCTGCTCTCCAGCCATTCACCACCCAGCCTGGAGTTGTGCTTGGGATTGTGCCTACCCAGGTACAGGACCTTACACTTGGCCTTGTTGAATTTCATGAGGTTGGCCTGGGCCCAACTCTGCAGCCTGTCCAGATCCCTCTGGATGGATCCCTGCCCTCTAGCAAGTCAGCTGTGCCACACATAGTAGGAGTGATTACCACACGGACAGCAGCAGAAAGATTGATAGATGAATTATGCCATTGGAGAGTACAACGTCAGGAGAATGTGATGAAAGCAAAGGGTGCCACTTCCATAACTTTGCTACTGAGCTATGGGCTTGGGAGAGAGGCATAAAAACCACAGGAATCCAAAACTACCGATGGTGGATGCCATTGGTGAATGTCAGATCAGACAAAAGGGGACTTGGCAGCCTGCTTTGATCTGAAATTGAATAATGTTGTATGTCATGAGCTAGCTCATCTTCTTCCTCTGGACTGCACTGTAGGTGCCAAATAAGAACAGACCAGAGCGTGTGCACAGCTGCATCCATCTTCTCATTTGACCTGAAGATGCTCCAGGAAAAACACAATCCTTTCTATTTTGTCTCTTTGAAACAAGAAATAAGAGCAAAAGCAAACAGCATGTTTCTACTTGCCTGTGAATCCCAAAGGAGGTTTAGCTACACTTCTCTGGAGCTCCCTGAAGATGCTGTCACAGATCTTATAACTCATACTGATAATTTTAAGTCATGGTGATAAGTCTGCATGTGATTTCCACTTTTAATTCACCTGATTCCAGTGAAATCACTCAAGAGCTTATGCTGAAGCAAGCCACCCTTCTGTCTGATAATCAGCTGTAGTGCCAGGCAGTTTAGGCTGGTTAAAGCTGCTTCCCAGTGCTTTGATTCCTCCAGCAGTGTGTTTTTAGAGATGTTGCACCTCCCGAGCTGTCAGAGTAGCACAAAACTAATAACCAGGCTGCATTACATTTGGATGATGTGACAATGGTACTGATGGTGCTTATCCTCAGCAACTACAAGGCAGTGTTTCTTTGATTGCTTATGGGAACACTTTACAGCTGAAGCATAATTTCATTTATTAGAGGCAGACAGCTTATGAAAACGTGTGAAACACAACAGGTACCAAAAGGAAAGCTTGGGAGACTAATGAGGCACGGGACTCATACCTTTAAAGAAAACAAAGCTTTCTACAGACAAATGGCTGATGCAGTTTGGTTTTTTTTATAGATGTAAATCAATCAAAACATTCCAACCATGTTATCCTGGAGAGTTACAGCAAATATGTTTCATCTAGAGTTATTGATGACTTTGCTTTTCAACAGAGGAGAGGACCAAAAGGAAAACAAGGAGGGGGAAAAAAAAGGGGGGGGAAAATGCTTTGGGTTCAAAGAAATATAGCTGGAGTGAAAAACCAATCTAGCAGAAGGGGGAAACGTGCACCAGTGAAATAATCACAGCCTTGCTACAAAGAACCTTTTCCTCAGAACTGTCTCCCACCCTATCTGAACACTCAGGGACAGAATCAAAGCAGAATTTGGTGTAAACACCTTTAGTGTGGATCCAAGAGTGAACAAGGGAACAGTAAAAAGGTTGGCATGGTTTGAGAGTCACAAAACTGCCCCAAGCAGAAGGGTTTACAGGTCTGTTTTTCAGCTGATGAGGAATGTCCTTGCTGAATGGTGCCCATAGAGCAAAGACCAAACGAGGCTTGTGCATGTTTCTTCTCTGAACCAGTGCTGAGACTGGGCTGAAGCATGAAGGAAGAGGCAATGATTAGGATCCTGAGAAGGCTCAGAAGTCAACAGTAAATGTTCCTATCACAGTATCGCAGTATCACTGTGGTTGGAAGAGACCTCAAAGATCATCAAGTCCAACCCATTACTGCAGGCCTCAAGACTAGACCATGGCGCCAAGTGCCACATCCAAACCCACCTTGAACACCTCCAGGGATGGTGACTCCACCACCTCCCTGGGCAGCCCATTCCAGTAGTCAATGACTCTCTCAGTGGACAACTTTCTCCTCACCTCCAGCCTAAACTTCCCCTGGCACAGCTTGAGACTGTGTCCTCTTGTTCTGCTGCTGGTTGCCTGAGAGAAGAAAGCAACCTCCTCCTGGCTACAATCACCCTTCAGGTAGTTGTAGACAGCAAGAAAGTCTCCCCTGAGCCTCCTCTTCTCCAGGCTACACAATCCCAGCTCCCTCAGCCTCTGTGTCCAGTTCTGGGCTCCTTAGTCCAAGAGACACAAGCAACTACTGCTATAAAACAAGAAGACAGAGGAGGCAAAGGCTGGTTGATGCTTTCCAAAAGTCAGAAAGCACTTGCCATGTGTTCAGAAGGATGCCATGTGTTCAGGAGGATGATCTCTTCCTTGCACGTTCCGATATATCAGTGTCTGTGTCATGGACTTGATCTTGAAGGTCTTATCCAACAGAAATTGTTCTATATTTACAGACAGTGAAGCATTTCACACTCCTCATTGGCCACCTAAGAGTCACCTTAGCACAACCTGAAGATAGACCTCAGTGTGGCCTCAGAGGCCAATTTTTTTCCTGAGCTTGCATGTATTATGGTGCATGTGGAACTATAGGGAGACCTCTGAAGTGTGAGACATTTAGGGAATGACCCATAAAGTTCTCCTGGCTGGAGGTTTTGAATATATGTTTTCATACATACCCAAAAAAAAAAAAATAATAAAAAAAAAAATCCAGGAGCTTCTGGCATGCAGTGTTTGGTCAAGGGTACTAGTGTCTAATGGTTTTTATCAGCATGCCAAATATCCAGCAGTGCCAAAGATATTCCTCCCCTCCCAAAAAACAAACAAAAAAACACCCACCAAAATCAACCAAACAAAGCAAACCCACCAAACCAAAACAAAAACCAAACCCACCCAATATAGGGGGAAGACAAACCATTCAAGGGGACCCATGTGTGCTATACTATACACCTTCCAGAGCAGTATGGATTTGGCACCCAGCCAACCTGGAAGAAAAGTGAAGCAGATGTGCTCCATTTGAACTTGTCCCCCCAGACATTTCCAAGACATTGCTGGTTATAACCCTGGGCCCCAATGAGTAGCGTCACCTGCTGCCTCTGCTTCCATTTCCCAGTGCAACACAACTCCCTGGGTTGCTGAAATTCGATGAGCTAAGATCATACACTGGGAAGATTTAGAATCATAGAATCATAGAATGGTAAGGTTGGAAGGGACCTCAAAGATCATCTAGTTCCAACCCCCTGCCATAGGCAGGGACACCTCTCACTAGTACAGGTTACTCAAGGCCTCATCCAACCTGGCCTTGAACACCTCCAGGCAGGGAGCAGCCACAACCTCCCTGGGCAACCTGTGCCACTGCCTCACCACCCTCACTGCAAACAACTTCCTCCTAACATCCAGTCTAAATCTCCCCTCTGCCAGTTTAAACCCATTGCCCCTTGTCCTGTCATCTCAAGACCTTGTCAATAGTCCCTCCCCAGCCTTCCTGTAGGCCCCCTTCAGATACTGGAAGGCTACTCTAAGGTCTCCTGGAATCCTTCTCTTCTTCTCCAGGCTGCAGAACTCCAACTCTCTCAGCCTGTCCTCATAGCAGAGCTGCTGCAGCCCTCTGATCATCCTCGTGGCCTCCTCTGGACCCGCTCCAACACTTCCATGTCCTTCCTGTGCTGAGGGCTCCAGAACTGCACATAGTTTTTGTTCCAACACAATCTGAACCAGTACAGCAAAGATGAGTTTTAAGGTGAAGTGACAATTAGTTACACTGCTGTTCCTAGGGAACATGTCTCACAGGTCACACACTCCATCCCCCACCAGTTTTTGCAATGAAGAGTTCCATTTCCAACAATCTTTCACATACATTCAGCTCTACAGACAGCTACAGAGCGTTGGGTTGGGCTCAAGAGACCTTAGTTATATTTCTCTGTCCTAGGTTTGTTAGAAGTCCTCAGGCAAGTCAATCTCCCTTGATAGCTCAATTTCCTGACCTAACTGAGAGTGAAGTTAACTTTAATCATTGCAAAGGATCTTCAGACACACCTGAGCAGTGGGCAGGAGGGGCTGGCCTTTGGGTGATAGCACTGGAGATGAAGACAGGAGGCCTTAGTCTCAGAATGTTGTTGTGCAACATTGTCATCTTGGGTTGAGAACCTGTGCTGGCATCTTCTGCCATGCTCCAAAGACACTTCTGCCACAGATTAAACAACAGCATTCCTGAAGTTCTGTCTTGGTGCTCTGTTGGCCACAAGCCTTTCTTCACGTTGGTTTGTCGGATATGCTCTGTAATTTCAGTCTGATTATCTTGATCACAGCCTTCTTTCCTGTGAGCTCACTATACTAGGTACCCAGAGCCAGGCTGTCTAGTATGTTTTCTTAATACTTTTATCTTTGGATTACAATCCTAATGAATGTGTTGAGCTTTGCCAGTTTCTCTTAACAAAATAATTAAAGTGTGTTTTGTGAGAGATGAGAATAAAGAAGCAAAATGTTTGATACCCTTCCCTGTCTTTACCACCATCTCATCTCACCTTTCTAATGACATTGTGATCCATACTACATACATTATTTCACATCCAAATTGTTTCATGTTTTATTACACTCAGGTAGGGGTCGTGGAAGCAGTTCGGTTCCAGTCCTCTCGCCTCCTTGGTTGTGGGATTTGGCAAAATATAAAAGGGAAGTGTTGGGAGTCTGGCAAAGCCTCTTCTCTTTCATGTCAAAGCCATTTAACACTTTTGGGAAGGAGGGCCTCAAGGGAGGAGTCAGTACCATGCATCTTACTCTGAAGTCCTGACATGTTCTGAAGAACAAGAGACTTGTTTGTAAATGAAAATCATAGAACGTCTTGAGTTGGAAGGGACCATTAAAATTTGTCTAGTCTGATACCCCTGAAGTGAGTCAGGACATCTCCAACTAGAACAGATTGCTCAGAGTCCTGTCCCACCTGACTTTGAATCAGACCCATAGATGTGAATGGCTGAAGCTGCATTGAGTACCTAGGTTTTATCTCCCACACAGACCCTCACACTGCCATTGCACCTTGAGCCTGATCTTTTACCTGAATTGACCAGCTCAGTTACATCAATGCTGTGTTTAGCTATAGCAGCTCTATATGGATGCCCACGCTGATTGGTAAGTGTAAAATTGAGCCATTCACGTGGCCAGACTCTTCTCATATTCCCTCTCACTCACACTGGCTCATCCCCTTAGCCTAAAGCTTAGTGCTCTCCTTGGGATAGAATGGTAAGGTTGGAAGTGACCTCAAGGATCATCTAGCTCCAACCCCCTGCCATAGGCAGGGACACCTCCCACTAGGACAGCTTATTCAAGGCCTCCTCCAGCCTGGTCTTAAACATCTCCAGGGAGAGAGCAGCCACAACCTCCCTGGGCAACCTGTGCCAGTGTCTCACCATCCTCACTGGAAAGAACTTCCTCCTAACATCCAGTCTAAATCTCCCCTCTGTCAGTTTAAACCCATTACCCCTTGTCCTGTCTTTGCAAGACCTTGCCAATAATCCCACCCCAGCCTTCTGTAGGCCCCCTTCAGATACTGGAAGGCTGCTATCAGGTCTCCTGGAAGCCTTCTCTTCTCCAGGCTGCAGAGCCCCAACTCTCTCAGCCTGTCCTCATAGCAGAGCTGCTGCAGCCCTCTGATCATCCTCGTGGCCTCCTCTGGACCCTCTCTAACACTTCCACGTCCTTCCTGTGCTGGGGGTTCCAGAACTGCACACAGTACTCCAGAGGGGTTCTGACAAGAGCAGAGTAAAGTGGCACAATCCCTTCCCTTGCCCTGCTGCCCACACTGCTCTTGCTGCAACCCAGGACTCGGTTGGCTGTCTGGAATGCCACGCTCCATTTTGTGCCTTCAAGATGGGCTGTGTTACCATCATTCTGCCCTGACCACCCACATTCTCTGTAATTCATCTCTTCCTAAAGTCAGTGTCATTGTTTTCAACATGAACCACATGGAGAGCATCTGACAGACATGGCTGAACCTGTCTTCGCCTTCACAATCTACCTTATGCCACAGAGAGCAGAGCACATCCTTTAGAAAGCTGCCCCAGTGCCCAGGTACATTAACTCCAGGCTATCTCTGCTGATGCTAGCAAGAGTGGGGACTTCTGGGTAGAAAAGTATAAAATCTCCATTCGCTTCTTACATACTCTTCTGCTGTGTAAGGACAAGTACTAAATTAGCTGACTTAGCAAGTCATTGCAACCCAGAGCAGGTCACGTATCATATTATACTCAAGGTGTAATCTCAGAGCTAAGTGTGGTGCTCCAAGTGAGTGCCTTGTTACTTGTGTGCAGTGAAGTCACCCCAGCAGAATAAATGCAATGCCAGGGTGACCCTGCTTTTCTCTCGCTCCCTTCCCTCCAATACATAATGAAGAGAAGGTAAAGGGACTGAAGAATATAATTTGCTATTGTACTCTTGCAGAGAGGGCTCATTTAAACAACTGTCAGCCATGGAATTTCATCTGAGTTTCCTAGATAAAATCTCCTGTTTCAGGGACTGTATTTACTCAGTGTGTGTAATGTGACAATGGAAACTACACACACATTGATCTTTTAAATAATAATAATAATTTAAAAAAACCAACAAAACCAAACAAACCACAAAAAAACCCAACCACCCAAGAATGAAAACCTCACAGTTAGCCTAACAAGTGGAAAATTAATAAGTGTCAAAAGCAGATAAAATTCTACCCAGCAGAGCAGAAGCAGAGCATCCCTTTTTCTTAAAAGTGGAGCTGCACAATAAAATTGTTCTGCTGTTCTGCATCCACCTCAGACATTGAACACCACCATGCAGGTTTCCTTTGTTCACCTTCCTTTGGATGGAATGCCTCCCAACAGCAGAGCAAGGCTGGATCTGGACCTCTTTCAAAGGTTTTTGTTTCAGCTGTGCCTTGGCACCCAAGGTGTCAGTTTTTTCTCAGTTAATAAGAAACCTGTTCTGAAGAGGAGGAAAGGTAGCTTAAAGGAAAAGAGGAGAACCTGGCATTGGCAAAGATGTGTCTGCATGGGTTTTTTCAGGCAGATGAGAACCCATGCTGAACTGGCATATAGGTGAGCTCAGCTAATGAGCCCCATGGAGGCAATGGCAGGTTGTGCTTGGTGTCATCATGCTATAGCTACAGTCTCTGAGTCACAGCTGAAGCAAAGGCAGAATTTAGGGAAGTCTGTGAAGAAAGACCGAGGCTGGGGTCCTGTCAGCTCAGTTTGCAGCATGGAAGAGCTCAGAGACTACCTTTTCCTGCAAAGCAGTAAGGACAAGAATCAATATCCAAATAATTTGATGAGACATGTTAGGTTGATGGATGACTGATAGCAGGCTAAGGAGACAGGGAAATGACTGTGGTTGTCAGAAAGATGCAAAATAAAACCCAGAAGTCACACTTTACACACACCTACAGCCACTACTTGAGAGTAACTGCTCATGATTCTTCTGGGAGTCCCCTATTAAAAGAAAAGCATTTGAGATTGACTAACAAACTGATCACTGGCTGAATTATTGATTGTAGCATTAAGGTTTTCATTTGAAACATTATCAGGGTTAATGAAGGGATTGAATGCTCCCCTCCAGTATAACCAGTACCACGTGTCTCTTTCTACCCCCACTTCTAGGGTTCAGGTTCACTCACATTGAATCCAAGAAGGGTCATGCTGCTGCCTGTCATAGGCATAGGTTGTCTGTGGTGTAGATCAAATCTACAGATGAGAGACTAGAAGAGCATTAGCTATGGAAGAAAATGGGAAAGTCACTATGTGCTGGTTCATTATACAGTAATTTACTAATGAAGCCAGAGGCGGTAAATGTGGGTACATTTAACTCCACATCTTCTAGTCAGTCAGCTGAGGCAGATGATGTGCAATTTGCTCCCCTGCACCACAAGCCTCAGCAGATAAGAATCATTTGTCTCAGTTACACTAAGAGATCAAAACTCAGCCAATCCCCCACCCAANGGGAGGGGGGTTGCCTTTTTTTCAACCAACTTTGTGATATTTTTAACCCCTTCTCAACACTGTAGGCAAAAAGGAACTTTATTGTTTGGAGGATGAAGGTAAAATAACTTATGTTGTTCTTATTTTGGAGTGGGAATTACTGTTTTTCCCCAGTTGCTGGTCCTTTCTCCTTGCTTGCTTTTCATGCACAGGTCTCTTCTGTATCCCTACAAAGTGACAACCTCCCCACCAGCAAGTGTGGGCAGAAGTAGTTCCACACCCTGATGTGTCTTAGGGGTTTGGGTCCAATTCCAACAGCCTATCACCCACCTGCAAAGACTAGAGCTACCTCTGACTATTCTTCTTCATGAATAGGTGCATGAGTCAATTTCAACATGAGAAATCAGCTGTTTGTGCACAATGGTTTTGTGCTTTTCTAGCTTTAATCTTCAGATATTTTTCTGTGGCTTTCCACATGTGCTGGTTTCAAAGTATCACAGTATTACCAAGGTTGGAAGAGACCTCAAAGATCATCAAGTCCAACCCATTACCACAGACCTCAAGACCAGACCATGGCACCAAGTGCCACGTCCAAACCCACCTTGAACACCTCCAGGGACGATGACTCCACCACCTCCCTGGGCAGCCCATTCCAATAGCCAATGACTCTCTCAGTGAAAAACTTTCTCCTCACCTCCAGCCTAAACTTCCCCTGGTGCAGCTTGAGACTGTGTCCTNCTCCCTCAGCCTCTCTTCATAGGGCTTGTGCTCGAGGCCTCTCCCCAGCCTCATTGCCCTTCTCTGGACACACTCAAGCACCTCAATGCCCTTCTTAAATTGAGGGGCCCAGAACTGGACACAGTTTGAGGCTAATTGGAATATTTTAATAGAGAAAATTACACTATAGGCTGTGAAAGGAAAACATTATGATGTCTACTTCACTCATAGGCTTGCTGAGATGTTTAAGAGAAGAAACCAAAACATTAAATAACTCAGTCTGTCTGTAGGGGTACAGCGTCTTGGGCGGTCTAACTTCTGGTTCCTCTTTGCAGATTAATCTTCACTAACCACTTTCCTTCTAACCCCTCTGGCCAATCCTCCAAACTCACCTTGTGCATAAGGCAAACCCTGGGGTAAGGTATAGGGGTGTGGAGAAGGTGCAAGGGTGGTTGGGAGCCCCTCCTGGGGTCTCGGATTTCTGGGAGGGGAGTTGTGTTTCTGTATTACATTTAACTTGTCTATTTCTGTAAATATCCTGTCTATAGTGTATATCTCTGCTTGTACATTGTGCTGAGCTGTAAATAGAGCTTCAGTCCTTAACTTCCAGCTGGCTGAGTTCTAGTCTGGGTCATTTTTCAAAGTGTGGGGGGCAGGGAACTCCCGAACCATCACATCACAAGAAATTTTTTACATGTAGGGATGCTTTCTCCACATTGCCTGGCAGGCTAACTGTTTGAAATAAAACCTAGCTTGCTCAGATCATTATCCTCTTACAATTTTTAAAGTGCTCCTTAATAAAGTAATTCTATATCATATGTGAAAAACACCTCAGAAGTAATTAAACTCACAGTGCTTTGTAAAATTTCCACCAGTTGCCCATGGAGATATATACAACTTAACCAACTGCAAATGCAATCTTTCAGAGAGTCCTTCTCCCAATTATTTCCTCTGCATCTCACCAGCTTTTCTGTCCCCTCTCTCCAAATTTCTACTGCAGCCTTCAGTCCAAAAGTCTTGGCTATCCATTAGCCTAACTCATTTCAGAACCCATTTTATCTCTGTGCACATCTTCCCCATTGAAAATAATGGGAGATGACAGAAACATCTAGTGTTTAGTTCCACATACCTAGTTCAGAAAAAAAACCCCAACCCAACAGATACATATTGGACAAGGCCTGATAAGGCTTTTGATGAGCATAGTTCTTGCATCCTATGGACTTGATGCATTAGCCTTGGGTCGACTTCCCACCACAGCCCGGATGTACCAAAGGGCAACAGTCCTCCATCACAGTATCACAGCATTACCAAGGTTAGAAGAGACCTCAAAGATCATCAAGTCCAACCCATTACCACACACCTCAAGACTAGACCATGGCACCAAGTGCCACGTCCAAACCCACCTTGAACACCTCCAGGGACGCTGCCTCCACCACCTCCCTGGGCAGCCCATTTCAGCAGTCAATGACTCTCTCAGTCAAGAACTTTCTCCTCACCTCCAGCCTAAACTGCCCCTGGCACAGCTTGAGACTGTGTCCTCTTGTTCTGGTGCTGCTTGCCTGAGAGAAGAAGGTAACCTCCCCCTGGCTACAACCCCCCTTCAGGTAGTTGTAGACAGCAAGAAAGTCCCCCCTGAGCCTCCTCTTCTCCAGGCTAAACAATCCCAGCTCCCTCAGCCTCTCTTCATAGGGCTGTGCTCGAGGCCTCTCCCCAGCCTCGTTGCCCTTCTCTGGGCATGTTCAAGCACCTCAATGTCCTTCTTGAATTGAGGGGCCCAGAGCTGGACACAGGACACAAGGTGTGGCCTAACCAGTGCAGAGTCCAGGGGGAGAATGACCTCCCTGTTCCTGCTGACCACACTATTCCTGATGCAGGCCAGGATGCCATTGGCCTTCTTGGTCAGCTGGGCACACTGCTGGCTCATGTTCAGGCAGGTGTCAATCAGCACCCCCAGATCCCTTTCTGTTTGGCTGCTCTCCAGCCACTCCCACCCCAACCCACTCAAGTCTTGTGCCACACAATTACCATGATTCAGAGAAAAATCATGCTGTTTGCTTTGTAACACTTTTTTCCCTTCTGGCCTGAAAAATTCCAAGCTCAAATAGAGAAATTCAACTTCAGATCAGGCCCAGGAGGCTGTGGTACTTAAGCACTAATTATGAAAGAAAGTTGCTGTGGTGCAGCAGACATATGCAGACACCAGAAGGAGCTGTGAACAAGTAAGGAAGGCAACAAGAGGGAACTGGAAAGTTTCAGAGAGGTTTTACCAATCAGCAGAGTAAATGAATGAGTTGGTATTTGGGTGGCTTTGCATGAAATTGGCAGTGCTAAGGGGACATGTTGAATTAAGGGATGGCAGCAGTTCAAGTACCTTTATTTTCATAAAGGAGAAACTTTAAAATATAGTTTCTTGGTGACCAGTTCTTCATGCCCTTTGCCTTTGATTTCAATCCACTTAAATTGCAAATTTCTTACTCCCAGTGGCTTTCTGCTGATGATTTGCCTATTGAGAACCTGAGCTCACAGGTCTCTCTCAGTGGGGTCACCTCTGTTCTTCACAAGGAAGGAGAAAGACAGCTGTCTACGTCTACTTTCATCTCTGTAATTTCATTATGCTTTGCACTTTCCTTGACTGCCACTTCACTTTCTCCAAGGTCACTTCTGTAATGAATGCAGAAGCCCAGGACAGAATTCAGACTCTCACCTTCAGGGGATTCAATCCAGTCGCCCAAGTACAGGTGCATAGTGAAATTGGAAGGTCCTACTCAGCCTCCAACTACTCTTCTAAGTAGTACAGACTCCTTGTAGATCCCAAGCTGAAAATGTCAATCCCAGAGGGATGTCTCAAAAAAGTATTTCATCTGCAACAATCCTTCTGTGGAGCAACCTACCAAAAAAGCTGTATTTGAGGAGGTAGAAACCAATCTGCACTGTTCCACATACCACACCATGTTGTTCCTCTACTGATGCAGGAAGATAAATCTGCTTACCCCTAGATTTCCATCAGTCAATCAGCAACCTTTTGCGTAGCCAGCAGGGCAAGGGAGGGGATTCTGCCACTTTACTCTGCTCTCATCAGACCCCACCTGGAGTACTGTGTGAAGTTCTGGAGCCCTCAGCACAGGAAGGACATGGAAGTGTTGGAGTGGGTCCAGAGGAGGGTCACAAAGATGCTCAGAGGGCTGCAGCAGCTCTGCTATGAGAACAGGCTGAGAGAGTTGGGACTCTGCAGCCTGGAGAAGAGAAGGTTTCAAGGAGACCTGATAGTAGCCTTCCAGTATCTGAAGGGGAATACAGGAAGGCTGGGGAGGGATTATTGACAAGGTCTTGTAATGACAAGACAAGGGGCAAGGGGTTTAAACTGGCAGAGGGGAGATTGAAACTGGGTGTTAGGAGGAAGTTGTTTGCAGTGAGGGTGGTGAGGCACTGGAACAGGTTGCCCAGGGAGGTTGTGGCTGCTCCCTGCCTGGAAGTGTTCAAGGCCAGGTTGGCTGAGGCCTTGAGTGAGCTGTACTAGTGGGAGGTGTCCCTGCCTATGTCAGGGGGTTGGAACTAGATGATCTTTGAGGTCCCTTCCAACCTTACCATTCTATGATTCTGTGAACCTTTTGAGAATTGAAGTAGTTATTGCCCCTGCTTCTCTGGCTACATTCATTCTCCAAGAGCTTTTTTGGGATATATCCTCCCTTATTCATTCAGAAACACTGTTCACTCGGCAGGGGAAGAATGGAACTTGAGCATTTGGGTGAGATTTTTGGATGTCTAGTGATTCAGACAAAGCAGATTAACCAAAATGCTCTCTACACACCCCAAAATGCCATGGATTGATGCTGTCAGGGAAGTATTTGCAGTGGAGATGATCTGTGTCCTGCTGATTTTGAGCAATTTAGATCACTTTGATCTATTCACTTGCAAAATACAACCTGAGACCATACAAGTGCGTGGGACTGTTCTTCTGGTCCAGCCTGGGCTGAAAATGAAAATGCTTTCTGAGGAAGAGAAATTCTTTGGTGACACAAAAGGCATTGATGTGTAAATTTCAGAGGTTGAAGAGTTTAATTTTTGTTTTGAAGTTACCCAGAAACTCTTTGTTTTAAGCAGTTAAATGTTAAACTTCATTGTTATATATACCTGGGAGATCTCCACCACAGGCATCTGCTTTTCCCACTGACAGAGACTGGATTTGCTTAGCCTTTGCTTCTATTACAGTATCACAGTATCACCAGGGTTGGAAGAGACCTCAAAGATCATCAAGTCCAACCCATTACCACACACCTCAAGACCAGACCATGGCACCAAGTGCCACGTCCAAACCTGCCTTGAACACCTCCAGGGATGCTGCCTCCACCACCTCCCTGGGCAGCCCATTCCAGTAGCCAATGACTCTCTCAGTGAACAACTTTCTCCTCACAGCCTAAACTTCCCCTGGCACAGCTTGAGACTGTGTCCTCTTGTTCTGGTGATGCTTGCCTGAGAGAAGAAGGTAACCTGCCCCTGGCTACAAGCACCCTTCAGGTAGTTGTAGACAGCAAGAAAGTCCCCCCTGAGCCTCCTCTTCTCCAGGCTAAACAATCCCAGCTCTGGCTGGGATTCTGGCTTGATGCAGCCACTTTTTTGTGTCTGTGCTATGAGAAGCATGGTCACTGAAGGATCCTGCAGTCCTGGTATCATTTCTTTGGTAGGACTTGCCTCCATGTATGTTTTAAATGACAGGTGCCTATGGTTGTGTAGGTGACTGCCTCCTCGCTTGTGCCCTTCCCTAGACGTGTACAAAGGTTGTTGTCATGTATAAGGTGTTAAGGGATACGAACAGCTCAACTACTATAAATCCTTTAAAGTAAAAGGGCACACGTAGAAATCACCATGGTGTCCCAGTTTATCATAGGATCATAGAATGGTAAGGTTGGAAGGGACCTCAAAGATCATGGAGTTCCAACCCCCTGCCATAGGCAGGCACACCTCCCACTAGTACAGCTCACTCAAGGCCTCCTCCACTCTGGCCTTGAACACTTCCAGAGAGAGAGCATCCACAGCCTCCCTGAGCAACCTGTTCTTACATGAGAGCTTAGTAGCATGCTGTGTCTTTTTGACAATATCATTTTAGTCCCTCTTGCAGGTGAAATATGTGTTACCTGCTCAGGAACACAGCATTTGTGATTTATGGAGTCTATTGTAAAATGGAGCACAAAGACTTCTGGGCTTGGTGATGAAAGGTGCATACGAGAGGTTGTGGAGTCTCCTTTTGTGAAGACTTTCAAAATCACTTGGATTCCTTCCTGTGCAACCTGATTGAGGCGTACCTGTGTTAGCAGGTGCCTATCATTCTATGATTCTACCTGATTCTGCAAAAAGACAGTTTTAAGATGGAAAAAATTCTTCCTATGGTTCAAAGAAGGAGTTGGATCCTAAAGGAGAAAGGATTATTCATTGTGAAAGAAACTGAGTCTTGCTATTCCAGCAAGACAGAAGTTAGTATCTTAACTCCAAGAAACTCTGTCACCAGTCTAGCCTGCCTTTTTCTTTCTCTCTACTTTCTTTTCCTCTCTGTCTTTGTAAAGTTCTGCGTACTTTTCAATGTAGGAAGGAGAAAGATGATTTTCAGATGAGTTGGGGTTGTGCCTTGAGGCAGCAGCAGTGCTCAGAAACTATGTTTTAATGAATACAAAATACTACACTGTGAAAATCAGCGGCTGTTGCTACTGCTTTTTTTTTTTAAGGTATGTTAATTTTTGTTGATCTTAAATACTCTTGTTGCTGGGAAACCATCTCACATACTGTAATTGAAATCGGTTCTTCATATTCCATTTTGTCCCTGGCAGGTTTGAAGTGTTCTTAAAAGCTTAAAAACTCTATTGAGGAAAGGAAAGGTGCATCTGATAGCAAATCCCTTGGCATTTCTTTGGCTAAAAGACATTAAGAAATGCAGTCAGAAAAATTAAAGCATTGGGGTAGGGTATAGACTGATACTGGTAGGGGCTATGGTGAATGTATTGGGGGGTGAAGTAGTGGGTGAGAGGATCTGAAGGGTCTTTTTCCCAAGAGAGAAAGCCCTGCTATGAGGACAGGCAACAAGAGTTGGGGCTCTTCAGCCTAGAGAAGAGAAGGCTTCAAGGAGACCTTAGAGTAGCCTTCCAGTATCTGAAGGGGGCTTACAGGAAGGCTGGGGAGGGACTATTGACAAGGTCTTGCAATGACAGGACAAGGGGCAATGGGTTTAAACTGGCAGAGGGGAGATTTAGACTGGATGTTAGGAGGAAGTTTGCAGTGAGGGTGGTGAGGCAGTGGCACAGGTTGCCCAGGGAGGTTGTGGCTGCTCCCTCCTTGAAGGTGTTTAAGGCCAGGTTGGATGAGGCCTTGAGTGAGCTGTACTAGTGGGAGGTGTCCCTGCCTCTGGCAGGGGGTTGGAACTAGATGATCCTGAGGGCCCTTTCAACCTTACCATTCTATGATTCTATGATTTAATGGACTGTGTGAATTATAGGTTCTGGCATCCAACATCTCCCTGTTAGGGAGTTTTAACTCTTGCTCTCAATTTTTTCAAGATTCTGGTACCCAGACACTTTGTAACCAGCTCATTAAACATCATCTATCCTGTGCTTCTTGCTTCCTCTCCTAAAATTTTTTTCCAGCAGTAACAAGCAATGGTATAAACACATATTCCCCCTGTTAACAGAGGGTTTTGGTACCTTTTTACTGAGGGGTTTGGTCCTTTTCATCAAAAACCTCTATGTGCTTTTAAAAAGAAGGAAACCAAACCCCACAGGCATCCTTCAGAGCAAGGCCACCACAACCTTTTTTGGTTAAAACTGACAAAGCTCTGACTGTTTATCAGTTGTATTCTCCTCTTACAGATCAGTTTGCTCTCATGTTTTAAAAGATGTGTATCTTTTCCATCTTATTTTATTTCCAGTTACTTGTTTAGCACCTTCTGTCATCTTGCAGGATTTGTACTAGTAGCTGAGCAACATGGCTTCAGAGCAAAGATCAACATACAGCTGAACTTTATTTTAAGATGCTTAATATGCACTCTTGTACTAAACCATTTTGTCTCTGAGATTAAAATACACTTACTGTTCCTCTGGCATAAACCCCTCCTTGCCTCTTTTATCTGCTTTCTTTGGCTCCTCAGCTGAGTGAAACTTGGCTAGATCTTACTGGATCCACGGGGAGAGAGTTACACAAGAAATATTTCAATGCTATTAGAGACAAAACTCTTGACTCTTCACCTTGATTAATGTGGCTTATAACAAGTACAAGAGACTGAAAGAAACAAAACCTCTGCTTAAGTTTATGGACATAACTGCAGCAACACAAGTGTCCCATTCCCTTTTTTATTGTCATCTGCTCCAGTTTTGCCTTAGACTGCAAGCTCGTTTGTGCACAGCTCTGTTGTGCTCGAGTGTTGCTCACATCTTTCATCCTACATAAATAATAATACAGCTCAGTAATAAAGCAGCTGTTGTGAGTTAATTCCAACCAAACCTCAATCCACCCTCATGCAACAAGATGTCTGTGCAATCACTCTGAATAATAATTCCTGGGAAATGCTCTGCAAGAATCTCAGTGATTGATTAATTTTTATTTCATAACAAGCCATTATTAATGTGCCAGATGCTGACAGGTTGGGTTGTTTTGGTTTTTTTTCTTTTTTTATCACAGTGTGGACAGTCTGACTGCAAGAGAAGTGGAATTTAAAGGAAGGAGAGCAAGTGCAACTGAGCTGGTGCAAGAATATTCCGGTGCATTGCTGCCAGAATAAAACAACTATCAAGTCAACAAAACAAGATCAGCTTTTAGAAGCAAGTACAATGCCATGCTGCCTAGAAGAGATAATGTTCCTCTTTTAGTTTCTCGTGTCACACAGCAGAAGAACACTGAAAAGTTCCCAGAATATCTGCAAAGGGAGTTAATGTTTCCAGTAAAAAAGAAAAACAATCCTTTACAAAAACATTTTTTTTTCTTTCTTATGGGCTCTGCAGAGAAAGGCTGAGTAAAATAAAAGAGTAAGAAGTCCAGGCAAACACAGAAGAACATTTTCAGCAAGGATTGAAGACAAGTCCTTGGCAAATGTTAATATTTGCATGAGTCGTGGTAACTGCTGGCCAAGGAAGAGAGCAGAGAAGGGTAGTCAGAGGAGTGACCTTCTGGCCACCATGCACAAGATTTCTTTGTGCTCTGCAGGATGTAGGGTCAGCCATCGACAGTGACTGAGACAAGACCCACTGACGTAATGGTAATCCTGCAAAGCTGAACCAAAAAGCATCCTCCCCCAACTGTAAATGCCCAGTCTCTTGGTGAATTGATTTGCAAAGCTAGCAGTTCTCCCAGGAGGTCAAAACAAGACAAATTGGGTGCAGGGTCTCCATAGTCAGGATGTGAATACCAAAACAAGTAATAAGTTGGGTTTGGGAAAATGCAATCTCCATCTGAATGAGGGAGCAGCGCAGCCACCATACAAATAGAAACAGGATTCACCCTGGGAGTAGGGAATTCAAACTGTCTTACTTCAATACACCAATACTACACTTAGCTAATGAAGTGAAACTACTTGGAATTTACCTTGGAAATGCCAAGGACTAGCTCAGGTCCTGTAAATCTGCATTGACCAAGGTAACTGAAATGTCCAGTCCCCACCTTGGTCATGCTTCAAATATAATCAGTCTGAAAATCCTAAACCATACTTTCTTATGAAAATCATTAGGCATCATATTAAATCAAATAAAGTGATCAAACTGCTTCTATCTTCATAGTGTTCAAGTAAACAGTCAAGCAAAGGGCAGCTTTGATTTGAGAAAGTGATTTGGCCTAAGCTGACAGTAAACTGTATGCATTAATTGAAATCCTAAATTAACACCATGTAGCAGTTTGACTTCCTTGTTTTAAAAACACATTTCCAGGATACAATCTTGTGGTTTCCAGCATTACACTGTCAAAGCAAGAGCAGTGTGGCCAGCAGGGCAAGGGAGGGGATTGTGCCCCTTTGCTCTGCTCTCCTCAGACCTCACCTGGAGTACTGTGTGCAGTTCTGGAACCCTCAGCACAGGAAGGACATGGAAGTGTTGGAG
>VWZE01007606.1:7054-22706 GCA_013396675.1 Eubucco bourcierii | reverse complement strand
TGGAGAAGAGGAGGCTCAGGGGAGACCTTCTTGCTTTCTACAACTACCTGAAGGGTGGTTGTAGCCAGGGGGAGGTTGCTTTCTTCTCTCAGGCAACCAGTGACAGAAGAAGAGGACACAGTCTCAAGCTGTGCCAGGGGAAGTTTAGGCTGGAGGTGAGGAGAAAGTTCTTGACTGAGATAGTCGTTGGCTGCTGGAATGGGCTGCCCAGGGAGGTGGTGGAGTCACCGTCCCTGGAGGTGTTCAAGGTGGGTTTTGCCGTGGCACTTGGTGCCATGATCTAGTCTTGAGGTCTGTGGTATTGGGTTGGACTTGATGATCTTTGAGGTCTCTTCCAACCCTGGTGATACTGTGATACTGTGATACTTCTGGACCTAGCATGAGAGAAGTTCCTTATAGGGAACTGAAGAAAGAGAAATGGTAAATTTGCAGTCAAAGATGGAGGTTGAAGTCCCATGGGAAGCTGAGCTAACCTTGCTGCCAACAAGAGAATCTTACTTTGGGAAAACTCACTTTTCCCTGATCCCCACTCACCATCTCTGCTCTTACCTTTCTTCACCTTTCCAAAAAACATGTGCTGTTAAAGTAGTTCAGTCCAGCTGTGAAGCCATCACAAGAGGCTGCATGAGCTAATGTGGAACACAGGGAGAATAAAAAATCACGTCTGGCACAAGGCTGCTGTAAAAGGAGAAAACAGTCATCACTTAGATTAGGTTGGTGCTGTCCAAATGACAGGTAAATGTTTTACAAGAGAGGTCATCTTAAAAAAAAAGTAGAAAGGGAAAATAATTCTATAAAATGGAAAAGACAAGGCATTAGTCATGCGTGGACTTCATTGTAGATTCCAAAATGTAAAGGGCTAACAGTGACAAAAGAGGAGAGTTGTGTGAGTTGGTATGTGATGGTGTGAGCACATACACCTTCCAAACTTCAGCTACTAATTCATAGGACCCTTTCAGTCAGACATGGGCTGTGTTGTTTTGATCCTATAAATTGCTCTTTTCTTGGAAACAAGAAGAGAGGAGTGAGGCAGACAAGAGATGACACCATCTGAAAAGATAAATACAAATATAGTCCCTTTTTCTAGAAGCTTTTATTTCACTTTAATAAGCAGAGGAGTAAGACACTGCAAAATTGCCTGTAATTACGTGACTATTACAGTCATCTTCCATGTGTGAGCAGAGAAGCTGTGAAGCTTCATGACTCTCATCTAGTCTCACTAACACACTTTGTTGTCTGAATCCTGACGTGTTGGATCCTGACCCTGTTGGATGTCTCAATTACTGGGTATTAAGGATTCCACTCTGGACTGTGTTGGCAGTGGTGTAAAATTCAGAGAAGTTTCACTGAAGCTAGAGTAACTATGGTGATTTGCTCTGGTGAGACTGAATCTGGAGAACTGTGTCCAGTTCTCAGCTCTGTGGTTCAAGTAGGACAGGGAACTGCAAGAGAGGGTACAGTAAAAGGCTGCAAAGATGACTAGGGTACTGCAACATCTTTTTAATGAAGAAAGAAAATGATGGAGCCATCTATTCCTGTCTATAGTGTATATCTCTGCTTGTATATTGTGCTGAGCTGTAAAAAGAGCTTCAGCCCTTAACTTGCAGCTGGTTGAGTCTAGTCTGGGTGATTTTACAAAGTGTGGGGGATGTGGGGGAACTCCCAAACCATCACAAGTCTCGATCTATGAAATTATTCAATACCCACCTGGAACCCTTCCTGTGCAATCTGCTTCGGGTGAACCTGTTCTGGCAAAGGAGTTGGACTAGATGATTTCCAGAGGTCCCTTCCAAATTCTGTTATTCTGTGATTTTTTGATTCAGTTTCTGCTGAATTTGGAGCACTTTTCCTGATGGTGCTGCCTATGAGAGGTGACTGAACGGCTGAGTTTTGCAAAGGTTTTCACAATTAGGTGCATTATAGTATTGCCTCAGATTCCCATGTTCATTTAGCAGATTGTTATCAATATTGCTAACATTAATTTTGCTTTCCTGTTGAGAAAATGCTCTAAACACACCAAATGCCAATATTTAATGTAACACCACTTTTTCTCTCTTGTTCTTTCAGTCTATGGAGTTTTGTATACTTCCAAATATACTCACATGTACTTCCAAGAATAATGTTACCATTACAGCATGAAATTCTGGAGCAGAAGTGTCAGTCAGGTTATCCATGATTTCTGTGTTTCTGCTTTGATGCAGATGAAAAACATGGACCTGTTAAAGTAGGTCCATAGGAGGCCATAAAAATGATCAGAGGGCTGGAATCCCTCTGCTATGAAGAAAAGCTGAAAGAGTTTGGGTTGTTCAGGAGGTTCTGGGGAGACCTTATTGCATCTTTAAAGGAGCCTGTAAGAAAGAGGAGGACAGTCTTCCTAGTAGGGCCTGTTGGGACAGGATAAGGGGTGATGTTTTTAAACTAGAAGAGAGTAGATTTAGACTGAGGAAGGCTTTTTTATTACACTGATAGCAGTGAAAAAACTAGTTCAGGTTGCCTGGAGAGGTGGTAGGTGTCACATCCCTGGAAACATTCCAAGTCAGGTTGGATGGGGCTCTGAGCAGCATGATCTAGTTGAAGATGTCCCTGCTGTGTGACCTTTAAAGGTCTCTCCCAACCCAAAACATTCTGTGATTCTATGACACTCAATCAGCTATCAGTCACTGACTTGGGGTGTGTTGACCTTCAGATGACTTGAATTGTTCATGTTAACTGAAAAAACTGATTACAGGGTAAGAGATTAGAAGATATATTATCTGAAAGCAAGAACCACTTAGGATGGTGTAGAATAGAGGGAAGGAAAGAGAAATATATGTCATATATATTACAAAAAACCTTTATCCTGGCTATGTATCTCTAATTTTATGACAGTTGGACTCTATAATCACAGAATAGCAGAATATTAGGGTTTGGAAGGGATCTCCAGACATCATCGAGTCCAAATCCCTGCCAAAGCAGGGGTCACCTAGGGCAGGCTGCACAGGAACACAGGCAGACTTTGAAAGTTTCCAGAGAAAAAGACTGTACAACTTCTCTGGGCAGCCTGTTCCAGTTCTCTATCACTCTGGGTACTCCTTCACCCTTAGCATAAGGTGGAACTTCTTGGGTTCCAGTTTATACCTATTATTCCTTATCCTATGACTGGGTATCTCTGGAAAAAAAGACTATCACCTTCATTTTGACAACCATGCCTCATATATTTCATAGAATCATAGAATGGTAATGTTGGAAGGGACTTCAAAGATCATCTAGTTCAAACTCTCTGCCGTAGGCATCGACACCTCCCACTAGTACAGCTCCTCCAAGCTGGCCTTGAACACCTCCAGGGAGGAAGCAGCCACAACCTCTCTGGGCAATCTGTGCCAGTGTCTCACCATCCTCACTGCAAAGAACTTCCTCCTAACATCCAGTTTAAAACTCTCCTGTGCCAGTTTAAACCCATTGCCCCTTGTCCTGTCATTGCAAGACCTTGTCAATAGTCCCTCCCCAGCCTTCCTGTAGGCCTCCTTCAGATACTGGAAGGCTACTATCAGGTGTCCTGGAAGCCTTCTCTTCTCCATGCTGCAGAGCCCCAACTCTTGTAGCCTGTCCTCATAGGAGAGCTGTTCCAGCCCTCTGAGCATCCTTGTGGCCTCCACTGGACCCGCTCCAACACTTCCATGTCCTTCCTGTGCTGAGGGCTCCAGAACTGCACACAGTACTCCAGATGGGGTCTGATGAGAGCAGAGTAAAGGGGCAGAATCTCCTCCCTTGCCCTGCTGACCACACTGTTCTTGATGTAGCCCAGGACTCGGTTGCTGTCTGAGCTGCATGTGCACACTGCAGGCTCATGTTGAGTTTTTCATCATCCCAGACCCCCAGGTCCTTTTCCTCATGGCTGTTCTCCAGTTGTTCACCACCCAGCCTGGATTTGTGCTTGGTTGATAAGAATTTGATAAGATCCCTCTTCGACCTTATCTTCTCAAGACTAAACAGCCCCAGGTGTCTCACTCTTTTCCCATAGGAAAGATGCTCAAGTCCTGCAATCACCCTAGAGCTCTTGAGGTCTTTTTGTATCAAAACAATTCTACAATTCTACGGAAAACACACATGTCCTCAGACTGCTGCCCACTCCATACTTCCAGCAGCTTTACTTCTTCCAAAACCTGAAAACCTATCTAAAAAAAATAATGTTTTTTGGGGATAGTGTGGTTTTACATATCAGGTTAAATCAAAAGATTGCTGAAGCCAGGAGCAAGCATTTTTTGTTGGAGCTGGAGAAAGGTTTCTTCATGTGCAACTCTTTCTTACCAATTGTGTGCAGCGGAAGAGCTGAAAGTACAAGGCCATACAGAACAACACCAAGTGGCTGGTGGCAGAGTTGGACTTTTGCAAGAGCTTTGAGTAGAGGTGAGGTAAAGCCACTTTGTTCTTTCAGAGCTTTGGCTACAACCCTTTTGAGTTGATTGCTTCTTTTTTGAAACAAGAAGCCAATTTCCTTCAACTACCTTTCAGTATCTCTTCAATCTGTTAGTTACTAAAAGCTGTTACATTTCAGCTGTTGTGCTTGGAGGTTTTGTTTTGTTCTGGTTTTACACAGGAATTCGTCTGTTCTTGATGTTTTTGCTTCCTTCCAAAGCTCATTAAATATAACAAGGGACAAACTGGGTGGAAAAACGAATTGTCCTTTTCCTGTGTCAGTCTGAGGAGGCTGATCCAAACTAAAACCCTTCAGATCCCAAGTGAGGAACAGACACTTGCTACTGAAAGGTCTTTGCAATGTATTATTGTCTGGGAGATGATCACCTTTGCTGATAATGACACAGGAAGACATCAAGCAATCCAGATGTTCCTGGTCTCTGTGCCTAGAATTGGGGTGATATTATTGCCAAGGTACTGTAACTGATCCCAAGTAGATCCATACCTTGGCAGTGGTGAGTGCAAGCCTCACTCAATACAAAGAAATTTAATTTTCTGGTGGATAGAACAAGTACTTCAGGAGCTGTTACTATTTAGCCACCCTGATTTCAACATCTGCAGTATTCATATGTTCATGCCAAGCAGGTGCCAGAGCTCCTGCTACAGTTACAGGGATAAAGGTTGTAGAAAGGAACTAAAGTTTCTGGTGAACACCAAGCTGAATATAAATCAGCAAGGTGCCCTGGCAGCAAGGCAGAAAATGGCATCCTGTCAGCAAGTCAAGGGATGTGATTCTCCTCCTCTACCCAGAACTGGTGAGACCACACTTAGAGTACTGTGTCCAGTTCTGAGATTCCCATTACAAGAGAGACATCTTGCAGAGTCCAACAAAAGGCCGCAGAGGTTATGAAGGGATTGGCGCATCTGTCCTTTGGGGAAAGGCTGAGAAAGCTGGAACTGTTCATCCTGGAGAAGGGAGGGCTCAGAGGGACCCTATCAATGTGTACAAATACCTGAAGGGAGGGTGCAAAGACAATGGAGCCAGGCTCTGTTCAGTGGTCCCCAGTGACAGGACAAAAGTCAATAGGCATCAACTGAAGCTGAAGCACAGGAGGTTCCCTCTGAGCACCAGAAAGTAGTTTTCAGCTGTGAGGGTGATAGAGAGCTGGCACAGATTGTCCAGTGTGGTTGTGGAATCTCCCTTCTTGTAAATATTCAAACACTATCTAGACATGGTCCTGGGCAGGTAGCCTTGCTTTAGTAGGAAGGTTACACAAGATGACTTCCAGAAATCCCTTCCAACCTTAAACAGTCTATGATTACATGATTCACTTCACATTTAGGCATCTTGATTGACGTGAGACATCTTAAAGTACACATGCATGGGCTGTCAGGTATCCTAATCACTTGTCCAAGTGTGTTTGAGCTGTGCTCAAGTACCCTGATTGGCTTTCAACTGATGGGCCATGATGCTGCAGTTGTTTCCTAAATCATGTGACATCTGACAGCCCAATGTGGATTGCTTTAGTGTCCTCAGACACTGCAACTGGCACTCAGTGTCTGTGTGGAGAGCTAAATCCAGTCCACAGTCATGCAGAGAAATTTGCTTTGCAGACATCTAAATGCAAAAGTGTGGTTGCAAAAGGTGCCATGCTTGTGGCATTTCTTGTGACTTTATTCCCTCCTGTAGAAATCCACAAAGACAGCTTCTGAAGAGTTTGCCAAGTACCCATTGGGATACTAGAAGACAATTTCTAGTCATAACCAGAATGACTCCTTCAAACCTTTTTTGCCAGGATAGAAGGAGAACTTTACCTTGATTACAAAGACATGCACCTTGTGCCTGGAAAGCTTAACAAGTGTTTGGAAAGTTTGTGGAGCTTCTTAAGAGAATGCAGCTGCAGCCACATGAATATTTTCTAAAATCAGAGACAGCCTCTAACATAAAATAACAGAGTGTTACTACTGCCTTGTGTTAAATATGCTCTTGTGGTGCAGCAAACCTTAGGCAAGATTATGCAACCAAATCATCACTCTGACTAAACAAGATGTAGCTCCAAAGACATGTTAGATTTTGGGCAGCTAATGATAAAAAGCAGAGCGGCAAATTCTTAGGAAGGAATATACTTTGAAGGAAAGAATAAACCTTGAAGGAAGGAATATACCTTGGAGGAGATAGTGTGCCAGGGAGAAGAGTCACACCTCTTTGCCTCCACAAAGTCCTTTCTCTCCTTTCTAGGAAATACCAGTGTAGATCTCCAACAAAGGACTTTTTTTCCCCCAGATATTTTAATTAATGAAGCAGTTAACGATGTTGGCATCGGAAAACTTTATGATGTTTATCTGAGTACTCCTCAAGGTTTTCTGAGCTTTTGAGACTTCTTCCAGACTCATGCAGATGAGATTCACCCTTCTCAAAGTGGGTAATATTAAAAAATCATAGAATCATTAAGGCTGGAAAAGGCCTTTAAAGCCATCAAACGCAACCATCTAGTCAACACCACCATGGCCACTAAAACACATCTGAAGTGCTGTGTCTACATGTTGTTTGAACACCTCCAGGGACACTGACTCCACCAGCATCCTGGGTAGCCTGTTTCAATATTTCACCATTCTTGCAATAAAGAAAAATTTCCTAATATCCAATCTAAACCTCCCCTGGTGCGACTTGAGGCCATTTCCTTTTGTCCTGTCACTTGTTGCATGTGACAGAAACCTCATCTCAATTCAGCCTCTTTTCAGATAGTGGCAGAGAGCAGTAAGGTGTAACTATCAGAGATAGGGAACAGAAAATGTGTTCAAAGCCAAGGAAGCAAACATTTATACCTGTACAGGATGGAATTAAATGACTCCTAAAGGTATCAAGTATGTTTGTTGGTTTGGATTGCAAGAAAGCACAGACCTTGCTCAAAAGCCTATCTTTCACTGAGAACATTATGCTCCTAATTACAGCTAGTCCCTCTCTTTACATGGCTTGCCTTTATGATTACAGACAAATTACTGAGAAGCTTTCTAAGAGAGATAGATATAACTTAGGACTTTCCTCAACATCTAATGTATACAAATATGCCTCTAGGGGAAGGCAATGAAAGGACTATAAAGAATAAACCCATCACAGTTACACTATTATGGCATGCAATACTTCTTCCTGAGCCAGTTTGTACCAAGGAGGTAAAATCATGTACTAAAACCAGGAAGATTCTAATCCAAAGTAATTGTAATGGACTTGAAAACAGATTCAAAGGCCCTTTGTGGGGCTTAATTCAATCTTAGGGTCTTAAACAATGTAAAGCTCTAAGGAAAATATATAGATACTTTTGTATGTGTTGTATTTGTGTATTTGTATATTTTGTGTATTGCACATTTGTATATTAGATTATTTTGTACATGATATATTTTAAGAAGATTCATTTACACTCTTACCTGACAGCCTGGTCCCCACCTTCAACCAGACCCTGTGTCTGACATGAACTTTCTGTATCCTTGAATCTCGCTGGTCCCATCTACCCCAAACTAGAGTCCTCTTCAGCCATACTAATGCTTCCTTGCTCATCTATATCCAGCTGCAGGGCTCCACTGGATCCAAGTGTCCTGGCATGGTCTGCACTGCACTGTGGAACGAAGTGAGGTTGCAATCAACTCATCTACACTGGAGAACTGGGTGATACTCATAGGGCTGGAGCACCTCAGCTGTGGAGACAGGTTGAGAATATTGGGATTGTTCAGCCTTGTATTGGAGAAGATAAGGCTTGAGGAAGACCTTATAGCAGCCTTCCAGTACCTGAAGTGAGCCTACAAGAAAGCTAGGGAGGGGTGCTTTGTAAGGATTTGTGATAGGACAAGGGCAATGGCTTTATGCTGGAAGAGGGGAGATTTAGACCGGATATTATAAAGAAATTCTTTACTGTGAGGGTGATGAGACATTGGAACAGGTTACCCAAGGAAGTCACAGAGAGAGGAAGATGTTGTAAGTCAAATTCATGGGTCCCTAAATAGTCATTTAGGGGTTTCAAAGCAGGTTTTGTGTCTTGAAATGTAATGATCTAAGTCTCTCTCCATAGAAGTTGTCGGCCACCTTCGGGTCCTCTTCTCTCCCAGTAGCTACCTGAGAAGAAACAAGCTGAAGTTAACCCCTGGTTCACTAATGTCAAGCATAACTTGCCAGTGAAAGACTCATCCCAGCTGTGCTCAGACTGCACAATTTTAGTCTACATCATATTAACGCCTCGACAACAACAATACTTATAACAGATGCTGTGTCCTTTTCTTTCTCTCCTTCTTTAACTCAGAGATAAGCCTGCTCACTGGAAGTGTCATGATGTGAGAGAACACAAGGTGAAAAGAATTCTCTGAGAAGTGTTTACTTTGTTGGGCTTTATGACCACAATCGCAGGACCTCTTCTGACAAGCATCCTACAAGCTGTGCAAGCCTCATACCCCGCACCAGGAAATGGCAGTGTGATGGAAAGCTCCCATCATCAGGGCTAGCTTTGGGAGTGGATTGCTTTTCACCACCCTCTCTATCCGGGCCCAGGCACTGCTCTTCAAACAGCTATTGCTCATGATATATTGCAGGGAATGACAACAAATGCAACAGTGTCATCCTCTGACAGGGAGGGCTGCCACGCATGCTGGGGCAAATGAAAATAGATGGGGTGTATGCACGTATTCAAACAATAAATGCCGTGGAAGTAAATCATCTCTTATTGCTTCATATATCTTCTCCGGAGCTGCTTCTTATTTCTTAACCAGCAAAGCCTCTCCTCCTAATGCTGAATTTCTTTCTGCTATCCCAAATGTGTTAACATCATTTATCCTGCTGAGACGGAGACAAAAATGCTGAATATTCCTCTCTCGTCGTGACACACCTCCACCTTTCCTCCATGCTTATTTCTCAAGATCTTTATTCAAACTAAATGTAGGAATTGTGGGGGAGTGGAGGAGAGAAAGAGACATTCTCTTCTTGAGAGGAACTGGACAAAAGAACATTTCAGCTGTTTCCAGCCATTTTTTATCAGTTCTCACTATTTTTTTCTGACATGTTGCTTAACAGGGGTGAAAGCCATTTTTCTTCATCCATGGAGTACATATTGTCATCCACCGTGGAGGGGATTGCTACCTCCCCTGGACTTTGGGTTTAATGGTACTGGGAACATTGGGCGGTGGACTTTGGGTTTAACAGTGCTGGGAACATTGGGCAAATGTTTTGTTGACATAGTGGACAGTTTGTAACTTCATGCCCTGCACAGTCACTGTGTTCTTAACAACAGCAATAATAATCATCATCATCATCATCATCATCATCACCATCATCGTCATCACCATCATCGTCATCACCATCATCGTCACCACCATCATCATCACCATCATCATCATCATCATCATCATCATCATCATCATCATCACCACCATCATCGTCACCACCATCATCGTCACCATCATCACCATCACCATCATCATCATCATCATCACCACCATCATCGTCACCACCATCATCGTCACCACCATCATCGTCACCATCATCACCATCATCGTCATCACCATCATCATCATCATCACCACCATCATTGTCATCACCATCATCATCATCATCATTGTCATCATTATCATCATCATCACTGTCATCATTATAATATTATATATAATAATAATAATAATAATAATTATTATTATTATTATTATTATTATTATTATTATTATTATTATTATTATTATTATTATTATTATTCCAATGATGATAATATCAATGATAATATCAACAATAATACAATCATTATTATACTAATATTTTATTAAAATAATAGCAATATTGTTGTAATAACAATAGTAAGAATTATAACAATTACAACAACCATAATAATAATAGTAGTAATAATAATAGTAGTAGTAATAATAGCAAACCCAATGACAACTGCAACAATAAGAACAACAGCAGGGGAAATTCTTTACTGTAAGAGTCACAGAGCACTGGAACAGGCTCCCCAGAGAAGCTGGGGAGTTTCTGTCTCTGGAGACTTTCAAGGCCCATCTGGATGTATTCCTCTGTGACCTGAGATAGATTGTATGGTCCTGCTCTGGCAGGGGGGGGTGGATTCAATGATCTCCTTGGGTCCCTTCCAACCCCTAACATCCTGTGATTAATAACAACAACAACAACAACAACAATAATAATAATAACAACTATTATTATTATATCAACAATAATAATAATGATGCTTGGCTTTCTATTGGGAATTGCCTTAGCACTTTTCAGAGAGGTATTGTGATCTTCGTTACATACATGGGGAAACTGAGGCTTTAACCTGCAATTTCCTGGATGTACTATGACAGAATTAGACTCTAGAGTTTTTCAGATTGGTTGAGATTTATTTTATTTTAATTCCTACAGCATCTGCTGGAGAAATAGCTGTAACTAGGTGGGTTTAGTCATACCTTTGAGATCTAATACCTTTGAGATCTAGATTTGCACTCCACAGGGAAGCCGATACTGTGTAAGTCAAGGTGTCAGTCTGTGCTGGTTTAAGATATAAAGGACAAGCAAAAAAAAGGAGGAACAATGTGATTTACTTCTTTTTTCCCCCCACTGAGACATTGTCTCCTATTCCTATAAGGCAGTATGTGTTGTAGTAAGGCATGTGTGCAAGCTGGTTTGGAGAGCCTCTACGCAGTGAGTTTCATACTGTGTCTGATCTTGCAATAATTGGTTCATTTGATCATTGGTCTCATTAAGCTGGTAAAGTGGGCAGCTTGAATAATTCTTCATTTGAAAAATCCTTCATTTTAGGTTTTTCAGATCGATGAAGTATTGGTTGCTTTCAGTTATGCTGTCTCTCAGTCTGCTGATGGAGTAAGGAAGAGTAATCATGTCCTAATATGCCTTACAATCCTAATGAGTCTTCTCCACTTCCAGTTTCTTTTCTATTATTTGTTCTAATATCACAGAAATTTGCTTGAAATCTGGCAGAGAAAGAGCCTTATCTTATGCCTTGTTTTCTAAGGTGCCAACATTTTCCACCTCAAATATTTAACACTATTTTACAGCCTGTGGTAAATACAATATAAGCAGTAGTAGCCAAAAGGAAACCAGGTTTTAGTGTTCCACTTTGACCAGACTGAATCTTCAGGGAATAAACTGAGTGGTCCTCAGAAATGCCTTTGTTCAGAAATTCCTTTATCCAGAGTTAAAGGTGTAATGAGAGATTTCTTCAGCATGAATTAATTTCTGGGCATGTAAAACTACCCTATCTCCAATTCAGCCAGTGGATGTTCAGGGAATATTCTTAAGATAAAATTTAGAGCAAGTTATGAACCCTGAAGGTACCTTTCTTATTCTGGAAAGTCCTTTTTGAAGCTTTGTCTTGATTGTTTTCTTTGCCGTCTCTTACTTCCTCATCAATCCTTTGGAAGGACTTGCAAGACTGTCTTAGAAAAAAGCTTCCTTTGACTTTGTTTCCACTCTATGACAGATCCCATTTTGCTTCCTCAGATGAAGAACTATCTTCTTAGACAGACAGCCATATCACAGTGGGATGTGTGTGGGGACAAGGGGATATTTGAGAGACCTTGGGAAATGGATTGGGAAGAGGATGAAGAAGTAAGGAGAAGGGCTCAGACAAGGTAAGAGTTCACAGCTATGATCATCAACAACTACTGTTGTCTCACCACTTGAACATAGTGTTGAGACAAAAATGGTTGTTTCCCAGATTCATGTGAGGAGAGACCAAGTAGGAAGAAGGTAATCTAGGTCTTATTCATATCTTTTCCAGGACAAGGAGTGATCCAGAACTGTCCCTACTTCAGTTGCACATCCCTTTTCTTATCTTTCTGCTGCTGACGTTTATTTCCAACCCTGTACAAGTCACTAGTGCTTGGGGTTACAAATGCCCAAGCAAGTCCTCACAACTGCTGTGGAATTGGTATCAAATTTGTGCCCATTACGTCTTGCCCTGTAGCCAGATGCCACTGAGAAAAAGGTTGGTCCCATCCTTCTGACACCCAACCTTGAAGTATTTACAGTCATCGATAAGATGTGCCCTCAGTCCTCTCTTCACCAGGCTGAAAACCCGCAAGTCCCTCAACATTTCTTCACAAGAGAGATGTTCTAGTCTTCTAATCATCTCAGTATCTCAGTTCGCTGTCCTTCTTGAACTGGGGAGCTCAGAACTGGACACAGTACTCCAGAGGAGCTCTCACCAGAGCAGGGTAGATGGGGAGGAGAACCTCTCTCGACCTGCTAGACACTCTTCTTGATGCACCGCAGAATGACGTTGTCCTTCTTGGCCACAAGGGCACATTGCTGGCTCGTAGTCATCCTGTTGTGTACCAGTACTCCCATGTGTTTTTCCACAGACCTTCTTTCCAGCTGGACAGTCCCCAACTTCTACTGATACATGGGGTAATTCCTCTTACCCACAATTTCTTTATCATTTCAATTCTCTATGCTGTAATTTTTGGCCCTCTGCTGAGACTTCACATACTCCTGTTCTCAATAGACAGGATTTGGTTAAGCCGATACCTTCAGCTCAGATGTCTCTGCAGCATGACAATTACTCAATGTCACAAACATTATGTTAATTGCTTTGGTTTTTTACTGTCTTCCAGGTTGCCTGGGCCATACCTGTCATGAGCTCTGTCTGCCTAGAGTGACTGTACAGCAAAAGATTTGGTATGCAATAATTTCACAGTTACTCAGAACTCATAAATTGTGCAAAGACAAATTTCTCCCATCTCATCATAAAAACAATTGAGTTTAAATCTGACTGGATGGGTTCAGAGCAGATGGATTAGGTCCTGCAGTGAAACTGGACAGAAAGACAATCCAGTTACCAGCTTAACTGCCTTTCTGTTCTAAATAAAACCACAAATACACCCATACAAAGCAGGAGAGGCATTATTGGAAATCTTATATTTTTATGGATAGGAATGAATTTTTATGGAGATGATAATGCAGATAGAAGACACAATTGGTCTAGTCAAAATGAAAGATGAATACAAATTGCAAATCAGCTCCTGAGCTATAAAACTTGGTGTAACCTTCTCAGCAATAACTGATTGTTTAGGAGACTCAAATAGAGTCACAGTGATGTTTCTTCCAGCGTTATTAAGCATCATAGTTGTCATATTAAACCAATGATGTATGAGTATTTGCTTATTGTAATGAATTCTGGAGGCAGTAGCTAGAACAGCAATACAAAAGAGCCAGGCTGAAGATTTTGGATATTTTTTTTCTCACTCCCTGAGGCAAATATTTCTCTCTCTTACTTCACTAACATCAAAGACTGCCTCAATCCCTGATACAGGCAGAACTTCTTCTGAAGCTAAATCTCTGGGATCTAATGCACCTTCCATCTCAATAGGCTGTAAATACAACTTTGGGTGTAACTGATGTTCTTTTGTATCTCCACTTCTCTGGGACAAATGGAAAATTCTTACTGTTTTGTATATAGGAGGCTGAGGATCCCAAATTCCTTTCCAAACTTCAGCAGAAATGTGTGGGGAAATACATTTGGGAGAGTTAGCAATCATGTTTGGAGGTCAGATTCTTGCAGCAGCATGAGCTCTGGAGAACTTTAAAGCAGACTGATGTGAGGCACTCAAGGCTCAACTAAAGGGGATCCAAAGGGAGAAAAAAAAAAAGAAGTACTGTTGGGGAAAATGGGAGAAAACCTGAGCCATGAGAGAGAGTTGATATTTGGTTATCTAATAAGCAAGCTATATGTGTGTCTTGCCTGCTCTGGAGCAAGTGCACTTTCAGGACAGAAACACAGTAAGATGTTTTGATGTTCTCATAGGCAAATTGAAAGGTTTTGAAAATATTAGAGAGACATATTTAGTAGCCATCAACTTCTATATTCCTGCAGCTCTGATAAAAGGAACTACAATGCATTGAACCTCCTTCTCTACCCCATGGCCAAACTAATGGTGGGAGAAACAACAAAAAATAAACCTAATAATTTCTTTTTCTTTATGGAAGGGTAATATGAAAAGCAAACATGAGAGGACACCTGAGACAGACAGGAAAATTACTTCTATTGTCTTGAGAGCTATCCTACGAGTGGCACATCCATGCTGCTTGAAGCAGTATGACCATACATATGCTTAACTTGTTCTCCCTGTAGAATATAACTGTTTGGTTTCTCTACTCTGGAAAGGAAGTTGAAGTTAAACTGAATTATCAACATTTCCTCATTTCTCTCCTTTCTTCTCTTTAACATCCAGGTACTTTTCATTTATCCCATCTTCTGGATTTGCACTATTACAGGAGACATTTAAGCTCCACCTTCTTCTTGACATAAATCCCCTTTGCCTCAAAATGTGTTCCACCTGCACAGGGGAAGAAGAGAGGAGCTGATTCGAGTTGTATTCACAAACATAATCTGTCTTTCTTTTTCAATGCTTGTTTTGTTTTTACAGAGCTGTCATATGTCATTGTTTGGGTAAAAATAACCAAAACATAGATAATAATCACAGTCATTATTGGAAGAGTTGCAGCCATGAACTGAATTGAAGCTTTGCAAAGCTGGTACATTTCTTCCATGTATTTTGCAGGTGGGTTTTTTTGTCCTCAGGGAGATGAGTGATTGCCAGGATTGCATAGGCTTCATCTATACCGTGTTTGGGATTTGTCCAAGAAACAGACCATGGTCCCTGTGTACAGTTATGGAGCCCTCAGCACAGGAAGGACATGGAAGTGTTGGAGCAGGTCCAGAGGAGGCCACGAAGATGATCAGAGGGTTGCAGCAGCTCTCCTATGAGGACAGGCTACAAGAGTTGGGGCTCTTCAGTCTGGAGAAGAGAAGGCTTCCAGGAGACCTGATAGTAGCCTTCCAGGATCTGAAGGGGGCCTACAGGAAGGCTGAGGATGGACTATTGACAAGGTCTTGCAATGACAGGACAAGGGGCAATGGGTTTAAACCGGTAGAGGGAAGATTTAAACTGGATGTTAGGAAACTACAGTGAGGGTAGTGAGACACTGGCATAGGTTGCACAGGGAGGTTGTGGATGCTCCCTCCCTGGGGGTGTTCAAGGCCAGGTTGGACAAGACCTTGAGTAACCTGTACTAGTGGGAGGTGTCCCTGCCTATGGCTGGGGGTTGGAACTAGATGATCCTTGAGGTCCCTTCCAACCTTACCATTCTATGATTCTATGATTCTACGTGGTGGAAGTTGTTTTATATCTATACTGGTTTAAGTATCAGCAGTCTTTGGAGCTCAAGGTGTGTCCTTGCAGGAGACTTTTAGATCTCTTCCTGCTTTTT
>VWZE01007605.1:20626-31203 GCA_013396675.1 Eubucco bourcierii | reverse complement strand
GCCTTCTCTTATGCAGGCTGCAGAGCCCCAACTCTCTCAGCCTGTCCTCACAGCAGAGCTGCTGCAGCCCTCTCAGCATCTTGGTGGCCTCCTCTGGACCCACTCCAACACTTCCATGTCCTTCCTGTGCTGAGGGCTCCAGAATAGTGTAGGGATAGTCTAGGCAAAAAGCAGGAAGACAGCAGGGAAGGACTATTGGGATAAGAAAAAAAGCTCCAGCTTTTGGCTCCTTGATAACTGAAGGAAGATATTGCTGACCACCCTCTTGGACACACAGATCTGGATGTCAGCAACTGCATTCATGCTTCTAAGCAAGTTGTGTTGGTTACTCCTGGTGTCTACATTTATTGTCTCCCAAAATACCACCCAGCTTTCAGAGAACTCAAGATCCCACACCAGGCTGAAACATTTGCTCAACCATTTGTTCCTGTAGCTCCTCCTAACCCTGAAAAACAGCCCAAGTCTTTTTCCCTTCCTTCTGCATCAGCAATGTTCCAGTATCTCCTTCACAGGCTCACAGGATGTCAGGGGTTGGAAGGGACCCAAAGAGATCACCCACTCCAACCCCACTGCCACAGCAGGAGCAGACAATCCAGCTCAGGGCACACAGCAACACATCCAGACAGGCCTGCAAAGGCTCCAGACAAGGAGACTCCACAACCTCTCTGGGCAGCCTGTGCCAGGGTTCTGGGAACCTTCCAGCAAAGAAGTTGCCCCTTGTGTTGAGCTGCAACCTCCTGTGCTGCAGCTTCCATCCATTGCTCCTTGTCCTATCCCAGGCAGCAGTGAGCAGAGCCTGTACCCCCCCATCCTGGCCCCCAGCCCTCAGAGATCTAGAAACATTTCTTAACTCCCCTCTCAGTCTTCTCTTCCCTAAGCAGCCCCAGGTTCCTCAGCCTCTCCTCACCAGGCAGTACTCAGTCCCCTCAGCATCCTCACAGCTGCTTTCTTTGATCAGATGTCTTGGTGGAACAGTTCTGGATGTTTGGTTGGTTTTTTTTTTTTTTTAATTCAGTAGCATTGTTACAGCTTGAGATAGTTCATAGCCCTCCCTTGGACCTTCTCCAATGGATACCTGTCCCTCTTCAACTGGGGAGCCCAAAACTGAAGGCAGTACTCAAGAGTAGGGGTAGAGAAGAACCTCCTCTGATCTGCTGGACACACTCTTTTTAATGCCCCCCAGGATCCCCTTGGCCCTCTTGGCCACCAGGACACATTGCTGTGCCATGGATGTTCCCCACCAGCACTCCCAGGTCCCTCTCCAGCAGATCACCTCCCAACCTGTATTGGTGCAGTTCATTATTCCTGCCCAAGTGGAATAATCCTTCCCCATCTCCTCATTCTCCATAACACACAAGAATCCTTTCCCTCAGATGTTTCAGGCCTTTTCCATGCATTTTCATTTTGTTGGTCAACAGAACTAAAAGCTGCTCAGACCTCTCTGAAGAGCACAAACCACTGAGAAGTCAGCTCCTGTTTTCCACCTTCATCTCGTTGGATATGCAAAGGGAAGCAGCAGATGAAGCTCCTCTATTTTTAGCTCTACTCTGCAGGTACAGATTCCAGGAAGACTTATGCACCCTGACACTCCAAAGGACCTGAGGGCCACTTCCCTCAAAACTTGTTACTTCACATCCCTTGGCTGAGGAGAAGCAGATATGAAAAGCAGGTCCTTGTTCTGCTGTGAGACAGCATTTAAGCAGACAGCACAGCTGAGGTCACCAAAAAAAAAAACCCAAACCCACCAAAAAAAAGAAGCAGATGTGATTCTTCAAGTCACCCTTTCAAGCTTCAGACAACTAAAATACAGGATTCCTTAAAGACCCTAATTAACTCCCAACATAATGAAGCTTTATCTTCTTGCAGCACTTCATTTGCTGACAGGGAAGATTTAATGGTAACTCTTGCACTATGTCATGCTCTGAAATTGTGCCAAGAGAGGTTTAGGTTGGATATTGGGGGAAAATTCACTCCTGGAATAGTAGTCAGGCATTGGAACAGGTTGCCCAGGAAGGTGGAGGAGTCATCATCATCCCTGGAGGTAGTCAAGAAGCATGTGGACACAGCACTTGGGTGGTGAGGCACTGGAACAGGTTGCCCTGGGAGGTTGTGGCTGCTCCCTCCCTGGAGGTGTTCAAGGCCAGATTGGATGAGGCCTTGAGTGAGCTGTACTAGTGGGAGGTGTCCCTGCCTATGGCAGGGGGTTGGAACTGGCTGACCCTTGAGGTCCCTTCCAACCTTACCATTCTATGATTCTATGACATGGTTTGATGGCCATGGTGGTATTGACAGTTGGACTCAATGGTCTTAGAGGCTTTTCCCAACTGAAACACTCCTGTGGGTCTAAATAGTTCTGCAGATGTTAAAAGTCATTTTATGCCTAAAAGCTCTACACACATGGCCCTGATTATGGGATTTGTTTGTTCAGTTAATTTGTTAAGGGTTTTAATCACATGGAAAGCTGGAAATTCCTGAGGTAGAATCAGAGACTCAGTCAGGGTTGGAAGGGACCACAAGGATCAGCCAGTTCCAACGCCCCTGCCATGCCCAGGGACACCTCACACTGGATCAGGTTCTCTACAGCCTCATCCAGCCTGGCCTTAAACACCTCCAAGGATAGGGTCTCAACCACCTCCCTGGACAACCCCTGCCAGGTTCTCACCACCCTCATGCTGAACAACTTCTTCCTCAGGTCAGGTCTGACTCTCCCCACCTCCAGCTTTGCTCCATTCCCCCCAGTCCTGGCACTACCTTAGAGCCTAAAAAGTCCCTCCCCAGGTTTTTTGTAGCCCCCTTCAGATACTGCAAGGCCACAAGAAGGTCACCTGGGAGCCTTCTCCTCTCCAGACTGCACAGCCCCAACTCCCTCAGTCTCTCCTCACAGCAAAGCAGCTCCAGCCCTCTGCTCATCCTCATGGTCCTTCTCTGGACACCTTCCAGCATCTCCACATCCCTCTTGGCCCAGGGGCTCCACCACTGGATGCAGTACTCCAGGTGGGGTCTCAGCAAAAGCAGAGAGGCAGAATCACCTCCCTCACCCTGCTGCCCACACTTCTCCTGCTGTAGCCCAGGCTCTGGTTGCTCTCTGGGCTGCAAGTGCACACTGCTGGCTCATGTTGAGCTTCACCTCCACCAGCTCCCCCAAGTCCCTCTCCTCAGGGTTGCTCTCCAGCCAGTCCCTGTCCAGCCTGGATTGGTGCTTGGCATTGCCTCAACCCAGTTGCAGGACCTTGCCCTTGGTCTTGTTGAACCTCATGAGGTTGGCTTGTGCCCACCTCTGCAGCCTGCCCAGGTCCCTCTGGATGCCATCCCTGCCCTGCAGCCTGTCTGCTGCACCACACAGCTTGGTGTGCTCAGCAAACTCACCGAGGCTGCACTCAATGCCTCTGTCCATGGCACTGACACAGATGTTGAACAAGACTGGTCCCAGGACTGATCCCTGAGGGATCAGGTAAGCCCTCAAGAAGTGACAACACAAAAGAAATGGCCTCAAGTTGTGCCAAGGGAGTTTCAGCTTGCATATTAGGAACAACATCTTCTCAGAAGGGGTTCTCAGGCATTGGAAGAAGCTGCCCAGGGAGGTGGTGGAGTCATCATCCCTGGAGAGATTGAAAAGAGCTATGGATGTGGTGCTCAGGGATGTGTTTTGGTGGTAGTAGTTTAGCAGTAGCAGTTGCATTGTGAGCTCTGGACTTGATTTCAAAAGGTACCTTCCAGTCTCAACAGCTCTGTGATTTGGCATTAGGGAGAGGAATTTGGATACAAAGAACAAATTTACTTGAGCACTGGGCTGCAGGATTATCCTCTGGTAAGTCAAACTATATTGATCCTGAAAAAAAAAAATCCCACCCCATGAACAAATAGCATCTGAAAGAAAAACCCTTCCCCAACAACAGTGCCCAAATTTAACCTACAAGGAGCTGGGAGCAATCTCCTCACACTCCAGCTCTCTTCCCTACTGTCCCAAGTGCCATTCCTAACCTCTCCCAGCACAGCTGTCACAGAGGGGTTTGGTCTCAAGCCAGTGTCTCAAACTTTACTTCTCTGCCTGTGAGCTTAGAGCTACAGAAAGCTCAGTAGCTCAATCCTGCTTTAGCGGGGGGGGGTGGATTCAGTCTCAAATGGTCCTTTCCAACCCCTACCATCCTGTGATTCTATGATCTTGCTCATCTTACTCATCTGATGTTGTCCCTTGCTATCAACCTTGTCTTCATTTGAAGAATTCACAAGAATGAGCAGGAGAAGAGATCACCAAAGCCCCTCACAATACCAAGTTAAGCCTGCACTGTAAGCTTTGTGCAAGGGTTGAACAATGATTTGTACTTCTGCTGGGCTTAGAGGTGTGAAAAGCTGGGCAGGAGCTGGCACTGTGTGCTCCTAGCCCAGAGCCAGCCGTATCCTGGGCTGATGCCCAGCAGTGTGGGCACCAGGTGGAGGGAGAGAATTCTGCCCCTCTGCTCTGCAGAGCCCCCACCTGCAGTGCAGGGGCCAGCTCTGGAGTCCTCAGCACAGCAGAGGCAGAGACCTGTTGGAGTGGGGCCAAAAGAGGTCACAGCAGTGATGGGAGGGAAGCCCTCCATCAATGGAGGGAAGCAGAGGGCTGGAAGCCCTCTGCTGTGAGGCCAGGTTGAGAGAGTTGGGATTGTGCAGCCTGGAGAAGAGAAGGTTCCAGCAAAACTCTCCACCTCTGGAGCCTTTGCAGGCCTGTCTGGATGTGTTCCTGTGTGCCCTGAGCTAGATTGTCTGGTCCTGCTCTGCAGGGGGGTTGGACTGGATGAGGTCTTTGGGTTCCTTCCAAGCCCTGACATTCTGTGAGCCTGTGAAGTTCAAGAGGTCAGTCAGAAAGATGGGAACAGACTTTGAGCAGGGCCTGATGTGAGAGGACAAGGGGTGTTAGTTTGAACTGAAATAAGAGAGACTCAAACTGGAGAGAAGACATATTTTGGATGTTGAGGATGGGAAAACCCTGGTCTAGGTGGCCCAGAGAGGTGGTACATCACCCATCCTTGTAACCATTCCAGGTCAGGTTGTTTGGGGCTCTGAGTAACCTGCTCTAGCTGCAGGTCTCCCTGCTGACTGCAGGGGACTTGTACTAAATGACTCTTCCTCCAAAAACTACTTTGTGAGCCTATCCTAGAGTTTCTCAGAGACAATACATGAGACATAGGGGATAAGATATGAGCATGGGAGGGAATAAGCAGCCAACCATGTGCTGGGTTGCAGCAAGAGCAGTTGGCAGCAGGGCAAGGGAGGGGATTGTGCACCTTTGCTCTGCTCTCCTCAGACCCCACCTGCAGTCCTGTGGGCAATTCTGGAGCCCCCGGCNTAAGCAGCCAACCATGTGCTGGGTTGCAGCAAGAGCAGTTGGCAGCAGGGCAAGGGAGGGGATTGTGCCCCTTTGCTCTGCTCTCCTCAGACCCCACCTGCAGTCCTGTGTGCAGTTCTGGAGCCCCCAGCACAGGAAGGACATGGAAGTGTTGGAGCCAGTCCAGAGGAGGCCACAAAGATGTTGAGAGGGCTGCAGCAGCTCTGCTGTGATCGGCTGAGAGAGTTTGGGCTCTGCAGCCTGCAGAAGAGAAGGCTTCCAGGAGAGCTTGGAGTGGCCTTGCAGGATCTGAAGGGGGCTTCAACAAGGTTGGGGAGGGACTATTGACAAGGTCTTGTAATGCCAGGACAAGGGGCAATGGGTTTGAAGTGGCAGAGGGGAGATTTAGACTGGATGTTAGGAGGAAGTTGCTTGCAGTGAGGGTGGCGAGACACTGGCACAGGTTGCCCAGGGAGGTTGTGGAGCACAGAAGCACAGAATGTGATCAAAGATCACATTTTCTGTTCCACAAAGTCCCTGGAGGTGTTCAAGGCCAGGTTGGATGAGTCCTTGAGTGACCTGTTCCAGTGGGAGATGTCCCAGTCTATTGCAGGGAGTTTGGAACTGGTTGAGCTTTGAGGTCCTTTCCAACCTAAACTATTCTGTAGTTCTACAATTAAATCACAGAACAGTTTAGATCACTCAGCTCAACCCCTCTGCAGACAGCAAGGACAAATGCAGAATAGAGCAGGCATTCACTGAAAGAAGAGAACTGGAAACAGATGATGGGAAAGCAGCACATTCTGAAGCTTTGTCTATAAATATGTATTACTTAATTCACACATGCTATATTTATTCTGTGCCCTGATGCAGTACATACATTGATACACAAGCCAAGCAGACTTGGATGAATGTACAAGGAAATGCAGGCCATCAGTCTTGGTCAGATGCCAAGATGGCTCTGGGGTTCAATTATTATACCTTTTCTTTGCTAGGAAAAAGAAAAAACAATCTGCTGCTTCCTGTGTTCAGCATTAAGGTAATCTCCTGATCTCCAGAGAGCAAAGCATCCAGGGCAGCCTTACTTGCATGCCAGAACTGAGGAAACAGCTTAATCTCCCAGTTAATCCTACCAGGATCAGTGTCCAAGCCTGAGGTGCCTGGAGAAATCTGAGGAGAAAAGGTTGAGAGACCTGGGGCTGTTGAGCAGCCTGAGAGGGGATCTTAATGCTCAGAAAGAGATAAATGAGCTGCCCAGGGAGGTGGAGTCACCGACCCTGGTTGTGTCTAAGGATCATTTGGATGTGGTGCTTAGAGCTATGGTTTAAGGTCAACCTTGTAGAGTAGGGTTGGACTTGGTGATCCTGAGGGGCTTTGCCAGCCTGCATGGTGCTGTGACTCTGTGTGACCTGTGAGGGACAACAGGGTGGGGCCAGACTCTTGTCACTGGTGCCTAGGGACAGGAAAAGGGGTAGCAGGNATCAGGTCCCCTCGAAGCCTTCTCTTCTCCAGGCTGAAGAGCCCCAACTCCCTCAGCCTGTCCTCATAGGAGAGCTGCTCCAGCCCTCTGATCATCTTTGTGGCCCTCCTCTGGACCCACTCCAACACTTCCATGTCCTTCCTGTGCTGAGGGTTCCAGAACTGCACACAGGACTCCAGGAGGTTCCACCTTAAAAGGAGGAAAAATTTGTTCTGTGTGAGGATGCTGGAGTCCTGCAGCAGGCTGCCCAGAGGTTGTGGAGTCTCCTTCTCTAGAGATTCCAAACCCAGTTGGACACTGTGATGCTGGGCAAGCTGCTGTGGGTGCCCCTGTTTTAGTAGAGGGGTTGGACTTGATCTCCAGAGGTCCCTTCCAACCCCCCACCACAGTGAGATTTTTTTGATATGCCAAAATAATGAATATAAGATTGATCCACTCCACTGCAAGGCAAATCCTGGAATGCCCAGACTGCTGATACCTTTATCTAAGACTGGATCTTAGAATCATAGAATGGTAAGGTTGGAAGGGACCTCAAGGATCATCTAGTTCCAACCTTCAGATGTTCTAAACCACATCACCTCTCACAGAACTCATCATAAATCTTCCAGGTGGTTTAGTTTGGTTTTGTTTTGGGTTTTTTCCTGCAGCAACTTCTCATTTAGACATTTCCTTCAAATTCTTTTCCCCAGTATTTCAAGAGTCATAGAGTGGTAAGGTTGGAAGGGACCTCAAGGATGTGGAAGTGTTGGAGAAGGTCCAGAGGAGGCCACCAAGATGCTGAGAGGGCTGCAGCAGCTCTGCTGTGAGGACAGGCTGAGAGAGTTGGGGCTCTGCAGCCTGCAGAAGAGAAGGCTTCCAGGAGACCTTGGAGTGGCCTTCCAGGATCTGAAGGGGGATACAGGAGGGCTGGAAAGGGACTACTGACATGGTCTTGTAAAGACAGGAGGAGGAGGAAGAACAGGTTTGAAGTGGCAGAGACTGAAAGTGGACGTTAGGAGGAAGTTGTTTGCAGTGAAGGTGGTGAGACACTGGCACAGGTTGCCCAGGGAGGTTGTAGAGCACAGAAGCACAGAATGGGATCTTCAATCTGATTCTGTGCTGCACACCTTCCCTGGAGGTGTTCAAGGCCAGGCTGAATGAGGTCTTGAGTGCCCTGTTCCAGTGGGAGGTGCCCCTGCCTCTAGCAGGGGGTTGGAACAGCCTGAGCTTTGAGGTCCCTTCCAACCCAAACCATTCTATGATTCTTCTTTAGGTGAACCTGCCTTGGTAGGGCATTTGGACTTGATGCCCAGAGGTCCCTGCCAACCCTCCCTTACACTATTCTGTAATCCTAGGGCAGACCTCCAGGCTGCCACAGCATTATCCCAGGTGCAGTTTTGTCACCCCAGCATCAAATTTCCTTTTAAATGGTGGAGAAGACATGAGAGCCACACCTTAACTGTTCTTAATTACCTTTTCTTACAAGGTAAATCAAACCATCAATTCCTCAAACCCCAACAGCTTCACACTTTCCAAGAGGTTTGAATTCACACAAGATGGGTTTTTGACATATTTTTCCTGGTTGGCACAAACCCTCTGTGTTTAATCTGCTTTTAATTACTTATTTTTATCCTCTAATTAATTTGTACCACTATCTAAGAATTATGGTTTACAAAAACCCTCATTTATTTGTGTGTGTGTGCATGTGTTCATGCAGCTTTGGCAACCCATTTGGCATGGATATCTGCTTTGTTTCTTTCTGCTGATATCTTCTTTGTGGCAGTGATTCCAAGAGAGTCTCTAAGTGGGACATGTTCCAAAACACAATGAAAGTGTTTCCCAGTTTGGGTGGCTGTGTATGTATTAGGATGGATGAAGGCCAAGAAGGTAGATGGAAATAAGGAGGACTACATCACTCTAGTCCTTTTCCTTCTGCTGAAATACAGATAAAGCCTTGAATGGCATAATGGTGGTGGCTGAAGGTGCCTCTAGAGATCATCTAGGTCAACATCAGTACTTCAAGCAGGCCAGCTAGAGCAGATTCCTCCAGGGAACAGCCAGGTTATGACTACTGCCAAGGAACAAGACACCACAACCTCTCTGAGCAACCTGACAGGAACACAGAAGGCTTCTGGCACAGTTTTAAGTTGAGAGAGAGTAGGTTTAGACTACATCTTAGGAAGAATCATAGAATCAGTCAGGGTTGGAAGGGACCACAAGGATCACCTAGTTCCAACCCCCCTACCATGGGCAGGGACACCTCACACTACATCAGACTGGCTAGAGCCTCATCCAGCTTCCACCATGAGGCTACCACCACCTCCCTGGGCAGCCCCTTCCAGGATCTCATCACCCTCACAGTGAACAACTTCTTCATGGTAAAGAAATTCTTCAATACAAGGGTGGTGGTCAACAGGTTGACCAGAGTGGCTGTGGATGCCCCCTCCCTGGGGGTGTTTAAAGACAGGTTGGATGAGGCCTTAGCAACCAAGTCTTGTAGAGAAGCATCTGTGCCCATGGCAAGAAGGTTGGAGTAGATGTTTGCCAAGGTCCCTTTCAACCTAACCCATTCTATGATCCCAGACAGTAAATCCTCCCACCCTGAAGTCCACATGGCCTCAACCTACAGCTTCATGGCTCACAGACACAAGTTAAGCAACCTATGTTTAAAATACATCACAAGAACACAACCACCTGCACAACTGACTCCCAGGAGTCACACTTGAACACCACTCAGTAGCTTCCTTTTTCATTAAAAGGTCTGGAAAAAACTTGGAGAAAGCCAAGAAACAAACTTCAGCTGCAGAAAATGAGGCTGAGGGGAGACCTTATGACCCTCTGCAACTCCATGAAATAAGGTTGGAGCCAGGTGGGAGTTGGTCTCCTCTCAAAAGAGCAAGGGATATGATGAAAAAATGGCCTCAAGTTACACCAGAGGAGGTTTAGTCCTGTTCTGGCAGAGGGGTTGGCCTGCATGGGCTTTGGAGGTCCCTTCCAGCCCCTGACATTCTGTGACTGAGGTGAAAGTGAGGCTACCTTTGCAACATGACCAGAGAGGCAAAGCCTGTGCAGTTGGGAGGGGACTTGGAACAAGATGACCCTTGAGGACACTTCAAGCCCCAAGAGTTCCATGTCAGAATGTCCATCAAGCCCAGCCCTAGCTAACCAGGGGAGCCACCAGGCCCCCCAGCCTTTGAGTCCCTCCACCATTCACCCAGCATGCACCATGGACACTTACCAGTGATGACAGGAGGAAGATCCCTCTGCTCAGATGGGCAAGCTTGGGACTTGTTTTCCCTGGGCCCCATTATAAAGGGGAGTGAGCAGGGAAGGCAAAGTGGTCACAGCTGGGGTGGGAGGAGACTCCAACAGAGCCCAGGTGCTCTGGGTTTGGGGGAAAGGGGCACAATGGGGTGGGTAGGGGGGAAAAGAGGCAGCTGTGGTGTTGCAGTGTGATCTGGGATAGGTGATCCTGCTCTGGCAGGGGAGTTGGACTGGTTGAGCTTTGGAGGTCCCTTCCAGTCCCTGGCATTCTGTGATTAGAATGAACTTCTCCCTTAAAAGGGCTCCCAAATACTGGAAGAGGTAGTCCAAGCACTGGTGGAGTCTCTGTCCTTGAGACTGTTTACAAGATGTATGGATGTGGTTCTGAAGTATGTGGTTTAGAATCAGAGACTTGACCACGTTGGCAGAGACCTCCAAGCTCACCCAGCCCAACCTAGCACCCAGCCCCAGCCAATCAACCAGACCATGGCACTAAGTGCCCCATGCAGGCTTTGCTTCAACACCTCCAGGGATGGGCACTCCACCACC
>VWZE01007604.1:48252-59573 GCA_013396675.1 Eubucco bourcierii | reverse complement strand
AAAAAAAAATATATATACACAACCACCCAAAACCAACAAACAAAAAACCAGAAACACACACCCCCCACCCCCCCCATATTAAAAAAAAGGTACAGATGCTATCCTTGCTCTTTTTCCACATTACTATAGAACTTTGTTTGGACTTACATGCCTTTTAAATAAATAAATTTAAAACCTCAATAATATAATTTATTTACTCTTTCTACCAAGCTCAAAAGATTGCGTGAGCTGAATTAAGGTTGCTTGATGGAATTTTGTTCTTTCAGACTTTAGTGAATGGAAGTCAGTAGTTAATGTAGACTGTTGAGCTATTGAACTGCTTCATTAGCAATGGCAAAGTTAAATTCATTTTGTTCTAAGGATTTTTCATAGATCTGGCAAAGAATAGTGTAAGAAACTATGAAACTAAGCATTGCAGAGAGTTGGAAGATTGGGATATGATCACCTGTGGTCACAGCTCTGTCAGCTGTAGAAACTCACATGCTCAGAAGTTTTGGAAGTTATTGTAAAGACTTACTAGTCCAAATTGCAAAGAAAAATAATTCTTTGGGAGGACTATCAGCCTCTGCATGGCTGAATATTCACTGAAGCAAAGAAAAACTGTGTCACTCATAACTGTGGTGTTAGCCATCCAAATAGAAACCCATGGTTTTTGTTACAATCTGTTTGTTACAATCTGTTGGTCCTAAAATCTGCAGACAGCACTGTTGCTTCTCACAGCTATTTTGTTAAGATCATAAGAACTGTATGGGTAACAATTACATGGAAGAAGAAAGGAAATTATACAATCTGTTGCCATGGAAGCATGTGTTCTCCCCCTACTAAGTTTGCAGAGGACACTAAACTGGCTAGAAGTGCTGATCAGCTTGAGGTCAAGAAGGCTCTAGACAGGCTAGAATGATGGGCTAAAAACAATTGAATGAATTTCAATAAGGCCAAATGCTGGGTTCTGCCCTTTGTTCACAACGATCCCCAGAAGCACTACAGGCTTGGGGAAGAGTGGCTGGAAAGCTTAGCAGAGAAGGACCTCAGAGTGTTGACTGATAGCCATTTGAACAGGATTCAACAGTGTACCCAGGTGACCAAGAGGCCATCCTAGCCTGTATCAGGCATAGTGCGGTCAGTAGGACCAGGGAAATGCTTTTTACCCCTGTACTTGATTGGCAGTGGTGAGGTCTTATCTCAAGTACCATGTTCAGTTTTAGTCCCATCATTACAAGAACGATATCAATGTACTACGTTATGTCCAGAGAAGGGCAACAAAGCTGGTGAAGGACCTAGAGTGCACCTTATGTAAGAATAGGGGTTATTTAGCCTAGAGAAAAAGAGGATGAGCAGAGACCTTATCACTCTATACAACTGCCTGAAAGAAAGCTGTAGAAAGAGTACCACAGAAAATGAAAGACCTCAAGGTGTACCAGGTGATTGGATATTAAGAAGAATTTCTTTACTGAAAGGGTTATCAGGCATTGGAATTTCTTGTCCAGGGCAGTCATGGAGTCCCCACCCCTGGCTGTATTTAAGAGCCATGTAGATGTAGTGCTTAGGGATGTGATTTTGTCAAGGAATTGTCAATGTTAGGTCAATGATTGAGCTCAATGATCTTACAGGTCTTTTCCAATTTAGGTAATTTTGTGATTCTCTCTGTTTCTATGATAATAAATAACCAGAATGCTGAAGGCAGTGGAAAAAACCAGTGAGAATACATCAACTACCAGGTGCTATGGTATCAGAATGAGGAGCAGGAAAAGGAGAAAGAAACTACTTGTTTCAACCCAATCCAAAGACAGTTATGAAATACATATTTTCATGTATTGGACCGCAACTAATCAAAAACTGGCATGAAATGTTGAATTTTACCAGAATGTCATGCTCTGGTATGAACCACAACTTCTTAACTAATTGAAAAGACATTTTTTTACATCTCCATCTCGTCATGTCAGCCATTGGACAGTGGGCTTGCTGTAAAAGAAGACTGACCAGCTTTGGACATGAACATCATTGCAACATCCTCCAGCCTTTAAACATATGTTTAAGCAAAATGGTGGAAGTAAGCAAGAGATACACATTTCATGAAAGGGTAGAATATCTTCTCTTGGTCCTCAACCCTGCCTAATGTTGAACATGGGCCATAATGTTCAATAATAATCAGTGCTCAGTGCAATCAGATAAGTTGAAAGTCTTTATTTCAGGAAATGTGAAACATTTAGTTACAGGTCTGAGTTTTGCTATTGTGCACACTAAGACTCAGTGTACACAATCAGGCCTAATACGTCCATCAGCTAAAATTTTTCCTTATACAAAAGGAAGAAAGAGAGAATTGACTTTTGGAGATTATATACACTAGAAAGACTTAAAGGTTAGTATCATGATTTTAAAGATAACATTCTGAAGTGTTTAATTTGCCTTTCAAGATAATCGTATGCAGTGTCTTATCTGTCTCTCAAGGTTTTTCCACTGATGCACTTTAAAGGGTCATCAACCTTTATGTGTTTTGCCCTTCTTTTTGGAAATGACAAATATTGTTCTCAGAATAGTACAATACAAACATTAATACATGCATTAATACAAATATTAATATGTATTTAATATTACATACTATTACATCATAAAATATGTCAATTATGTAATTAATTATTATTTAGAAATTCTGAGAATATTTTACTTATAAACACAGTGTCTCATCTATATACACTGATTTGCATCTGCTAACTACAGTAGAGCAGTGAATTCCACCTGCTTGGACTTTGTGCCGAAATCTTTTTATTTAATGAATGTTTTTATTTTGATTTTTTACATATGATATTTAGATATCGCTCAGAGAAGCAATTAAAATACCTCCAAAAAACCTTGGTCCTCAATATCCTATCATGAAACTTCTGTGTGGCCAGTTGATCTTACTTTCAACAGGAAGATTTTGTGGGATATTGTGAGTTTATAGCCTCAATTTGACTGTGCACATTGATTACTGTAGGCCAGAACCATCTCTCAGATTTACTGATAGTGAGATGTTATTACATCAGAGTTTACTAAATCTAGGTACATTTCCAGGTGTGGTTTTGGTTTTCTTTTTTTCCTACCTCTGAGTACCCTGACTAGGATTTTGTTTCACATATGAGCATTTTTTTCCCCTGTGAGAACTTAAGTTTTTCAAATTTCTTATAAAAGTACCTGGAGTTGTGGTGACACTGGAAGACAATATAGATAAGCAGCGAGAGGAGGAAAAGTGATGTGTGTGTGAGATTTTGTCTGCTTCCAAGGCAAGTATATGTATAAATCCTAGCATTTCTGCAAGCTGTGAGTTACTTGGACACTGCTTCTATGAACACTCTTCTTCTAATTGTGGAAAGAAATAAGAGACATGTTCACTGATTCTACAATACATCAATTTTCATATTGTTTCCATTTTTGTCTTCACTGCCTTCATGGAATTTTTCCCATAGCTTCAACCCTTTGGAAGCTGCCCTATGACTTCTATCTTTCAATAACTTGGAATCATAGAATGCACTGGGTTGGAAGTGACCTTTAAAGGTTATCTAGTCCAACACCCCAGCAGTAAGTAGGGCCATCTTTAATTAAATCAGGTTTCTCAGTCTTGTCAATCATGACTTTGAATGTCTCCAGGAATAGGGCCTCCACCACCTCCCTGGGTAACCTGTTCCATTGATTCACCACTCTCATAGTAAAGAACTTCTTCCTAATGTCCAGTCATCTAGTTTAAAACAATTGCCTCATTGTCCTAGTGTTATATGCCTTTGTAAATAGTCCTTCTCTAGCTTTCTTGTGGGTCTTCTTCAGGTGCTGGAAGGCCACTGTCAGATCTCTTGGGAGCCTTTTCTTCTTCAGACTGAACAACCCCAATTCTCTCACCCTGTCTTTGTAGCAGAAGTGCTCTACCCCTTTCTGATAATTTTTGTGATGCTCCTCTGGAGTCTTTCCATCAGGTCCATGTCCTTCTCATGTTTAGGGCCCCAGAGCTGGAGGCAGTACTCCAGGTGAAGTCTCACCAGAGCAGAGTGGTAGAATCAGTTCTCTCCATCTACTGCTCATGCTTTTTATGTATACCAGGACACGATTTGCCTTCTAGGCTGCAAGTTCACCTTGTTGGCTCATGTCCATCTTTTTGTCTACCAGTACCACCAAATCATTTTCTGTAAGGCTACACTCTATCATTTCATCCCCCATTTCCCAATGAGGATTGTCCAACACAGGTGCAGGACATTGCATTTGGACTTGTTGAACCTCATGAGGTTCTCCAGGGCCCACTTAAGCTTCTCAGGTCCCTCTGGATGACATGCTGTCCCTCTCATATATTAACCCCACCTTCAGCTTGGTGTCATCTACAAACTTGCTGAGGGTGCAGTAGATCCTACTGTCTGTAGGATTGATGAAGACATTGAATAGCACTAGTCCCAGTACAAACCCCTGAGGAACACCACTTGTCACCCATCTCCGTCTGGACATTGAATCATTGATCCACACCCTCTGGGTGTGACCATCCAGCCAATTCTTTATTCACCAGACAGTCCACCCATCAGATTCATATGTACTTGCTGATCAAGCTCATCAGAGAGGGTGTCAGGGCAGACGAAGGGGTGTGTGTGATAACAAAAGACATCCTAAAATAAATTACAAGGGCACTCAAGAAATGAGACTGGAAATTATATGCAATTTACAGTAAATTCAAACTGTCCCATAAAATAAATGTAATCCATTCCATTTCCATATTATTGTACTGTAGTGGTGTTGAATATCTCCCTCTAGCTTTGTTAGACATAATCTAAGTCACTGGTTGAACTCAGTGCGGGATCTGGACAATGCACTGTATAAACAGATGTAGGAATGAAAGAAAATAAAGAAAGCAGTAAGGTCCCCTCCCATTCTGGTGCTGGCACCAGACTGGCAGAGTATTTATTTACTTATTGGCCCTATTTCTTTCAGCTTAGACTGTTTAAAAGCTTCTGCTTTTGAGGACAAATATAATTGCCCTTAAAGCTCCAAGTTTATTTGTGCTTTTTTTATTGTGATACGTGGATAGTTTATGATTGTAAATATGTTTTGGTGATTGCATTTTCACAGTTTCTCTGTCTTTTGAAAAACACAGTGGGGTTTTTTCAGTTTATTGTAGTATCATCAATATATGCTTCAAAGGTCTAGCCATGGCCGTATTTTAAAGAGGAAAAATCTGAACTAGCTGAAGATGAAAAGGGAAATAATTCAATAGAAATACCCAAAAATAAAAACTTGAGCTGCCACATGTTGAATATAAAACTCTGCTTTCCAAATGCAGACCTTAGTAGTCTCATTATTCTCTGATAGGATCAGCTACACATCAGTGCCAATCAACACCAGAGTTAAGTGAGAGTGCATTATCACATTGTGCCGGAGTTGAAGACTGGCATAAAGAGAGATTCATGGCATTTTGGTACAACATATTGACTACAATGTGTGGATGTCCCTCTTAATTGGTGATAGCATAGAAATATTCTTGTGGTAGGCCTAAGCAGGCCAAAATAGGCTTACACGTGTCCTGGCCTGCCCAGACATGTTTTTCTGCTCTCCCTCCTCCTATTTTGGGGAGAAGGAACTGTAGGAAATAAGACAAAATAATCTGGAGCCGTTGAGTCTGGGGACTGTGACCTGCCCAGATTTGTTTTGCATGCTGCGGTAAACAAGGTACACACGGTTGCCTTGCGCAAGGCTGCGCTCTGCCCAAATCTGCGTAAAGCAAGCCTATGGCTTCACCTAATATAGTCCAACTTGGCTAACTGCCATTCTGATTGGCTATTTTGTATCCAAAGGCCTGTAAGTCTCGGGCTGTATGGATAAAAGGAGATGAACAGGGATCACAACAGGTGCTCTGTGATTGCATCTGGGTGCTCTGCCATTATATGTGTGCTCTGCTGTTATGTCTGTGGTCTGCCATTGTATCTACTCTCTGCCATTGCATCCGTGCTTGCTTATTGCCTTATATCCTGAGCTGTGTGGAACTCCAGCAACCAGAATCAGGCTTTAAAAGCCTCCACACATTCGGCCTGCACAACCAGCGTGACATTGTGCCAAGGCTGCACATCACAAGACATCCTGCCTGCACCTGAAAACCTCCTGCCAAAACAGGAAGTCCTGGAGATAACACAGATCATCCAGAGAGTCAGGACCAGGTCAGAGATTGTCTGCCTCCTTTCTCCAGCACCCAGAAGTCTGGGAAAACTCCAAAGCCTCTAACAGCTTTGAGACCACCAACATCAACCCTGCCACATGCTTTGGGTACTGCCCAATAATGTTTTGTGAGTAAATACTTAAATCCTCTTGTAATTCACTAATTGCCTTCTGCCATAAGCAGAATGAGGCTTCCTACATTCATATAGTAACTAATCAGGATAATTAACTGCAAGTGGTATAAGTGACCGCTAAAATATTCTCTTCCTGTAAAAATGTTTGCGTTTGCTGGCTACCTCTTAAAGTGTTCCAGTTTTACCTGTTCCCTGTATGTATAAATTTCCAAACTGTGCATTCCAAACTGTGAATTCTGCTGAGATTTAATGTTAATAAAAAACTTTCATACTTATTAACAATGTCTGCCTGGATATCAAAATTAATACCAATTATTAATTTTGCATTCATTCATAACAAATAATTATATTTTTATCACTCATAATATTAGAGGGTAGGCAGCACAACAGCGGAAGCAGCAGCTTATATCCTGACAATGTTTAGGTCTTTCCAGCCTTGAAATTCAATGTAACATAGTAAGAAAAAAAAATTAATTGCTACTCTTAGAAAACTTTTCCATCTTGGTACTGCAGACTTTTGTCAAAGGGCTATATTTTCCTTTAACGAAACATATTCACTAATTTGAGATCAATTATTTCATGATTAAGGAAGTAAATGTTAGACAGAATCAGAAGTTTGTAGTTAGTTCCTAAGGGTCTATTAAACGTTTTTTTTTTTTTTTTTTCCTGTTTTTCCTTTTGTGGGGGTTTGTTTTTAGGGGGGGGGGGGTTTGGGGGTTGTTTTTGGTTGTTGGTTGTTGTTTTTTTTTTTTTGTTTGCCTGTTTTTGTTAGTTTGTATGTCATGGAGTCTTGACCTTTCTCCATTGTTTATTTATTTATTTGCTTCAACCTTTTCCCTTCCTCTTCCATCCTTCCTTTCTCCCTTTCCCTCTTTCCCTCTCTCTCTCTCTCTCTCTTTCCCCTCTAATTTTTTAAGATAAATATTTCCATTTAAGTTTTTCTGCCTCCACTGAGGCTTAATGTTTCAACCCTTTATATGGCCTCTAGTTAAAATAAGCACATACACAGCTCCATGAGGTAACCGAGGAAGATGCCAAACCATCAGAGTAATAGAAGTCTTCATTTATTTTGAACAAGCCTTGTAATTGTGGATGTTTATCTGAAATTACACCAATCTTTGGACAACTTGCATCTCTTCTCTAATGTGTCTCCCAGAGAGGGTTATTTTCCTGTTGCAACCTATGGCATGGACATAATGCTCTGAACTCCTCCGGAAGAAACTAAACCATGCTAGGATGATAAGTCTGCTAAAATCTATGCTTGTGTGATAAAGTGTTTTAACTGACTTTCAGAGGTTCTAAATCCAGTCAATACTAGGTTTGGTGCACATAGGAGAAGTGTCTGATGGATGTTGTGTACAGAGAGCTACCTGAGTGAGTGTCTGAAACTTAAAGTCAGTTTGCTGAAGGAAGGAAAAATGGCTGATATGTGCTTCTTCAGGCTGTTACCCTACCACTTTGTAGGATACAGTGGTTCACTTGTGGAGCTGTGTCAGCCATCTGTAGGGCATTTTTTCTTGAAACTGATGAGCACAGCCCAGACAGCACACAGCTTTCACATCTCACTGCTTAGAAAGCACTTGCTGTACAATATATTTAAACACAGGTAACAATTTTACTTAACTCTCGTTTCTGTGCAACTCTGTGGGCTCTTACCCCAGGAGAAGTTTTTGCTACACAGAAGGCAAACTCAAAGCCCTTGAGTGCAAGCTGCACTTTTGAACTCATGATAATGGGTGGGTTCTGAATTCTGGTAAGTAATTTCAGCCATCCTGCATCTGACCCAGTCCTAGCCTTGAAAACCCTTCTGGCTCAGTTAGGTGACAAGTCTGAGACTAAGCCATGTTGGACCTGCTCTGTACTGGATCACCCATGCCTAGTGTTTACATCAGCATGGCAGGATTTAAGTGCAACACAAGGGTGTTGTAACTTGGGTCTGTGAAAGCAAGAAAGAAAGCTATTGTATTAAATCACTCTTCTGGTGTATATTTTCAAATGGGTAATTGGAGTGAGAGATAGGACTGATCTGAGTTTTATAAGGCACTGTTATGAAATGTTATAGGGAACACAGTGTGCAGTGGGTTGAAGTGATACGGTGTCATATCCATCCTTTGCCAGCAACCCTTCCCTCCAAACTGTCTGTTGCCCTTTTAGGAGAATAAATGAGTTCATGTTTGGCACATTTCTCCTGAGATACAGCTTCTAGGTTTGGAAATGGCTGCTTAGCTTCTAAAGTCCTGAGATGCTGTTTATCATTTCTTCCCTGTTCTGCTGCAGACTAGGAACTGTCTTTTTCCCAAATAAGTTTTAAAGAGAGGGCATAAAGTATCCCATGGGACTATGAGGATGGCATTAGCAGTATTTCAGTATTTTTTATTTACCTTTAGTGATCATGTAATGAGTGGAGCTAATGATGTCATTGCATGCAAATATAGAATCATAGAAACATAGAATGGTTTGGGTTGGAAGTGACCTCAAGGATCATCCAGTTCCAATGCCCTGCCATAGGCAGATACACCTCCCACTACTACAGGTCACTCAAGGCCTCGTCCAACTTGGCCTTGAACACCTCCAAGGAGGGAGCATCTACAACTTCCCTGGGCAACCTGTTCCAGTGTCTCACCACCTTCACTGTAAAGAACTTCTTCCTACCATCCAGTTTAAATCTCCCCTATTCTAGTTTAAACCCATTGCCTCTTGTCCTGTTGTTGCAAGACCTTGTAAATAGTTCCCCTTCAAATACTGGAAGGCTACTATCAGGTCCCCTTGAAACCTTCTCTTCTCCAGGCTGAACAACCCCAACTCTCTCAGCCTGTCCTCATAAGAGGGCTGCTCCAACCCTCTGATCACCTTTGTGGCCCTCCTCTGGGCTCGCTCTGACAGGTCCATGTCCTTCCTGTGCTGAGGGTTCCAGAACTGCACACAGTACTCCAGGTGGGGTCTGACAGGAGCAGAGTAAAGGGGCAGAATCACCTCCCTTGCCCTGCTGGCCACACTGCTCTTGATGCAGCCCAGGACTTGGTTGCTGTCTGGGCTGCATGTGCACACTGCAGGCTCATGTTGATCTTTTCATCAACCCAGACTCCAAGATCCTTTTCCTCAGGGCTGCTCTCCAACCATTTACCACTCAGCCTGAATTTGTGCTTGGCTTTGTGCTGAACCAGGTGCAGGACCTTACACTGAGATTTTAGATATGTTTTCAGGACAACTGAGTTCAGTGTGATGCTTTGTCCTTCTTGCCTGTGTGATAACTGCATCAGGACATAGACAGCTAGAAAGGAAGGAGGAGTTACTTTCCCCTCAATGAATCTTTGCTTTCCAATTTGCTTAGTAGCGTATCTGTCTAGTATGACCTTTCTGTTAAAAGATGGCAACAAGGAGTGCCGCAGTAGAAGGACTAATGCAGAGAACTTTTATGTATGTCCCTGGGAACTGAGCTAGCTGTATTTGCCTGAAATGCCATCCTTCTGGTAAAGAACAATTGTCTGCCTACTGCTTTTTCCCTTCTCTGTGCTCACAGGAGCAGAATAAGCATTTTAAAACTGCAAAATCTTGGTGAGGTTTCTTCTCTCCTTCTTATCAAGGCGTCTTTCCCAATATCTTCTACGTGACTGGATGATTTTGACCTTAAAGGAAAAAAAAAAAAATTAAAATCTATCTAGAAGAAAACTTGTACTTTGTTGTTTATTACTTTTTAAGAGGTTGAAATGAAACAATAGGTACTGAGCTGTTTATCTGCACTAAAGTCTGATATAAAGTAAATATCCAAAGTATGGTATATAGTTTCACTTGTGTGTGCGCTTCTTTGCCAGTACCTGTGTTGGAGCACGGAGTTCCACAGATCAAAGATTCCCTGTACCAAGGTATTTCCATTGGAAATATACTCTTCACCCCCTCATAGGCTCTTTACAAGTGCAAAGAAGGCAAAAACTTCTTAGTTAATTCCCAAGACTGTGGAAGGCTAGTTCTCACAGTCCTATTCCCAGCAGGAGAGAGCAACTGCCCTCTAGGGAGCAGAGAAGCCAGCGTATGAGATGTATCCATTCCTGCATCAAGATGTCTGGTGTTCATTGCAGCTGCATTTCTAGTCAGGTTGTTTACCAGGGAAAATAGTGTTTTAGCAGCAATTTGAGCAGTTCTGTAGGCATGGTTTTGATGGAGCCATGCTGGTGGAACAACCTATGGTTAATTGTGGAAGCAATTGTACCTGTAATTACCTGTCATCTTTGAAGTCAGAAGCTCTGGCAACTTGGGCACATGGATGTTTTCTCTCTTCATTTTCTCTTAATTTTTATGAGAATGTAACTCCCGCTGCTCTGGTAAGAATCCCAGATAAACAAGGTTTTTCTGGCTTGTGTGGTCCTTCTACAGAGTGGACTGGTAGCGTGTTGATGGCTGTAGTCCTTTTTTTGCCTTTACATGGGGTACAGGCAGGATAATGACAAGATAACTACCACATGAGCTAAATGGCATTAATCCATCCTGGCCCTGAAGCACACCCCTTGGAAAAAGAAAAAAGTTGGTATTCATTCCCATTAAGTCCTTGGATATACTGTGAAGGCTGTCTTGTGGACCTCTGCTTTTGCAAGGTATATGAAATAGGCAGATGTACTTGCAGCTGCAGGACAACTATTGTTGTAAGGAATCCTACTGCTTCCAGGGAATTATGCTCCTCACAAGAATAAAACTTACTTTAATGTCTTTCTTCTGTATGGTGCAGTTACCCTGAAAGAGTGGATGTGCTTTGGTCATACAGTACTGTTTAAAATTATGTGAAATTCTGTGCGCTGATAGACTGAACTGTTTTGGTTTTGGTTGGTTTTTGTGTGTGTGTGCATTGCAAACTGGATGTATCATAATCAGGAATAGTGTGGCCAGTAGGAACAGGGAGGTCATTCTCCCCCTGGACTCTGCACTGGTTAGGCCACACCTTGAGTGCTGTGTCCAGTTCTGGGCCCCTCAATTTAAGAAGGACATTGAGGTGCTTGAGCGTGTGCACAGAAGAGCAACGAGGCTGGTGAGAGGCCT
>VWZE01007604.1:30653-48118 GCA_013396675.1 Eubucco bourcierii | reverse complement strand
CTGGAGGTTCAAGGCGGATATGGACGTGGCACTTGGTGCCAGGATGTAGTCTTGAGGTCTGTGGTAACAGGTTGGACTTGATGATCTTTGAGGTCTCTTCCAACCTTGGTGTTACTGTGTGTGTGATACTATGTGTGATTTTACTTATGATGTTTCCAAGGTAATTGCTCTGAGAAGTTTCAACAGCTAGTTAGGAATATCTTGCAAGTTAACATTTTCTTTGATGGCTGTGATCTTGTTCTGCCTTGCTTTCCTTCGAAAGCCGGAGATTCCCACCTGAGCTGCAGTCCAGCTGTTACTTTGAATGGAGTGCAACAAAGACAGAAAGTTCTGTGCGTATGAAATCNNAAGCCACATATTTGTATTGGTTGAAGTTTTGAAATATATGTTTCTTAAAAACAGATGAGCATTTTCTTTCTGGTTCACTACTGACAGAATTTCAGTACTTTGTAGAGTATATATTTGATCTCAGTGATGAACTGAGTAACATCAAAGCTTTCTCAAAGATGGCATATATATGACTTGGCAAGAATTCATACAGGGATGCATTTCGATGTATCTGAAAAGCAAGGGCAGAAAGACTATATGAGAGGGATTTTTTTTTAAATTTTTTTTTTTTGTCCAAGTTTAATTTTCATAGTAGCAAAAGACAAGTGAAGGCAATGGCCTCTGAGGAGCTTTGCATATTGTGACTGACAGTTTCATCATACCCCCAAACAGTAGTGGTATGATACAAACCAGATTATTTGAATTACTTAACCAAATCCAGCAGTCCATGTGATCTAGGAAATAACTGTGGTTTAAAGTCTGTATCAGTGCTGTAGTCCAACAAGAGGTTAACTGAATTTTTCACTATCCATATTGCTGTTTAATCTAGGGAACTCATCGCGTGCTTGAAAAGTATGACTTTAGCAGTGCCTTAATGAGTAGAGAGACTGGAACCCTTGGAAACTGAGGATCATTTAAACAACTCAATCTGCACTTATGGACACTCTCTTTAGTAGGAAACTGAAAAATATTCTATAGGGATTCTATAGGGATAACTCAGTTCCAAACAAATTTTTAATTCGATTCCAATATTTGAGTAAGATTTTTTTTCTTAAGGCTGAACTCATATGGGTCTTGGGACACAAACAGCAGTTTTGTTATTTTAATGTTTCTCCCTCTGTGCGTTCACAGGTTTACACACACACACACACTCAGAAGAAATTATACTCTCTTCAGGGATGCAGCTCCTGGATGGTCAGGCAGCTGTTGTGATTTAAAAGAGGTGTGACACTTGTGTTTTTTTCACATTCTGTATAGGTTAGGTGATTTCTGTGTACTGTGTGTTAGTGGAGAGGGTAGTCATCTCATAGCGTGAACAGAACATGAATGCTTAACAACCCTTTAAAAATTTCAGAAATTACTGTTAAACACTGAAGAGAGATTTTTTTTTAAGAATAAAAGTTTATGCCTAGCTCTTGCTTGCTTTTGTCAGGTTATTTTTGTTTATTTTATAAAGTAGTCTTTTTCAGCTCATTTTAAAGACTTCTTTTGCAAGTATCTTCATATGAATGTTACGTGCACTGACAGTGATTTAATTTTGTGCACGTGGTCCTTCTTGTTTTCTTATCCAAAGTCATTAGGCATTCCTTCTCTTTCTCCTTAGGTACCTCTTTGATAATATTCATAACTCTTTCTTCTGGAACTGTTGTGTTGGATGGCAGCTGCAAGATCATCCTCCAGTTAAGTGTGTGTTAGGGTAATGAGGGGTAGGGAAAGAGATGAATTTGATTAATATTACAGATTTATTTGTTTTAAGTAGGTCATGGATAAGTGAATTTCTTGTGGGTAATGCTTCTGCCATTGATGTTGCGGATGTTCAGGACATCCTGAGTTTAGTGTAGACAGAGCAGTGGGTATTTCCTAGGAAGCTCAGTCTGATACCCACTTAACAATGGACAGAAGGATGAAGGAAGCTCTTCTGATACCAGCAGCAGGGCATAATGAGCTTTGTTGGCTTTCTATATTTTGCTTCCTTGGCATTTCAAGAAATAGCAAAGAGATGTACTTAGAGCTGAGATAAGAGACTTTTTTGAAAGATGAAAGCATTACTTAAAGGAAACTTTACATGGTGTTCACTTTAATCCTTGAAACTTCAAAAGGATGCACACCCACACCCGTTTACTCCACCTCCCCCCTCCTACCATCCCCCCTACACCCTCATTAATTCTGTGGTAGGTATTTCAGATTTCAGGGTCTTAAATGAGTACTGTAGGAGTACTTGTTTTGCAGAACACTACAATTTCTTGGCTGCTATAATGACTATTTTAATGTAGGTTCTTCAGTTTAGTTAACTATTTTTGGAAGTGCATAGAAATTATTGATTAGTGATAGAGGCTTCGAAAAGTTTGTGTTAAACAGTGATTCCTTAGCTAGTAATGGTATATATTTTTTGAAGCTGAAATAGGCCTGAAATAGACAATCTTCAAATTTAAAATGGCTTTTTCAACATTGCTAGAACTTTGAGCTCAACCATAACCATGTAGCTCACTGGAGGAAAGACCATGCTACTTTCTTTAACATTAAATCTGGATGGAGTTGAAATTAATTTGGCTTATTCCTCTTGTTAAAAGACAACTTGGAGCCTGCTCCAGCTTGAGATCGCATGCATTATGGAAATATATAGATCTGCAAACAGATCTTGGAATGCGAGTAAGAAGCACATGGCTCTCCTGGGTGGGAATACAATTTATTTCTGAAAAATCTGGACCCTTAGAATGTCTAGATACTTATAATTTGTGATAACGTTATGGTATTTGCTTCACATGGCTTTGTCTTGCAGACCTTTTTAATGATGTCTTTGGACTTTCAACTGCCATGATCAGGACAAGAACCTATTTGCAGTTTAAACATATATTCTGGCTATTCTCAGAATTTGATTGTGTGTCACACTTTACCCTTGCAGTTATTATGTTGAAATAAACTCTTTTTGCATTTTAATGAAGGTAAGATAAACTGAGTGTCAAATAATTCTTATACGTTCATTAGGCAAATTTGGTATTGTCTCTTAAACTGAATGTATTTACCTTTATTTCCATCAGTAGATCCAAACCAAAATTACATCATACTAAATGTTACAACAGCAAAGAAATGACTCCATTATCTGTCTTCCAAAAGCTGTGCTGCAGAAGGAAGGGTTACATCTGTTTAAAATGTGTGCAAACCACGCCAGGAAGCAAATTGAAAATGGAGGTTGCCATCACCACAGAATCCTTTTGCTGGGTGGAAGTTTTCAGCTACACTGAATAAAAAGTGTTGAAATAGGGCAACAGGATCAGAATGGAGGTGCATCAGCAGAGCTGTTTGAAAAAAGCTTGTCTTCTGCCTGCTTGGTTTATCTTTGTTCTCATTCACAACATTTATGTGATTTAAAAATACCTCTAAATTGTTCGATGCCCTTTTCAGCCTATCTTTTGGATTCTGAACCCCTTTAATTTGATGGAGTTCTCCTTTGTCAGCATGCTTTGGACTAGATCATTGAATCATATAATGGTTTAGGTTGGAAGGGACCTTTGAGATTCATCTATTTACAAGCCTTCTGACATGATCAGCCACTTTCCACTGGATTAAGGTGCTTAAAGCCCCCTCCAACCTATATTTGAGTATCTCCAGTGATAGGGCATCCACAACTTTTCTGGGCAACTTGTTGCAGTGTCTTACCACCCTCATCTTAAAAAAAAACAACCAAAAAAAAGTTCCTTATGTCAGTCTTAATCTACATTCTTTAAGTATAAACACCTTGTCCTCTATCACTACAACCTCCAGTTAATAAATTTAAAAAAAAAAAAAAAATCTTAAAAACATCCTTTATATAGCGAAAGGCCATAGCAGGTTTTTCACTCTGAACCACCTTAGCTCTCTCAGCCATTCTTCATGGAGAAGATATTGTGATTAATTTTGTTTCCTAAATGTCTGTCAAAAGAGTTGGGCTGCCTTTGTATCAGAAGGCCTGATAGACCCATGCCCTGGAAGGATCCGTGAGCAGCAGCATGAGGAATGCAGCATGTAATCATTGTGAAATAGCAGGAAGAAGGGGAGTCTAGTTGTCTGGACAGTCTGGTGTGTGATGATCCTACACCTGACCCTTGCCAGTCACTGAGCTCTTCTTTTCGCAAGAAATTACCATTTTTGGTATGTTTGCAGAGAGGAAAATCCTTTCTTTAAGTTGTACTACCGAAACAGGCTGGCTCAGTCTTCAAGCTTGAACTGTACCTTTATAAAAGCAGTAACTGTAAGAGAGGGAAGGAACAGAAAATGAGTCTACAGGTGTCCTGCAAATATTAGGAGTTTTCCCTTTAAACAATATCTCCATTGAAGTTTGGAAATTTGGCATACACTCAGTTTTCACTGAATTATCACTAATTTACTGTGTCAGTGCCTCTCAGACTACTGTCATTCTTTTGGAGGGAATATAATACTACAGTTACTCTGTAAACCAGTGTCGTGGTAGGCCTGAATAGGCAAAGGTGGGCTTGTACATGTCCTGGCTTGCCCAGGCATGCTCCCCTGCTCCCCCTCCCTCTGTGTTGGGGGTGGTGGCTGCAGGAAAGGGGACGGAAGCCCCAGCTTCACCTAATATGGGCAAACTGGGCAAACTGCCATCCTGATTGGCTAATCTATGTCCAAAGGCCCATCAGTCTCGGGCTGAAATGGATATAAGGGATGAGCAGGTAGCACACTGAGTGGGTTTGCTATTGTATTTTTACTACCTCATCGATCCTGAGCTGGGTGGGACCCCAAGCAGCACGATCAGGCTTTGATGCCTCCAAGCATTCGGCCTGCACAGCCAGCGTGACACCGTGCCGGGACTGCACAGCGCAAGACATCTGCCTGCACATGAGAGCCTGCTGCCAAGAGAGCCAGGACCAGGTCAGATATGTCTGCCTCCTCTCTCTGAAGCACCTAGGAGCTTGAGGAAACTCCAAAGCCTCTAACAGCTTCCAACCCGGCAGCAGCCCACCACGTGCTTTGAGTATTGTCCCATGATATTTTTTGTGAGTAAATACTTCAAGGCTCTCATAATCATTAATTACCTTCTGCCATAAGCAGAAAGGAGCTTCCTGCATATAAACCTTCTCTGCCATTAAAAATGTTTGCTTATGTTAGTTGCCTTTAAAGTGCTCCAGTTTACCTGTTCCCTGTATGTACAAATTTCCAAACTGTGTGTTTTTGAACCTTGTATATAAGTTTTGTGGTGAGATTTAATGTTAATAAACAGTTTTCATAGTTATTAACAATCTCTGCCTGGATATCAAAATTAATATAATTATTAATTTTGAAACAGTCCCTCCCTTACAACCAAATACTGATCCATGAGGTAACGCCTCACTTCAGGACAGGGAGACTTCTCTGGGGCTGTGGAAACAGCATTCACGGTATTTTTGTCCTTCAAATGTAGAAGTAATGAATGTCAGAGGGTGCAAATCTATACAACACTGAGATTATGAGCTTTCTGTTTTCAGAAGAGCAGAGATCAGTGTGAGACTTTGGCCTTATTACTGAGCTGAGTACAGTAGTACAACTAGTAAAAGAAATGGGCTTTCCTTTCAGCTAATCTTCTGCCTAATTGTTTATGGAGTGTCAAAGATGACACTAGTAGGTGAACTGTAGTCCCCTTGCAGAATTTTATGCAATGAAACAATGTCCATATTGGAATATTCTCTCACTATTGATAGTTCATATAATGCATTCCTGAGTCCTTGAAGCATACAGAATAGTTAACCTCTTACCTTAATAACTGCCAATTAACATATTTCATATGCTGAATGACAAGACTTAGTCCTTTGCTTTACAGGCACAGACTGTTCAGGTTAGAATTTGAATTACATGATCAACGATATTCAAGACCAGTACATTTCATCAGGTTTCACATTTCATGACAAAGCTTTTACACAGCTTCACTACAGATAAAATAATTTCATTGTTGAGCTATCTGTGTCTCAAATAATCCCTCAACACTGAAAACTAAAATTAATTCCTCTAACATGGGCTTGATGTTTCTGTCTTGAAGGTTTACTGTCAGAGTCTCTCTCACGTAGTTGACTTGCCTTCTCATTCATTCCAAAGGCTGTTAGAAATACTATTCACAAGATGATGGCTTAACAGGCACAGACCAAACCTAGTTCCCATCAGATGCAGAACTTTTCCTTTTCACGCTTCTCTAGGCTATCCAGTTTCTTCTAGCATAATCACATTGTTCATGAGGAACAGTATCTATTTAAATGGTTAAATAATTTATGCATGACTCTACAGATCTATGTTTCTGAGGTGCATTTGCATGAATGAAAATTAAATGCTTGATATATGTATGACTACGCTTTTTTTAGTCAGGTACTGTTGTACATTTATAGTTTAATACTATAAAAGCCGAATATTTTTAAGTCCCTCAGTGCTGCTTCTCTATAAAGTAGTTCATGCACAGCCACTGGCATTAACAGTAGCACTGCCTAGATCCGTGCCTGGCATTAGAGTTCCAGTCTTCAGGTATTGTATGCTTTCTTTTAAAGTTCATAAATAGTAAGGATAAAATTTTTAAGAGAAACTTTGTCCAGCAAGTTTTATGGGAAATTTTTAGACAGAGAAAGAGAACTAGCGGTTCCGGTTTCTTTATGGTGAGTGCATGAAAGTTGTGTGGAATGTCATTGTATCACATTGATTTACTATGTTGTGATTCTTTTTCTCCTCAAGAGCATCTTGGAAGACACTTTTAATACTCCCTTTTGTAGTTTCTAAAACCGTGATAAAACTTCAACGTGCAATTTCTAATGTGTACAATATGCCACATCTTCCTTCTGACCAGGAAACTCTCTTGCCTCACTGTTGTTCAAAGTGCTCTTTTTTAATAGCCATCATCGTTGATAGTCGTCATCAGTTGAGGCTGAGTATAATACTGAAAGGGTGACCACAAGTTCATAAGCAACCCCTACTACAAGAACTGGCTACCAATCAGTACTTATGTCAGAGAATAATGGGTTTTGTCAATACTTTCAATGACCAAGATGATACCTAGTAAAAAGAAAGGTTAAATTACCAACAATGTATTTAATCCTTTAAATGATTGCTCCTGTTTGGTGGTTTTTTTGTGTTTTTTTTTTTTCACTTCTTTCTCTCCAGAGCTCCAGAACAGCTCGCTCAGAGGAAGATCAAGACTCACTGTGGGATGCCTGGGGCTCATGGAGTGAATGCTCACGCACTTGTGGAGGAGGGGCTTCGTATTCACTGAGACGCTGTCTGAGCAGCAAGTAAGCAACTGAATGAATGCTCTTAACTTTGCTGATGGGAGAATACAACCTATTTGTATGAGTCAGACTATAAGAAGTAATCAGGAGAATTCTTGAGCAATGCTAGAGTTTCCAACTCAGTGTCAAAAAAATGGTGGTGGTGTGATTTTTCAATTTGGGCCAGGAGCTGACTTGTTTGATAAGGTAACAACTTTTTCACATACATTGAGAACCTATGCAGACACAATAATCGCCTGGACAGCTTTCAAGCCTGCCAGCTACTGAAAAGTGAAACCTCCCCTACACTTCTACCATTTAAGTGGGAATTCTTTCCACGTACTTGTACCAGACTACAGCTGATTTACTATGTTTGGAGCCCTGCAGTCTCAGCCAGACCGAGACTATAAAATCATAGAAATCACAGAAACATACAGGTTGGAAAAGACACTCAGGATCACCAAGTCCAACTGATATCCCTACTCTATAAGGTTCACCCCTAAACCATATACCCAAGCACCACCTCCAAATGACTTTTAAATACATCCAAGGTTGCTGACTCAACCACCGCCCTGGGCAGCCCATTCCAATGCCTGACCACTCTTGCTGGGAAATTTTTTTTCCTAACATCCAGTCTAAACTCTACCCAGTCACAGCTTGTAGCCGTTCCCTCTCTTTCTATCACAATTTACCTGTAAGAAGAGACCAGCACCTACCTCTCTACAACATCCTTTCATGTAGCTGTAGACAGTGATGACACCTTTCCAGCCACACTTCCCCAGGCCATAGCATTGCTCAGGGTTCTTGTGACCCATCTGCAGAACCTGCCATTTGACCATGTTGAAGGTCATGCCATGAACACTGGCCCAGTGATCAAATCTATCCTACTCCCTCTGCAGAGCCTTCCTACCCTCATGATGATCAAAATACTGTCACCTAACTTGGTGTCATCTGCAAACTCACTGACAACACAATCTATGTCTTTGTCAAGATCATTAATAAAGATGTTAAGCAGAAGTGGTCCCAACACTGAACCCTGAGGAACACCAGATGTGACCAGCTGCCAGATGGATTTAACTCCATTGACTACCACCCTTTGAGCCCTTTCATCCAGCCAGTGCTTTATCCAGCAGATCTGTGCTTGTCCAAGCCATGAACAGTCAGTTTGTCCATGAGAATTCTTTGGGGAACAGCGTCAAAGACTTTTGGGAAGCCTAGGTAGACAATATCCACAGCCCGTCCCTCATTTCATCATAGATGGAGGAGCTGCCTTTCCTAAACCCATACTGACTGGGCCTGATCCCCTGGTTGTTCTCTATATGGTATGTAGTAGCCCTTGAGATGACCTGCTCCATGACCTGTCAGACTGACAGGTCTATAGTTTCCCAGATCCTTCTTTCTTCCTTTCTCATAGATAGACGTCACATTCGCTACCCCCCAGTTCACTGGCACCTCCCCAGCTAGCCAGGACATCAGGTAATTAATGGCAAGTCTGCCAGCTCCTTCAGCACCCTTGAGTGTAGCCTATCCTGCCCCACAGACTTGTGTGGGTCTAACTGGCTTAGCGCATCTCTGACCACTTCTTCATTTATTGTGATGACTTCATTCACATTCCCCTCACTAACTCCTAGTTCATGAGGTTGGGTGTCCAGGGCACTGCTGGTTCCAGTGCTAAAGACTGAATCAGAGTAGGCATTGAGCACCTCAGCATTTTCCCCATCCTTAGTCACTATGTTTCCCTCTGCATCCAATAAAAGATGGAGATTTTCCTCAGTCCCCCTTTTATTGTTGATGAATTTATAGAAATATTTTTTGTTATTCTAAATTACTGTAGCTAGGTTGAGCTCTAGCTGTGCTTTGGCTCTCGTAATTTTCTCCCTGCAGAGCTTCAATATATCTTCATAGTCCTCATGAGAGGCCTGTCCTCCCTTCCAAAAGCCATAGACTCTCCTTTAATTCTTCAGATCCAGTGAAAGGTCCCTATTCAGCTAGGCCAGATGCCTTTCCAAAGACTAATTTTTCATCACGCAAGGACAGCCTACACCTATAGAATCATAGAATGGCAAGGTTGGAAGGGACCTCAAGGATCATCCAGTTCCAACCCCCTGCCATAGGCAGGGACACCTCCCACTAGTACAGGTTACTCAAGGCCTTGTCCAATCTGGCCTTGAACACCTTCAGGGAGGGAGCAGCCACGACCTCCCTGGGCAACCTGTTCCAGTGCCTCACCACCCTCACTGGAAAGAACTTCCTCCTAACATCCAGTCTAAATCTCCCCTCTGCCAGTTTAAACCCATTGCCCCTTGTCCTGTCGTTGCAGGACCTTGTAAATAGTCCCTCCCCAGCCTTCCTGTAGGCCCCCTTCAGATACTGGAAGGCTACTATCAGGTCCCCTCAAAGCCTTCTCTTCTCCAGGCTGAAGAACCCCAACTCTCTCAGCCTGTCCTCACAGGAGAGCTGCTCCAACCCTCTGATCATCACCTGTGATTTTCAGACTTCCCTCTTGAAGTATGTCCAGCCTTCCTGGACTCCTGTACCCTTCATGGTGGTTTCCCAAGGGACTTTGTCAATCAGTCTCCTGAACAGGACAAAATTTGCCCTCCAGAAGTTCAAGGTGCCAGTTTTACTAACTAACCCTTCTCCTTGTTTCTCTGAGGATAGAGAAGTCAATCATCTCATTATTACTGAGCCCTAGACAGGCTCCAACCTTTACTTCCCTTTCAAGTTCTTCCCTGTTCTCAAGAAGCAGGTCCAGGAGGGCACCTTCCATGGTTGACTCCTTCACTAGTTGTGTCAGGAAGTTACCTTCCACACACTCCAGGATCCTCCAGGACTGTTGTCTCCCTGCTGTATTGTATTTCCAGCAGACATCTGGGAAGTTGAAGTCTCCTGTGAGAACAAGTGGTAGAGATTGTGAGATCTCTCTCAACTGTTTGTAAAAAAATTCATCTACCTCTTCATCCTTTTTGGGTGGTCTATAACAGATTCCCACCACAATACCATTCTTGCTGGCCTAACCCCTGATTCTTACCCATAAAAATTCAACCCTATCATCACCTTCATTAACTTGTAAGGTTTCCTATGTATCCCTAACATAGAGGGCCACTCCACCACCTCTTCTTCCTTGCCTATCTGTTCTGAAAAGTTGGTACCCATCGATTGCAGCACTCTACCTGTGGGAGTCGTCCTACCATGTTTCTGTGATGGCTGCTGTAACAGTTTCCTTGTAGCACACTGGTCTTCTCTTTATTGCCATGCTCTGTGCATTGGTTTATAAACATTCCAGGGAGGGAGTTGAGTGGATAGTTGGGTAGTTTTCAACCTTGGGGGGGTGTAGATCTTCCATTTATCTAAGATGCCAACACACTGCTCTACAAGCATTGGGCTACTACACCCAGGGTTCTCAATGACAAGGCCAGCTACATCCCCATCCCTCTTTAAAACTACTTTAAAGCCTCATCAGTGAGCCCAGACAGATCATACACAAGGATTCTTTTCCCCTTATGGGATAGATGAGCTCCATCTGCTGCCAGTAGACCTGGTGCCAAGAAAACTTCCCCATGGTCAAAAAAAGCAAAGTTCTGCTGGTGGCACCAACATCTAAGCCATGTGTTAATCACATGAAATTTTTACTTCCCTTCAATACCTCTTCCTGTCATTAGAGGAATTGAGAACACCACTTGTGCTTCTGAGCTCCTCAAAGCCCCAAAATCTTTTTTAATTACTTTTGTACTCCTGTCGATTGCTTCATCACTCACAATCTGCATAACCAGCAGAGGGTAATAGTCTGATGGCAACATTAGATTGGGGATGATCTTAGAAATGTCCCTAATGCATGCCCCAGGCAAGCAGCAGACCTCCCTGTGGGATGGATCAGGCCTGCAAATCGGGCCCTCAGTTGCCCTGAGGAGGGAATCCTCTACTACTACCACTTTTCTTTTTTGTTGTTTGCACTGGTCCTAAGTTGTGAGACTGGCTGACAATTCCTGGGCAGCTGCATGCATGAACATTCATCTCAATCCTCACTTGTCTGACTCTCTGTTTCAAGAGCCCTCTATCTGTTGTGTGTGGGCAACAAAGAGAGCAGAGGGGATTGGGAGGAGGTTTGCCTCCCTCTCCTGTTTCACTGAAGAGGGACCTGCCTCCATTCCCTCCATCTCTTAGGTCTCTATCTACACAGAACTTCTGTCTGGGTATCCATATAGAATCATAGGATAAACCAGGTTGGAAGAGATCTCCAAGATCATCTAGTCCAACCTATCACCCAGCCCTAGCCAATCAACTAGACCATGGCACTAAGTGCCCCATCCAGTCTTTTCTTGAACACCTCCAGGGACAGCGACACCTCCTCCCTGGGCAGCCCATTCCAATGCAAATCACTCTCTCTACAGAGAACTTCCTCCTAATATCCAGCCTACACCTGCCCCAGCACAACTTGAAACTGTGTCCCCTTGTTCTACTACTGGTAGACTGGGAGAAGAGACTGACCCCCACCTGGCTACAACCTCCTTTCAGGTAGTTGTAGACAGCAATGAGATCACCCCTGAGCCTCCTCTTTCCCAGGCTAAACAATCCCAGCTCACGTAGCCTCTCCTCCCAGGGCTGTGCTCCAGGGCCCTCACCAACTTTGTCACCCTTCTCTGGACACATTCCAGTACCTCAACATCTCTCTTGAATTGAGGGACCCAGAACTGGACACAGTACTCAAGGTGTGGCCTGACCAGTGCTGAGAATAGGGGAAGAATAAGCTCCCTTGTCCTACTGGCCACACTGTTCCTGATACAGACCAGGATGCCATTGGCTCTGCTATCCACCTGGGCACACTGCTGGCTTATTTCAACCTACTACCTACCAGTACCCCCAGGTCCCCTTCTGCCTGGCTGCTCTCCAGCCACTCTGTCTCCTGCCTATAGCACTGCTTGAGGTTGTTGTGGCCAAAATGTAGAACCCTGCACTGTTAAATCTCATCCCTCTGGCCTCTGCCCACCCATCCAGCTTGTCCAGGTCCCTCTTCAGAGCCCTCCTAACCTCCAACAGATCGACACCTGCTCCTAACTTGGTGTTATCTGCAAACTTACTGATGATGGACTCAATCCCCTGGTCCAGATCATCAATGAAGGTGTCGAACAGGATTGGGTCCAGCATTGATCCCTGGGACATAACACTAGTGACTGGCTGCCGACTGGATGTGGCACCATTCGCCACCAGTCTCTGGGCTCAGCCCTCCAGACAGTTTTTGACCCATATCAGAGTAAATCTGTCCAAGCCACAAGCTGCCAGCTTTGCCAGCAGCTTGCTGTGGCAGATGGCATCTAAGGCTTTGCTGTAGTCTAGGTAGACTACATCCACAGCCTTCCCCTCATTCACCGTGAGGGTAACCTGATGATAAAAGGGGATCAGGTTGGTCAGGCAGGTCCTAAACCCATGCTGGCTGGGCCTGATCCCTTGGCCATCCTGTAGATGCTTTGTGATGCCACTCAGGATGACCTGTTGCATAACCTTGCCTGACACTGAGGTCAGGCTGACAGGTCTGTAATTTCCTGCTTCCTCCTTCTGGCCCTTCTTGTGGATGGGCATCACACTGGCCACCTACCAGTCTTCAGAGACCTCTCCAGTGAGCCAGGGCTGTTGATAAATGATGGAGAGCATCTGCCAGCTCTCTCATGAGAGGATGGATCCCATCTTGTCCCATGGATTTGTGAGAATCCAAGTGGCTCAGTAGGTCTCTTACTGCTTCCTCCTGGATTACAGGGAGAGTATACTGGTCCCTGGCTCTGTCTGCCAGTTCAGGAGTGGGCTGGTTAGAGGCTAATTGGAATATTTTACTGAGAGAAATTAAAATCCTTAGCTGTGAGAAGAAAAAAAGCAACAGTAACCTATATCACTCATTCTTCTGCTGAGAAACACAACCAGTCCAAATATAGATAAGACCCTAGCTTCTCACACACTTCTCAGTTCTCAGTTCTTCCCCTTTTCTCTGGTGGTCTTAACTCTAATCTTAACTCTAATCCAACCGAATCTTTTATTTCCCCTAACCTTCTTGTCATCTTTTTGACATCTCACCTCAGATCTCTCCAGATTTATCATGTGAGATATACAAGGATTGATCTGGTTATTTCTGAAGGAAGGGAAAGAGGGGGAAGGAGGGGAGGAGGTTTGGGTCAGGAGCCTCCTGGCAGTCTGATTGCTTTGGGAAGGATTTTGTGTTTCTGTAATACTTTTAACTTGCATACAACAGTAAATAGTTGTGTATATTGTGTATATATATGCTTGTAAATTGTGCTAAATATATGCTTGTAAATACAGCTTCATTCCCTCACTGCCAGCTGGCTGAGTCTAGTCTGGTTGAATTCATTGCATGTGGGGTGCAGGTAACTCCCAAACCATCACAAGGAGACCAGTTGTTCTGAAGACAACGTGTCCCATTATTGAAAATTGAGGCAAAGCTGTTAAGTTCCTCTGCCTTTTCCTCATGTTTTGTTACTATATTCTCCTCCTCATCTAATAAGAATTGGAGGTTGTCCTTGCCCCTTCTTTTGCCATTAATATATTTATAGAAGCATTTTTTATTCTCCTTAACAGCAGTGGCCAATCTAAGTTCTAAATGAGCTTTTGCCTCTCTAATTATTTTCCTACAAGACCTGGCAATGTCCTTAAACTCTTCCTGGGATACCTCCCTCTTTTTCCCCCTTAATTCCTTTAGAAACTTCCTGCCCATCCAGTCCATCTGTCTCCTTTGTTGGCTTATCTTCCGGCACATTGGCACAGCCTGTTCCTATGCCTTCAAGAGCTCTTTCTTGACGTAGGTGCAGCCTTCCTGGATCCCTGTGTTTTTAAGGGCTGTTTCCCAAGGAACTTTCTGAGTTAGTTCCTTAAATAAGCTGAAGTCTGCTCTTCAGAATTACATTGTGGAGGTTTTGTTGATGCCACTCATATGTTCACCGTACATTGAAAACTATGATTTCATGGTGCCTGGACCCCAGGCAGCCTCAGACCACCACATCTCCCACCAGCCCTTCCCTATTTGTGAACAGCAGGTCAAGCAGGACTGCACCCCTGGTAGGCTCACGTATCAGCTGAGAGTAGAAATTGTTCTTCATACACTCTCGGAACATTCTAGACTGCCTTTTCTCTGCAGTGTTAGAGTCCCAGCAGATGCTTGGCAGATGAAAGTCACCCAGAACAACAAGGGCAAGTGATCTTGAAGCAGCCCTGAGCTGCCTAAAGAATAATAAATCAACCTCTCCTTCCTGGCTGGGTGGTCTATAACAGACTCCAACCAGCATGTCAGTCTTGTTGGCCTTCCCCCTAATTCTCAGCCATAGGGACTCAACCTGATCATCCTTAATCTCTGCTTCCATGACATCCAGATCATCCCTAATATACAAGGACACTCCTCCTTCCTTGCTTCTCTCTTCTGAAGGGTCTGTAGCCATTCATTAAAGTGCTCCAGTTGTGTGAGTAATCCCACCATGTTTCTGTGATGGTGACAACATCATAGTTTTCTTCTTGTACCAAGGCTTCCAGATCCTCTTCTTTATTATGCATATTGCATGTGTTAGTGTACATACTCTTCAGATGACCTTCTGGTTTTACCCCTATCTCTGGCTTACCACCCTTAGCCTCCTTCAGTTTGTCTCTAGTATTGCTGTGTTTAATCCCCTTTCTCTTCCAACCTAGTTTAAACCCCACAGTTCTACTGACAACAACCCTCAATCTGGTTGTAGCCATGTCTGGATCTCTGCAACTGACTAACTTTACAAAATGCTAGAGGTTGTGAGGAAACTCCAGAGATCATCAAGTCCAACCCCCTTGCCAAAAGCAGGATTACCTAGGGTAGTCCACACAGGAATACATCCTGGCAGGCTTTGAAAGTCACCAGAGAAGGAGACTCCATGACCTCTCTGGGCAACCTGTTCCAGTGCTCCATCACCCTCACTGTAAAGTTTCTCCTCATGTTGATGTGAAACCTTCTGTGTTCCAGATTGTAGCCATTGCTCCTTGTTTTATTGCTACTGACCACTGAAAAGCAATTGGCCCCACCCACTTGATGTCCACCCCTCAGGTATAGACACTGATCAGTCTTCTCCAGACTAAACAGCCCCAGGTTTCTCAGTCTCTCTCCATAGGTGAGATACTCAAGTCCCCAAACCATCCACATGGCTTTCCACTGAACTGTCTCTAGCAGGTCCCTGTCTCTCTTAAACTGGGGAGCNCTCACTGTAAAGTTTCTCCTCATGTTGATGTGAAACCTTCTGTGTTCCAGATTGTAGCCATTGCTCCTTGTTTTATTGCTACTGACCACTGAAAAGCAATTGGCCCCACCCACTTGATGTCCACCCCTCAGGTATAGACACTGATCAGTCTTCTCCAGACTAAACAGCCCCAGGTTTCTCAGTCTCTCTCCATAGGTGAGATACTCAAGTCCCCAAACCATCCACATGGCTTTCCACTGAACTGTCTCTAGCAGGTCCCTGTCTCTCTTAAACTGGGGAGCCCCAAACTGGACACAATACTCCAGGTGTGGTCTCACCAAGGGATAGTAAAGGGGGAGAAGGACCACCCTAGACCTGCTGGAAACATTCTCATGCACCCCAGGTTACCATTGGCAAGGTGTTGATCATTCCACCCAGTTTTGTATCATCAGCGATGTTGCTGAGGGTACACTCAATGCTCTCATCCAGGTTGTTGATAAAGATATTGAACAAAAATGGACCCAGTACTGATACCATACCTGGGGAACACAACCGACCACAAGCCTCCAGCCTGACTCTGTGTCACTAATGGCAACCCTCTGAGCTCTGTTGTCGAGCCAGGTTTCAATCCATCTCACAGACCTATACCACATTTCCTGAGCTGTTCTATGACGAAGTTACAGGAGACAGTATCAAAAGCCTTGCTGAAGTCAAGGTAGATGACAGCCACAGCCCTTCCTTCATCTACCCATTTGGTCATGGTTTCATAGAAGGCTACCAGATTAGTCAAGCAAGACCTCTTCTTGCTAAATCCGTGTTGGTTACTCCTGATAACCCTCTTTTCTTCTATGTGGTTAGAGACGACCTCCCCAATGAGCTGCTTGATCACCTTTCCAGAGATGGAGTTGAGGCAGACTGGTCTGTAGTTGCCTGGGTCTTCCTTCTTGCCTATTTTGAAGGCTGGAAGGACACTGTCTTTCTTCCAGTGCTCAGGCACTCTCCTGTTCTTTGTGACTTTTAAAAAATGATGGAGAGAGGCTCAGCGACAACATCAACCAGCTCTCTCAGCACTCATGGATTCATGAGTGGGTTCATTTGGACCCATGGATTTGTGTGTTTTCAATTGGCCCAAGTGATCTCTAACCCAGTCCTGACTGAGTAGTGGAGTGTCTTCTTCTCTCCAGTTCTGCTCCCCTGCTTGTGGAGACTGGGGTTCCTGAGGGCTGATCTTATCCATAAAGACTGAGGCAAAGAAGGCATTCAGCAGCTATACTGTCTTCTTTGTAAATGCAGGGTCCAGCATTGTGCTTCTCCTCATTGATCCTTCAACTAACTGCAGGAGAAAGTTGTCCTCAACACACTGCAGGAACCTTTTGAGCTGTTTATGCTTGGCTGTGTGATCTTCCTAGTTGATATCAGAGTAATTGAAGTCACTCATGAGCACCAGGGCACTTGATCTTGAGGCTACTTCCAGTTGCCTGTAGAAGGCCTCATCAACAGCTTCTTCCTGGTTTTGTAGGCTGTAATTAGGCACCCACAATCATATCATTCCTGTTAGCATGTGTGATAGTTTTGGAGTTCCTGGCCCCCACACATTTTGTAAAATGACCCAGACTAGACTCAGCTGGCTGGAAGTTAAGGACTGAAGCTCTATTTACAGCTCAGCACAATATACAAGCAGAGATATACACTATAGACAGGAATAGTTACAGAAATATACAAGTTAAAGGTAATACAGAAACACAACACCCCTCCTAGAAATCAGAGACCCCAGGAGGGGCTCCCAACCACCCTACCACCTTCTCCCCACCCCTGTACCTTACCTCACAGTTTGCCTTACGTGCAAAGATGAGTTTGGAGGATCAGACAGGGGATTTAGAAGGAAAGTGGTTAGTTAGGTTACTCAGCAGAGAGGAGAAGGCAAAAAACTAGAGAACCCGAGAGTGTCTGAGCCTGAGTGTCTTATCTATGTTTTGTGTTCTTAGTCTTAAACATCTCAGCAAGCCTA
>VWZE01007602.1:811110-976619 GCA_013396675.1 Eubucco bourcierii | reverse complement strand
ACTATTCTATGATTCTATGATTCTATGATTTCTTTCTGCTAGGAGAGTGCTCAGTTCATGCTTGTCTTGCACACTCTCAGAAAGATATATTTGAGGTCTCCTAAGTTTGCTCTTATGCTGTTGCCCTCTTCCTACATGGAGAATGCAGTCATACTGTCTTTGGGCTAGAACAAACACCTAAGTGTTCAACCTGTTGATCGATGCATCCCTCCACAGACCTTTGTTAGTGGCAGGAGTCTTACAATAACATTACTGGGAATTTCAATAAAATTATATAACAAGACTGCAAGGGGTTGAAGGGAGAAGAACAGATGTTAGCTATCACACCTATGGGAGTTATCACTCCTTAGCCAGTGGAGAACCCATAGAGGAAAGCTGTAGCTGTGTGGTGGCAGAAAAACATTGATTAATCAATGCATATTTTGCATTAATTGATACAACTGTGTGATTGATGCAGTATCAAAATCTAGGCTGATTTTCAGATCCCCTTCCTTTTGATTCTGTTTCCAAGTCTTGTGTTAAGTGCAGCATTAATATGTTTTGGTATTTACAGCTGCAGTTTCCTGTAAGTAAAGTCGCTGGTATCCAGCACCATATATATTGTTCAGCAATGGTAAATGGCTTCTGATACATAGATTGCAGTGATATTTTCTTATACATCTGGGAACATATCATTGCTTACTTAATCATTGTTGGACTGGCTGACTGCTTTAGGTTTTACATAGGCTTATCTGCTTATAAATTTTACAAATAAGATCCTGCCAAAGTATTCACCTTGGAGTAGATGGTCCAGTGAGATTTAAGAGAATACTTATTTTCAGATCACAAAGCCTGTTTCACAGGCACAATCTCTGAGCCCACTCTATCCCTCATTTGAATACCCTTGTTCTGTAGACTAGACAAAAAAAGATATATTTAACCACCAGAGAACCACTGGATATAGTCCAAAGGATAACATGTGAAGGAAAAAAAAAAAAAAAAAAAAAAAAAAAAAAAAAAAAAAAAAGGAGGGGGGGAAAGGCTAAAATGTGTTAAACATCTCTCTTGCAGCAAGTATGAGGGCCTCCTATAGCTCTCTACTACATCTCTCTTCTATGATATCTTTCTGTATCAAATAGATGTGGAAGCCACAGATAGGAACATCTACCTTAGCTCTACTTGACTAAAAAATTCCTGCATGCCCCAAAAATCTATTCACAGAATCAGTTCCATTCTTTAAAGATATTTAGTTCAGAGCATTTGGTTTCAGGTAGAAATTATGTCAAGGAGTGTCCCAAAAAATGATTCTTTAGTAACAGGAAGATGCACTGTCACTTACTGTGAGTCTGTGATGGGGAAGTTAGAAGTTTCCAAGTCCAGACACAGAGCAAAGCTCAGAGGGAAAAGAGTGCTCAATAAACATGAGAGTTAAAGATTAATTGTCTTAACTTGTTCAAGGGCTCTGACATCCATGAGATTTTCACAGGTATTTTGAGCTGGCTCTATGGTTTTGGCATGAATATAAACATTGTTTGCAACAATGGCAAGTTTGAATTCATTCATGGCCCTTAGTGGTGTGCTTGGGGCTCATTTGTTTCTGCTTTTATTAACATATTATTTTGTTTTACTAATTAGATTATCTATCTTTGAGTCTGTGCTAAAGGCTTTTTCTAATGAATACATCAATTTTAAGGGAAAAAAACCCAAATGTAACAAAAATAAAACACTATTCTTATATACTAAGGATTGCAAAATAAACATTCCTATGAAAACAATACCTGTTAAGATGAGAAAGATATTCAAGTAGAACTAGAGAGTAATGTGGTTTCCCTCAATAGTAAAAGGAAAAAATATTTTGTCTGTAAAAGTATGACAGAAAAGGGCCACGGGGTAGACAAGAGTTGATTTAGAAACCGTTTGCCTTCTTAGACAATTTTAGTAAAGCAGCTTTTTAGCCCTATCTGTCTTGATTATTAGAAACTAAATGTTTTGCATAGAAAATGAAAATAGGTTGATTAAGCATATTCTTATCCTCACCCCATGCAATCCTGTGCATTTCTATGACACCCTGTGATGTAGCAGAGCTACAAGGCAGAGGTAATAGATGGGAAATTGTTTCAGACCTCGGTGGTTCTGGTGTGTGATTATGATACAGGCTGGCAATCACAGAAATTGCTTCTGAAAGTCATATACAGCTCACCCATTCCCTGAGCTGCTCACAGAAGCCAGGGGATTTGTGTGCTCCAGCAAAGCATGTGTTATAAAAGAGTTATTTATAATGAAGTCTTGCAGATGAGGCTTACTTCTCTACCTCCTTCGTGTGGATTATAGTTTCTGAAGACAAAAAAGAAGAGTTACACCAAACTGTTCTGTAAGGCATTATCTTGCCTTGACATATGGCACAATCTCTCATAGGAAGCAGATGCTGTCAGGATAGCAACCCAGCACCACTGAAGACATTGCCGGTGGTGTGGTTACATTTTGAGCACAGAAGTGGTCGTTTTACACCTACTTTTTACTTGGTTTTGACAATTAGGAAGTTGAACAAGAGAAGGTTATGGAGGAACCATGAATTTACTTTGGTCAGGAAGCAGAATTGAGAATAGAGAAGTATGTACTTCACACCTCTTCAAGTTCCATCTAAACTCAGCTGGCAGATTTTCTGAATGTTTTTATCATAGATGTGCTTAAGCACTGGCTGTAAGCTGAAGCAGGGTAAATGTACTGGAAATTAAGTAGATGTTTCCTTGGGAGTATCGATGTTCTTTCCGAAAAGTTTCATCTCAGACATTTAGAAAATGAGGTGCTCAGTTCTGTTTTCTTCAATATTTACCTTCTAGACCAAGCTCTATTTGCATGACCTAATGTTGTTGTCATAATCAAAGCAAACCCTCCCCAGAGATTATATGCTACATACCTCAGTCTCTTAATGAGGATGTTGCTGAGAAGCTTTCCTAGCAGAAATTTTACATGTTCACATCACAAAGCTAAGCTCCTAATAAGCCATCAGTTTTATTATGTGATTTCCTCCTTGTAGCATTCCATGTCTTTAATTTTCATTTCAGCTAGAAGACAAATAAAAACTCACCTGGCAACTTACAGAGATTGATTCTCTGCCTCCCTACTGACAGATATAACGACTAAATAAAGGGCAATACATTTTTTCTGTTGTTTGTTTGTTTGTTTGTTTAAATTAAATGTTTACAACTATTTGAACATTGGGAAGCAGCTAAAATACGTCACACAATGAGAGCTACCTTTCCTGACTTTGACAGGGTTTTTTTTCCCCCCCACTAATTCAAATTATTACTGTGGAAATTATGACTATAAATGACTAAATGATGGGTTTTTAAGACACTTCCTGAGCAACCATGCTGTAATGCTGTGCTATATTCAGTCTCAAAGTACTTTTCCTAGTTCCATAAAAACATGTCTTAGAGAAGGTGGAATTGTGTTGAGATTACAAAGTAAACTGTGTGAGTTGTGGTTGTTCAACCTGGAGAAGAGAAGACTCTGGGGGGGACCATAGAGCTGCCTTTTAATATCTGAAGGGAGTCTACAGGAAGGCTGCAGAGGGACTTCCCATCAGGGTGTCTAGAGACAGGGCAAGGGGCAATGGTTTGAAGCTGAAGCAGAGCAGGGTTAGACTCCATCTTAAGAAGAAGTTCTTCGGTACAAGAGTGATCAGACTCTGGCAGGCTGCCTAGAGAGGCTGTGAATGCCTCTTTGCTAGGGCGTTAAAGGCCTTGACGAGGCCTTGAGCAGCTGAGTCCAGTTGAGAGGTGTCCCTCCCCATGGCAGGAGTAGATGAGCTCTGAGGTCTCTTCCAACCTGAGCCATTCTATGACTATTTTTTAAAATTTTGTTCAATGTAGAGTAACAGCAGAGGAAATAACATATTTTGCTGCCACTCTAATTTGTACTTCAACTTGTTCAGGCCTGGTACAGTAAATACAAATTTTAAAAAAAATTTTAAAGCAATATTTAATAAGGAGAAATGAGAAGTCAAAGATACCTTCATTCGGGTCCCTTTCAGAAAGAACATAAGAACAGAATTAACCCAAGGTGGTCCTCATTCACTCTCTATCTTTTGGTTTTCTAATAGCAGAAGATCCAGCCCATTGTTCTGCTTCACATACAAAGCTCTTTGTGCAATGAAAATGCATTATTGAAAGTTATCATTTGTATAAACATTTATCACAAAGGTTGTGTGTGTCAAGCAACCTGTTTTCTGGCAGCATTTCCTACAGCAGTTTGATTTTATGCAACCCATCTGGAACAAACTCCCAGAGCATTTTAACTCTGGATTGCAATTTTAACTTCAGTCTCCAGATGGTCCAGCTCCTCAGAGTTTTACCAGTCAAGTCACAAATAAAGTTGTCAGTGGAGGGGGAAAAAAAAAAAAAGTTAACAATGATAATTGTTTGTATTTAGTGAAATAATTCCACTCACAGAATATTGTCACCTGTGGTGCACAGAGCTCTGCTGCCTTCCTCCACTGACACAGACCCCTACAGAATTAGGATTAAATTATGTCATTTGTTCTCTAAAGTTGAGGAGCTTGTCAGTGGTCTCCTCCCTTCATGCATGAGTTGTACTCTGGTCCATGATGTCCCACTTGGGCTGGGCTCGCTGAGGGCAGTGGATTTGTGCCCTTGACTGCTAGATCCCTGTTCTCATGAGGTGGTCTTCCTATTGCTCTCTGCCTGGTAGCACTGCCTTTGGAAATGGGAATTTCCTCAGTGATTTCTGAGGAAGTTGTGCTTAACCAGTGACAGGCAAATGACTCCCAGTGTTACTGCAGACCAAGGAGTAGATTTAGAAATGTGGAATCTGTTTTACAAGGAAGAGGAAGGGACATCATTGGGGCTTTCAGTTTAAAATGTAAACAAAGTCAAATGAAATCTCCATCAAGTCATCAGCTTCTACAATGACATTCAAAGTGCTTTGGTTTGAAGCTGGCTTCCTTTATTTTATCAGTGTCAGAACAAAGACAGCCCATGCTGCTCAGACAGACAGCTGTCTGCCCAGCAAACCTTTGGATGCAGGGTCTCAGTGGTGCCTTCCTGGGCCAGCTCATGTGCTAATGTTAACCTACCCAGTTGTGATGGATGTGAGGGTGAGGCTGGTGGTGCCGCACTCCTCTCTGCATGTGCTCTGGCCTTCTGCTCAAGCTCAGATCAAAGAGGAAGCCTTCTGCTTGCAATTCCATTATCTGCAAGAGGGATTTCTTACCCCTACCAAGCTTTGTCTTGTCATCTTTCTTTGCCTATGCTGCTTACAGGAATAATTATTTTTAACACCTTTGTATTCTGACTGTGGAGTATTTATTTCTCGGGAAATATAGACAACCTACCGTGTTTCCTGGTATTATTAATGATCCTTCACTGCTTTCCAAAGCTGATAATGGTTTTCTCAGTGCTTTGGAAATACTGTTCTGTGAAGATTTGACATGTTCAGAAGCTCTGACACGTTCAGTTAAAGTTTAGCATTCCAGGTTTTGCAGTCATTTGTGTATGTTACTGAAAGTCTAGACTATCTGGTCTGCATGTCCATTTGAATTGTGCTTGCTTGGAATCTGGTGACAGCTGGTGCCTCTGTTCTGTGGGGCCCATTACTCCACAGTGAGATACAAACTAACTTTAAATGACTGCAGGTTTTCCTGAAAAGAAAATTCACCTGTGTTGAGCTCTGGTCTGTCACTGCTGGTTTGTTTAGTGGGGTCTCACTAGCCACAAAATTCTGGAGAAGCAGAAGAAATAGACATTCTAGTTAAATCTGATACTGCAGAAAAAAAGAAAGGGCAAAAAGTACATCTCCTCGAAACCTGGAATAGCAAAAGCTTTTCAAGGAACACTTGACTAAGTAAGGCAAGCTACCTGAGAATGCTACATCAGCTGAAGTACGAATTCGCACTGGAGAAAATAGCCTCTTGAGGGTGTGGCTGCTTAATGTAGTTGGATAAAAGGCTTGGAGATGAAAACTAAAAAGGATTTTTGTCGTGGACCTTAGAGCTGTAGTGTGGTTGGGGACAGGTGAGAGAGAGCAAGCTGCCTGCAGCAATGTTACTGAGTCAGTAAAATCTTGAGCTGCTTTTAAAGAAAGCACTGCTAACAGCTTGTGGAGCTGTCACAAACTCCAGCACTCCAAAATGCAGGGACTAAAGCCCTGGAGACTCTCAGTTCACTCAGAGGTGTTTTTGGTTTTTTCTTAAGCCAGAGTTGTAGAAGTGTTTTTAATGAACAGGAGCATACTTTTTTTACCCCTCTGTGAGGTATCTTCTTTTGCTTCTCTACCCCAAACCACCATTTAGTTAACTTAAAAGCTTACAGCGTGTGATGTATTGAGCACACACTTGGACCTTCTCCAGCACTTAGTGGAGAAAAAATGGCTGGTCACAGCAGCTTATACACATGACATGTTAAGCAAAAGGGATTCAGAAAAGGACAACTGTCTGCGCAGAGAGAGAGCAAGCAACAGAGCTGTCATTTGTTAAATTGGGTATTGTCTCGTTAAATTTCTAAGCATAGTGTCAGGAGAGATTAGGAACAGACTGACAGATTCAACTGGCTCAACAACTTTGCCACAATCACACAGAAAACATTAACTCAGCTATTAAGGATATGTGTAAGCTAATTTCTAACAGACATTTGCTGTTAGAGGAATTCGATGTCACTGCAGTTCCCTGAGCCTCCCAGCCAGAAAGCAAACATACCTTGCCATACGTCGAAAAGAGAGTAAACAAACAAGCTATAGAGGGTGACACAAACTAGTTTCTTCTATGATTTTGGCTATCTTTTAGCACTGAGGGATAGTCTTCTTATCAAAGAAATCATCCCAACAACAATAAATGTACCTTGTCAAAATCCAAGTCTAAACAAAAAACTTTCTCAGGTTTCAAAATATCTGGGTTTTTTTGCTTTTTTTTCCCCCAGCTGTTACATCTCCTGTTTGTGAAGCACAGGAAATATGGCAGTGCTATTGCCACAGTAATCATACTGTGCTCCAGGACCAGATTCTCTTATGAAACACTCAGGTTGAATTCTAGACCAGAGTAAAGATAGTGCCTTAGAAGTAAAGTGGACGTTTGGATGAGATTTGCAAGAGTCACACTTAAACCATTTAACATTTCTCTCTGAATACATAAAGCTCTGAATGTTAAGTTCATCTAACTGGAAAACTCCTTCATTTTCATTCCATTCTAAAGAAAATAAAGAGGGAAAACTCTGTCTCTTGGAACAATGTAATTACTAAAAGATCAGGAGGCCTCATGTTCCTCTGCCACTCCTGCCACCAGTAGGGTGAGGAGGCTGAGACAGACAGGCTGGGGCTGATGAAGCTGGCACCCACAGCCTTTTGCAACAGGCTGCTATGTCTATAGTGAGAAAAAGCACTTCCTCTTGGTCCTTCTCATCTGGTGAGGCTGGGTCTCACACTTCTTCACTCGCTCCTCACCACCAGGCAGCCTTTTGTCTTTTCTCAAAGATGTTTTCCCAACTGGGCCGCCAGTTTTGCTGATGGTCCCAACCATGGCTAGCGGAGGGACCACTGTGAGGCTGTCTGGAACCGGCTGCGTCAGACACTGGGCAGCCCCAGCCTCTCCTCAGAGAGCCATGCACACAGCTTTTCTGGGCCAAGTCTTTGACAATGTCTTCACTTCTCTGAAGAGAAATGTGTCTTATTCTCAAAGTCTGAGAGGAGAAGTTTGGTTCTTTTAGGTATGGTCTTGACTATTGTCCCTTTTGTGCCATAGCTCCTTAAAAATCAGTACGTGTGAAAGGGCTGCTCCAAAGCTGCACAGGTAAGAAAAGGCTTTTGTAGCTAAAGGGCACTTGGAAGGATGTGAGGCCTGCAGGTGTGTTTTAAGTGACAGACTGGTTGGGAAGATTAAAGCTTGTCTTTTGCTGTGGAACCCCAGGACCTTTCTGCTCTGGGGTGCACTAGGCCTCTTTAGCCGGAAAAGTTTTTAATGAAACATGGATAAAACTAACAAGTCAGATTGCTGCACACAGACCAGGATATTCACAAGTGCTTCTCATCACCCAGATGCTTCTAAAAGGGCCATACTTGAATGCCAGTATTGTGCTGTAGTAGCGAACCCTCGTGTTTGCTCTGATTCTATACAGTTTTTCATCACATTCTCTGCCATGGCTGGCATGGAGCTTTGGAGATTTTTTTTTTTTCTTTTTCTTCATTTTTTTTATTCTTACCTGCTACTACCTATCAAAGGAGAGAATCAGACCTGAGTGCCTTAAAAGGTGTTGAAGGGAGTGGAACATTTCCCTTTCGAGGACAAGCTGAGAGAGCTGGATCTCCTCAGCTTGGAGAAGAGAAGCCTAAGAGGTGACCTCACTCGTATTGATAAAGATGTGAAGGGTAAGTGTTGGGAGCCAGACTCTGCCCAGTGATATCCAGAATGGGCAGAACTGTTTTTAATCCAACAGTTTATTTTTCTTGATGTGTAAGGATTACTTTATATTTCTTGCATAGGAAATACCCTTGGCATTCAGGGATTAGAAGTTCCTAGGTCTGTTATCGTCAGAAATGGACATATGAAACTGCTATCACAGGCATGTCATTATAGTTCATTAGCTGCTGTTTTATCTTTAAGTATATAGGATAAGACAGATTTTGATAACACACACCCAGCTTGAAACTATTTTCTAGATTTTCTTTTCTCCATGCCAGATTCCCTGCAGATTTATGTCTCGGTTTAAAAGTGCAATAAGGATGGCAAACAGAACCTAGGCAGCAGAGCCCAAGATCCCCAGTGGATGGATCTCTGCACAGCTCTGGGATGTTGGCTTTCTCCAGATAATACCAAAGTAGATCAGCAAAAATTCTGCCCCAGTGTTGGACATTTGAAATACATCAGAAATGTAGAAGCTAAACTATAGCTACTTTGATGGATGTATTTTTTGGTGGCATTAGACAAAGGAATAAATACAATAAAAGTTATTGTAATGCCTTTAAATATCAAAAAATAGTTGCACCCAAACAAGTCTTTCTCATATATTTGCGACTTACTGGCACATTTTCCATTGTGACCACATAGTTATATCAGTCTAAGTCTTGCTCTTCTTTCAAAGTTGCCTCCGACTGGCTTCAGCCTACTGAGGGGAAGGGCTTATAGCCACGGCACCAGTCACCTGCTTTGGCTTTTCCTTTCCTGGTTGGTAGGCAGCTGTGTAGGAACTAATTGTCAGCCTTGATACTGGTTGAGCTGGAGGGAGAACTGCAACAGGACCTTGCTTGTGAAAGCAGGTATTTTAATATATTTAATTTTCTTTGAATAAATAGTAGGAAAAGAGCAGAGGAGCTGATGATTTCTTCTTGTGCGATGTGCACATTACAGTGTGCAGTATAAATATTATCTGTCAACTTTAGAGGTTGAGCATTTAAGTCTAAAGTGTTGTCCCCTGTGGGAAATTATGCTTGGTGGTGTTTGTAGGTGGAAATGATTTGTTAGAGCTGGAATGTGGTCACAGTGGTATAAATCAGAGATAACCTGGTAGACCATAAACATTTTCTTTTTCTTTTCTTTTTTTTTTTTTTTGGTTTTTTTTGTTGTTTTTTTGTTGTTGTTGTTGTTGTTGTTGTTGTTGGGTTTTTTTGTTTTTTGTAACTGGAGTGTATTTTAAATAGAACACTGATGTGCTGTGAGTAGTTGCTTCAGTTGTCCTTTCTGTTTTTCCCCAGTGATGGTGAGGGAAGTGTGGGATTAGATGTCTATTTCTCTCTTTAGGAAACAAACCTTGCTTCTCTTTGTTTGTCATCTTACAAAGCTGTGTCATCTTACAAGGAAAATCAAGACCTGCATTTTGCCCTGTGGTTTCTAAGTTTTCTGATCATGACTATATTCTTGCATGCAGCTACACCATCTCAGGGTTTGGTTTGTAGCTGATGTTGCAAGCAAATTGGGGATCAGGTGAGAACAGTCCTTTTGCTGCAATACTAGCAGAGGAACAAGTTAAGCAGAGAAGGTCAAAACCAAATTCTTTTGTGATTCTGTCTGGTTTGTATAGCAACACAAGTAGCTCTAAAGACTCTTGGTGCAACAAGAGCACTGAATGCTCTTGGTGTTTGGTTAGCTCACAGCAGGTTTCACCAAACTACAGTTAAGAAACAGCTACAGATTCACAGAAAACAAGACAATTGTTTTCAGTTGTGTACAATTCATCTTGACTCTCTATCTAAATTCTTAAGCACTTCTTTTAAAAGATCTTTGGTAAAGGAAATTTAACAAAATGTCCTTTTAATTGGTTTTGAAGTAAACCTATGTGATTATTTTGTGTGTGTGAATTGATTTTTAAATAAGATATTTCCTAAAACGTGTTTTGTTTTTACTTTTATAAGGCAAAAGATTTAACTGATCAATAGAAGAATAATAGTTGGCTGATAAAGAATAGTCTCTCATTTGAGATAGGGCTTATAATTCCATGTGCATAGGAAATGATAAGCAATAGCTCTGCCTCTCCCCAACTAATGGCAGTTGTGATGTGTAGGTATAGTACAGAGGAGTCATCTTTTTACTCAGCTGCCAGTTTTCTGTTGCTAACTGCATCATCTGAGCTCCAATGTTAAAGATGTCAAACTTAAAGCACTACTCTGCTCCTATTGCTTTGTCTGACAGAAACTCTTTTTGTGTTATTAATTCTAATTCAAAATGACAGGGCAAAAGAGACACTTGCCACATGGTAGTGGCACAAAGGAGTTCCTCCGCAGAAGAGAGTCTTCAGCCAGGGTTGCCGTCATCGTATTACTGCTCCAAATTACTTGACTGTTTTACAGCAGTCATGAAACAAATATTCATCAGATAAAAACTCCAATGTGTTAATCCCAAAATGCAAATCACCAGTGGCCAGTAACACTGGAAAGGGCAGTGAATAGCTAATTCCTTTGAGCTAAACATGTCAGGAAATCTAAGGCTCTTCTGATGCCTCCAGTTCTTCACACGAAGTGATTTCTCCTGTTTACTGAAATCTCTCTGTGAAGTTCACTTCTCCTCTGGTTTTACTAATTTTCATACATTTTCCGTTGGGTTTTTCTCCTGAAGCTTGTTGCAATTTTTTCTGCTATCAGCAGAACTGCTCTTACAGTGGGGCCTCTAAGCTTGCTTCAATATTTCAAAGCAATTCAGTGAAATCTGTGTGTTACATTCTATCTGAAATTTTGGACTCTTTTTTTTTTGGGTCACAATTGCAGCACCTTAGATCAAAGACTGCTGGATTGCTTTAACAACCTGATGATTATGGTTTTTTTTCCTTCCTCTGATCCTTTGGGTTTGTCTACAGAGGTGCAGGCAGTTGTCTTTGCTGCAAGCCAGCTGGACAGAAGCCAGCTCTTGCTCAAAAGCCATGTGGCAGAATTACCGTGACTATAAGCTGAAGCTACTGTATCCTGCCTCTTGCTGCCTCTCATGTTGGATGTGTTTGTGTTAATTTATCTGTTGACCTATTCTGGGATATGAAGAGTTTGAATTGCCTTTGAAGTGGACTCCTTAAGGAGTAACACCATATAAGGTACGACTGAAGTACTGCACACCTAACAGCATCTTTCAGAGGCTGTCAAATTTCGATTAAGGATTTAAAAGGTTTTCTTCTCTTTCATTTTAGTATTCCCTTTTGGATTTTTTTTTTTTTTTCTGAAAGAAAGGTTTTCCTGGAATTTGATGTATGTTTCTTTCTTTTTTAAAAAGAAAATTACAAGATATGTTCTAATAGTGCTTTCAAAAGGTTTTACTTCTGTTGAGAAAGTACTGGGTGTAGCACTTGGAACTGTCAGAAGAATGTGATTGCCTAGCAGGTTCAGTCCAAGATGGATGGAGAGATTAGATTTTGATTGTATGCACATAACTTCTCTGTCACCATAGTCCAAAAGCAGGCTTGGCTTTTCCCCACTATTAGGAGCAGCAGAGCTATATGTCTTCTGGCAATGACAAGTTTAGTTTGCTGCTTATGAAACCTGATGCTGTATTATGGTGCCTTAAGTTAGAAATATAAGGTATGAAGGCTTTATGTGGAAAGAAAATAATCAGTGAGAAACATAACTGGCTGAATTGCAAAGGCCTTTTTCTGGATTTAGACTTAACTTGTATTTGTTGTATTTCAATTTACATTCATTAGAATACATTAAGATGTACACTGGTGTTCAGATAGGGTTCCTAAGTAGGAAGAGGAAAAAATAGCCAGAACAACAGGAAAATCTCCTACCTAAAAGACACCTGTTCTTTTGCTGTTCCAAAATCAAGAAACGAGCACAAAATGTATCATGTGGCTAGATGTTGATCTTCACTGATAATTAGTTTTTAATTTGAAATTATATCTCAAATGTTCATCGTAGTGATTTATCTAGTGCATGCTTCTGAAGACAGTGAGAAGTATTGATGTGATAAAGCTAAAATTATCACTTCTTACTGAAGCAAGGTATCTAAACATCTGGCTAAGTTACTTGCAGGTCTTTTACTTCACAGAGAATGGTGAATGATGATTTTCTTTGAAAAAGAGACCACTTTTAAGTCCTCAAAATTTTTTTCTGAAAGCAGATCTCTGTAAGTGGAGTCATATCAACACAAAATTTCATTACGCAACTAGGGCATAAAATCACATTAAAGGATCATTATCATTAGTGGTAGGAATGGCTTGACAAAAAAAATTTTACTCTGACAATCACAGAATTGGGTCAATTTAAACTGCCTTGCAGGATTATTGATTTCCTTCACTACTTCTGACCCCAACAAGGGAAAAAAAAAAAATGTTGTGGTTATTTCTTGTTACAAATAGTCAAACTACTTTTACATCGTATGTCAGATTTTAGGTTTCATGTTTGCATGAGCTACTAGAAGAAAGCATTAATAACAGCCATGTAATAATACCAGGAGAGTTTAATAATGAGTTAAAACTATAATGGTCAAAAAAAAAATCTTTCAGAATTACATTTCATCTTCTTTCTCTCATTCATACTGCCAAGCAGAAGGCAGGAGGACCAGACAAAGCAACCAGTGGCACTGCAGGATTTCATGCTGCAGCCTCATTTCCCATAATTAATTTCCTCTTCCGTTATGATGCAGAAATAATAGAGCAAAGAGTATTAGTCATTCACAAGGCAGCAGAGAGATTTATACCTGCAAAAGAGCTTGAAAAAAATGTTTTAGCCATAATTTAATGAGCTTCATAGTTTGATTTTTAAAGTATATTAGCAAGTTACATTAATCTAGCTAAACCATCACACACTTACATGCTTGAACAGCTTATGCAAATAGTGAAGGACTTGTTGGGTTTGAGTATTTCGGGTGCTTGGCTGGATGCAGGTGGGCGGGGAAAAGAAATGATGAATCAGAGTTGTGATCATAACCCTTCTGCACACTTATGGGATTTTTAATCATGTGGATTCATTGACAAATGCTTCCAGAGGTGCAGTCTGGGTTGCATGTTCTCGCAAAAGCTCAAGATTGGAGTAATTGATGCTTTTATTGGCAATGTTTGTCAAGTGACTTGCATCAGATGGTAAGATACATAAAAATGAGCAGCTTAAAATAGCTTTTCATGGGAAAATAAGAGTGAACATAAGTTGAATATTGTAAGGAAAGAAGTGTGTGTATGTGCACGTAAACAGAGAACTACTGAATGCTCTGCTTTGTGTTTTAACTATAAACAGGACAATCATAGAATCGTTTGAATTGGAAGACACCTTAGAGATCACCTAGTTCCAACCCTTCTGCTATGGGAAGCAGTCCGCAAGACCAGTTGCTCCAAGCCCCCATCCAATCTGGGTTTAAACACAACTTGTTCCAGTGCCTCAGCACATTCACACTGAAGATCTTCCTAGTTCTCATCTAAATCCATCCTCTTTTCGTTTAAAGCCATCACCCCTTCTCCTACATGCCCTCGTGAAAAACCCCCTTCAGCTTTCCTGTGGGTGCCTCTCCAAATACAGGGTGGCTACTCTAAGGCCTTCCCAGAGTTTCTTCTCCACGTTGAACAACATCAACTTTCTCCTCCTGTCTTGGTAGGAGACCTGCTTCAGCCCTCTCATCATCTTCATGGTCCCTGGGCTGACTCCAGCAGTTCATGTTTTTCTTATGTTGGAGGCCTCAGAGCTGCCTCGGGGCTACTCTCAATCCACTCTCCCTCCAGTCTGTATTTGTGCTTCTCCAGGATTTGTGCAGTCTCCAAGAACTCTGGTGCTGAAGGGAATTGCTAATGTTGACAACATACCTTGGAAATGTAACTAGCTCAGAACACTAAATACTAGGCTGGAAGCAGTATGTGATTATTCACAAATCATTACAGCTGACTCATTAGAAAGTGACTCCAAAAAAGTCCATGGTATGGATGCTTTAGATGGAAGCTCAAGGTGGTAAATAATTTGACAGACGCCTTTGGAATAAGGAGCCTATCGCTACCTGAATTTTAGCCACAATGTCTCTTGCTGTGCAGAGCCGTGTAACATATGAAAACTAACAGCTTTAATCAAAAAGAAAAATCACAAATTCTGTTCTCTTCTGAGAGAAGAGTAGTGCCTTATTGCTGCAGTCAACTGATGAGCTTTGAACTTCTGTCTCTGAAAGTAATTAGGGTGTTTGCCTCTCCCTTTTGAAACATAGAGGTGTACGATGGTTAAAGCCAGGTACTGTTGGTAGGAGTATTCTGTATCGATTAAAGCAAACTAGACTTAAATCTTGAAGTTTATAGCAAGGCCATATCCCTTCAGATGAAAGAATGTCATCTGCTTTTGTAAATCTCTGTGAGATTGAAGATGTGTGTGTAAGACAGGCAGGTTTATGTGGATCTAAACACACACACATACGTATGCACAAATAGGGCATCTTCTAGCAATATCGATCACTTTCCACCTTTGCTATCGCACTGCAGAAAGCTGCATGTGCTTACTTAGAATGGTCAGCTACAATTATTTCTTCCATTTCTCTGAAATCAATCTCATACCTTCTGCAACCAATGTATTCTAGCTTCCCGTGTGTCATATGAAAGAAGTCTCTCTTGTTTTCAGTCTGCAACACGTTACATTTCCTACCTGCTCTGGTTTATGTTGTAGGACAGGATACCTAATAGCTCTCTGTTTACCTTCTTGCACATAACTTGAGCACTTCCTCATCAGAGGTTTTGCATGTGAAATTACATGTGTGCGCTACTGAATGAAGTTGTTTCCCTAAGGAGAGCAGGACAGAGTCAATCATTGGTGCTGTTTAGAAGGAAACATTTTGATTTTTTGGGTCCTGCTTACTACCCAAGCTCTGCCCCTTAGGTCTGTACCAGAATTCATGCAATGCCAGCACCTCTGACTCTGGGGATACCTTCAGCTGCAGAGAGAGTCATCAGGACTGGATTTGTGCTGCTTTTCCCTTTTTTCTTTATGGTTGTACTCTGGTCATGTGTATCCCCTGAACTCTGCTACTTGCTGACTGCTTCTCTGGTGATGTATAGTTGCAACATGCCATCAGTGTGCTGTGAGAACCTATTATACTGCTATGTATCATTAGAGACCCTTCTCTCAAGACAGGTTACTATTATATTTCATTAAAATGATGGCTGGTAGGAACAGGCATCCCAGAGAGGAAATCTTAGAATTTTATGTGGGGAAAAAAATCCTGTTTTATAGGCGAGTTGGAGGGGTGGGGGGAAGAGTACAATAGGTGGAAGTTGTAATACAGATAATATTAAAAATAAATATTATTTGTAATATAATTTTTGTATCTAGATGGAGTTTCTGGGTCATAAAAACAAACTCAAGCACAGCAGAAAATGTTTATAACTGAGCTTTTTATGCGTAGGACCTACTGTGCTGTACTATAACTCACCAGATTATGATGGGTATGGCCAGAACCCAAGCAGCAAGCCTAAGAACCATTTGGAAATTCAAGGGAACTGTAACATTTTTCAGAATCTAAGTACAAAATTCACAGTATGAATCTGCCTGCAATGCTGTACTAAAACTGTGCAACTTCCCTAGTGTCTCAGAAATAAGCATTTAAAGCTTGAGAAGCTGAGTACTTTCTAAGATTTTCTCAACATATGGAAACTGTAATCAACTGTGCATGCACATACAACTCCTGTTGAAACTGCCAGAAATGAACTGAGGGTATCCAGGAATAGAACTGGACTCGAAATGTTTGCTGTGACCTTGTTATTACAACTGTCTTTTTCAAATTCTTCTTGGTGAGGATTTTGCAAACGCATTCCTGTTAACACCTTTCTAATGCAAATGCCTCTCCAACTTTGGAACAAAGATGTGCTGATCCTCTGAAAGAAGAAAAGCAAGGACTGTAGGGGGTATGTGTTAGAATATCTGGAACGGGGGATTTTATCTCCTTCCATACCAGCCATGGCACGCTGCAGTGAATTAGGCTGTGACAACTACTTGTCCTTTCCCGCTCCTCAGTACAGCGCACAAGAAGCTTTCCATAAAGGTAACAGAAATGTTTACCCCCAAACCAAATGGTTCCAACAGGACTGTAACTCCATAACACTAATATCTACCCTTAGAGATTTTCATTGTTGTCTATCTACTGAAACGTTAAGCCTCATCACTTTCCCATTATCTCCATTAGAATTAGGTATTAGTACATCTCCTGCATATTTGGTGCTCTGTGATTTCCATGTGCAGATTACAGACAGGACAGAACAGAGCATTCTCATTTTAGTGATGCTGATAGTGTTTCTAGTCTAGGCACAAACATTCCTCTGCAAACATAGTGTGGATGAAAGCATTTAAGTAGAACAGTTTAAATTCTTGTCAGATTTGCATTAAATATTTTGTTCAGAGTTTCCTTAATTTGGTTTTCCATGTTCCTAGGATACTTCCAGACTTGCTTTAAACAGACAGCTAAATCTTGGTTCTTTTGAATACTGATTTTAGTTGCGTGATTCAGTTTCTGTAGAGGAGTTGTTCCTGATTTATGGAACTTGTGCTAAGATTAGGAAGGGGAAATTCTATCAGCATAAAGGAACTAGAGAAGGAAATGCTGCGATATTTTGGATTTGATCTATCCAAGTAGCCAAAAGAACTGTTAAATAGAATTCTGAATCTCTGGGCATCCCATCTCTGGAAAGGGTTGGGTATATTGGTTTTTCTAGGTATGAATGCTAACTCTTAAACAGTTGGTAGACTTTGAAGACTTTTATACAAGGGGATCTAGGCAGCTGAAGCGGAGTGCTCAGAGGAGAGATGTGATATGACTTTATGAGCATATTCTCATAATATGGTATGTCAACACCATCTGTTGGTTAGGGACAGAGTGAAACTGGCTCGTGTTGCTTCCACATGAAACTTAACTATGGCCAGCAGTGCTGCAAGGATGAGGGCTAGGCCATGGTGTTACTGCACAGTGTGCTTAGGGGTGCCTGGGTCTTCCTATTGCCCTGCTTGTGGGGCTGGAGCAGCTCTTGAATGAATGTCCTGATTGCTATTATTTTTGGTAGTGGTCTTACTATAATTTGAAGCTTAATATATCACATGGTCATATATAATAACTGGGTTAGGTTAATCTTGGATTTTGTTAAAATAGCAGCAGTATTTAAGAGAACTGTGATTACTGCATCCACAGCTTCTTTCCCCCAAATGAAAGAAATGAATCCCAAACACAGCCTGAAAGCTGACTACAGTCAAAAGCGAAGACTGCAGTGTAAGCAAGCATTGTTAACACTATTGCAATGATGTAAACAGGAAAGAGAATTTCCTTTCTGCTATACTGTGGTTGGGATCTTCTGAACCTACCTGATAGCTTCTGACACTAGGAACAACTTTTAAAGTGCAGATTCCTGTAGTTGAGGATATCTTTCAAGTTCTAGGTGCTATTTTCTAGTAACAGACTTCTCCCCTGTTCTCCTGGGCTTTTTATGTTTATAGCCATCATACTAATATAAATCCCTAAGTGTAACTAACACATTAAAAAACAAAACCTGTTTCTTTTATGTACTGTTTCATTCAAAATAATTTCATCTGAAATTAATTTCTTTTCATTATTTCTTCTCTCTGTAACACTCTGATTATGCTGTCATTTGGAGGTTGTGTCACTTGATCTGCTACATGGCTTCTGAGATTATGTTGGTTGTCTGAATGCTTTTTGCAATGCTGTAAACTGATTGCAAATGCAAAAAGCTTGGACAAATGGAAAGCCCACCCTGACAGGCAAATGCATACCTTCAGTTGTAGCTCCTAAATTAATGGGAAACTCCATTGTTTTACAAGCCTGGAACATCCTGAAGTTGTATTTTGTGCTTTGATACATTCTTAGAGCTTCAGTTAGTTTACTCATGTTGCTCTTTTTGCGATTAGTCTCTGTAACTTCTGTCCTTGTTAAAACGTTTTGTATATGGGTATAAAATGGGTGTGTCTCTCCTATCTGGTACAGCTACCAATAAAATACTGAGAAATGGGAAGGAGCAAGTAAGTGAAAGAGCTGAGACCTCTGCATAAAATCTTCCTTTGCCTTGTTTTCCTAGGTGAGCATCTGAGCATCTCTGTAATCCTCATCTCAACTTCTTCATTGCAAAAACTATTGAAGTGTTATGCTAAGCAGAAAAAAGGGAAGCAGGAATGGCTTCTTAAATAAGGTAGGGACACTGAGATGAAATATGAAAGCCATGAAATGGAAGGCAATGCTTTCTGCTGTCTCTTTAATTAAGAAGAGAGACAGATGTGTTATTGTCAAAACTAAGTAGCTGTAATATTTAAACCAACTGTGTGAGTCTACTGACCTTAGAAAACAGACTTGCAAACAGGTGCAGACAAGAAGCGGAAGAGAGGGAATAATTGCAAAGCTGAGAAACTTGGGGGGATGCTCTGTCTTCCTCTACAAGAGTCCTCACGGCCCAGGTATTATGGGCTGGAGATACAGATGATACCGTCTTGAAATTCTGACTTTTGTTTTTACGTGCAATTAAAAGAAACAAACAAAGGCTTTAAACGTTGCTGGAAAGGATAATAGTGACAATAGCCCCAAGTGGAATGCAAATCCAAAAGGTTTAGACTCAAGGAGCTTTGAGAGTATGATCAGTATAAAGGTACAGGGGTAGCAATTATGCAGATGCAGCACAGGTCTGGAGAAAGCAATTCCAAAGGCAAAAAGGAAAATGATCTATTTCAAGCTTACTAATGCCATGGGTGTGTGAAGCTGCTATCTAAATAAGCTTCTCTGTCTCTTAATTAACTGAATAGGGGGCCTCAGGAAACAGTTGGGAAGTTTCACACTACACAGTTTGTTTCTTATGGTGATGCTTCTCCCCTGAGGCAAGAACAATTCTCTTGAAACAGCCCTACGTGTAGAATTAGGGAATGTAAAGGCAGGCACAGTGTAATCAGAGTGTGCTTTCCTCTGCTGTGTGCTCAGAGTCAGGCTGAGTCAACCCACACTTGTCACTGGATTTTCACTGGGAGAGAGCAGCACCAGGAGTGCTCTTCCCCTCGTGTTCTCCTCCACGCTCTGTGTTTCAGTCAGACTGGAGTCTAATTAGACTTTTCTTGTAATTCTTCTGATGCTGCCAAGCCCATTGTTGCACTCTCAAATTCCCCAAGTAGGTTATGGGTACTGTCCTGAAGCCAAATGTGCTGAATTTGTCAGCTGTGGGGGATTCTTGTGTTACTAATTAAGACCTGACTTCACGCGCTGGTTCAGGAGAGATGTTTACCACGGAGTGTACTGCTTCATTAAACACAGCCAGATGGACGAGAGCTCAGGGATGAGAAGTCTAGAGAATGAGTATTTGCTTTAGAACAAAGCCTCCATTGTGAAGGGATTTCTCTTTTCATGAAGTAAGTAAAGATTCGGATTTTTTCCTGTGATTTTTATGTCCCGGCCACTCGTAACTTGGAATCAGCATGACCTAATTTTCAGGGAATCAGTAGAGTCTAGTGAGGGTTTAGTTTTGGTTTCAACCTTGCAGGCAAGAGGGTTTCCTTTCAGATCTGTGGAGCATGATTGCTTTAATTCTGTTTACCAGCACTTCAGTGATTACCCCTGGTTCATCTGCTCACATCATTAGGCACAGGCTTTTCCTTGGTGATTTGCCCAACAACTTTTTCTGCAAGGTTATGTTTTCTTTATTGTCATTTGTGATGTATGAGGACTTGGGTTTAGTGGCATGTACATTGTAGCACACTAGACCTGATGTGGACCCTGGACCAAGGGTCACCTTATCCAGCAGTCTCGTGATTCAAAACTATTTTCTAGTGACTCGAATCCAGCACTTCCCTGCATTTCATTTCATAGGTCCTCCTGGCTTTGCATTGCTATGCAATCCAAAGTGAAGCTTTGCATTTCACTCTAGAGAAGTTCTTGGTCTTTCGTCACCTGAACCTATCGCAGATGAAGCAATCCTTTTGTGCCCATTAGCTTTTAATTCTCTTCCTTTCTGCTGCTTACCCTTTTGTAGTGCTATGGTTCGCTTCAAGTTTTTGCCCACTTCTAGTAATCCTACGTTCAGAGTTGATTCCAATGTTGTAGTTTCCCTTCCTACCCTCAAGTCCCATGTTATACCTCTGGGGAACTAAAATTAACTCATCAGTGTATCACACATTGACCACTGTCATCCTGTTAGACCTGCTTTGTCTCTCAAAAGTGATTAAACACTTTCTTAGCCCTGGCACAGAAGTAGAAAACTGCTTAGCCTGTTGGGAAGCTCAACCTTTTGTGTTTCTCATGTACACTTGTCTGCTTGGTGGCTGGTTTTAATACACCAAGCAACGCAAACCCCAGGGACTGAAATCAGTAATGCAGTTTGTCACTTCCCTGCTCTTGGCCCCGAAACACGTGTTCTATGTATTTATTGCTGTGTTTTTAAAAATTATGACACATTAAACATCTTCATAGAATTTTGCAGCACCTAGTCAGCAATAAAAACCATGTGGTCCATGTGTTCCATAGGCACAAATGTTTCAGAGAGGCATAAAACTGCAATAGCTGAACAGCTGGCATTCATCTAAGGGTGCCTGTACCCCTAGCATCAGTTTAGGTTTATTTTTATCATTTCCTGTGTTGCTTGCCATCTGGATTAAAACGGATATAAAATATTTGGATGTAGTCTCAAATCCTCTTACATTTTCCAAACATCATATTACATGACCTATTAATGTTACCACTGCTGATAAATGCTACACTTAGATTCAGATGATCGCATTAACTTTGCCTGCTGCAAGTGAAGTGAAGGGATTGGCCTTTTGTCTGCTAACACAAAGATGCGTGTCGCTTTAGAATGTGGTCTCCTGTCAGTACTGAGGACAAGGCTTTTTCCATCAATTTCCATTAGTCTTCTCTTTGACCTGGGCTTGTGTTGAATCTGGCATGTGAAACCTTAAGGTTTCCCAGAGTTTAATATTTTTGCCATGGAATCTATGTGATAGAGAAGGTCTTAGAAGGAAGAAAAGGTTTGTCACATTCTTCTCTCCAGCAAATGAACAGAAGATGCATGTCTGTTGACCCACAGGGAATTAGGGCAGCAGGAGATATACTCAAAAGATCGAGAATTTTTCAGCCTTGAATAAAACGTATCTTTGTGATCTGATAGAACTACTGCAAGAACAAATCTTCTTAGAAAGGAAGAGCTCTCCCTTTGTTTTATGAATTTCTCCAGAGCCTTCTATAAACATGATCACGATCATAAAGAGTGTTGGAAGGCAGTGGGAGTACAGAAGCCAAAGGAAGCAAAGTTGTGAAGGTTTTATTTGAACTAGTAGAGTTGTAAGCTCTTGTTGCCAAAAAAGGCTTTGGATTTGGATAATGTGACACCTGAACACAGCTACAGTGATGGAACCCTTATTGAGATGGGAAGAGAGCGAGAAGGAAGAAATATCCTTTTAATGTCCAGCAGTGATCAGTTTAAGATATTGAATAGTTATTAAGCAGTATAATAGACTTAAATCTCTTCCATCTGCTGTACATGTTAAGCTCTGCCATGCAATAGCAATGCAATGGAAGTGGGAAGCCACTTGCAACAAGGATATTAATGCTGTAATCTTGGTGGAACATGTGACACGGAAGTCACTTCTGAATTAACTGTCTGGCACTGGGGCAGTACTGGCATCATCAATACGATAGAGTTTGACCCTGTTTTGAAGTACTGTCAGAGACACACTAGGGTTTATTAATAAAGCTTTGCTTGTTCTTTTATTGATCAGTCACACAGATCACACTACCATCATGAATTTCTTTCCTTGTTAAGCACCAAGCCACCTACATCTAAGCACTACTCAATAAGGTAACTGCTGAGGCTCAGAGATCTGGGGGGGGAAAAAAAAAAAGAGATTAAAGGGGTGAAAGAGAGCAAGGACACAGATAGAACTGATTGCACCTCCTACAAGTAGGAATACATGGATACTGAGAGTCTGAGTCTCAGTGTGAGGGGAGTGTTGAGAAAGAATGTTGACTCTCTTCTGTGCTGTGGATATAATGTGAGTACAGTGGTGTAAAAAATGAAATCCATGAAGTTAAATATAATCTCTTTCTGAACTCCTTCCTTGAATCCATGTAGGTATCTCTGAGCTTAAAATATTTTAAGACATCTTGGTACTTATGCAGAAACCAAACTGATAACTGGGGAGAATGGCTGCTTCAGATATCTATGTGGGTAAGGGGGATGGGGGAGTATGATAACAATTTCTTTACACAGTCTCCAGTCACAAGTAGTGTTCCTCTGGGCTCAGATTTGGGGCCAGCCTTATTTAATATCTTTATCAATGATCTGGGTGAGAGGACCAAAGCTGGTGAAGGGCCAGCAGAACAGACCATATGAGGAATGGCTGAGGAGACTGGAATTGTTTAGTCTGGAGAAGAAGCTGAGGGGATGCTCTACTACTCTCTACAGCTCCTCTAAAGGAGGTTGGGATGAGGTGGGTGCTGGCCTCTTCTCCCTAATATCAACTGATAGAATGAGAGGAACTGATCTCAAGTTGAACCAGGAGAGGTTTAGATTGGGTGTTAGGCAAGATTTCTTTTGGAAGAGTGGTCAGATGTTAAAATAGGTTACCTAGGGAGATGATGGAGTCACTGTGCAGATGTTGGAAAAACATGTAGATGTGGCATTTCAGGGCGTGGTCTCATGGCATAGTGGTGTTAAGTCAATGTTTGGACTCTACAGTCTTGGAGATCTCTTCCAACTGAAACAATTCTGCAATTCTAACTCTCCTCCATGTGCTTGGCATTCAAAGTGGAAGCTAAATACTGCTTGTGCCTATGTGCCAGCAGCCTATCATGGTGTAAAAGGTGTCAAAGTAGCATGAATGGAACTAGCCAGAAGCTGCTTCTCTGACCTGTAGTGCTGTAACTGTTTGAGTCATGATTCTTTTGCAGAGTAAATGTTTTCTTTTGCAACTGAGGAATGTTGGAATTTTGCTCTTTGATTCCTGAATGCTATTGATTGAAGGCCGCAGTCCCCAGCTTGCCTACAGGCCAAGGCTGTTTGCTGGTGTTTTGAAACTAGTATAGCGCTTTCAATCAATTGTTGTTAGCAGGGCAAAACTATGGTGAGTTTGAATACGAAAGAGGAACCAAGGCTTTGGAATTCTTGCATGTGGTGGATAAAAAGTTTACTCAATATCCTTGCTCAGTTGTCAGTACCAAGGGGACTCTTCAAACATCTCTTATTTAGCACAGCAGGTGGCATCGTTACTGAAAACAAACCCAGCCTAAGCAGAGGCAGCGCAAGAATCACAGATTGTGCTTTACTCCAGGAAGTTAAAAAAAAGAGTCGGATTTTGTCAGTTTTATTACATCTCTCTGCATCTGACTGTTGTACAAATAAGTAGGTTTTAGAACAGGATTAATATGGAAAGTTAGGAATTTTTTTTCAAATGCTGTAACGATAAAGATTATAAATTGAAGAATGAATCAACAAGAACTCTGAGGTATAGGTTAACAGGCCAGGGATGAAAGAGACTCCTGGATCATGTCTAGTTCAACCTTCTACCCATATCAGAGCTAATGTGAAATGTGTTGCTCGGGTTCATGTCCAGTCAAGCTAGTTTTGACAAACTGAAGGAGGGAGAACTATGAAAATATGCTTTCCTGTTTAAGATGTTGTAAAAGTCTGGACAGCTCCACAACCTTCACTAATCTCTTGTAAGCAGCAGCTGCCCATTGTCAGTATTCTGGTACTAGCAACGTATCACAGAATCACGGATGCATCATCTTGGCTCAAAGCAAGGCAGCGGTTAGCGTCTCTCGAAGGGCAGGCAACGTTTCCGTGTCTCAACTTTGCTTGCCTACTTGAAGCCGTATGTGCTAACATAGCAGGAACTTCTAGTAACCTGAAATTTCTAGGTGTTAACTGTGTGTTGACCACTGGGAAAACTTGCCTTGCAATAACTTCTCTGCAGATTCTACCTTTGACTGTTCTAGGGTGGGAGTTGAGAAGAATACTAAGTATTGCATTTACACTGATTCACTCAAGCACATAAAGAATTCCTCATCTCATGATACTGCATTATCATTTTATAAATGCTAGATTTACGTCTTCTCAAATTTAGATTATGACAACAAAACTATTTTCATAGTGAGTGCAGAGAAAATCCACTAAGTAATTGNAGGAGGAGTGGGGGCATGTGTTTTGTTTTGTTGTTTGGTTTTTTTTTGAAGCATAGCCTCTGATCAAAGAATTCTTGTGGTAGAACAGAGCCAGCAGTTCTTCATCCCCTCTGTCAATGCTTTGATCTACAATAAGTAAATGCAAAAAAGAATCTGAGACACATCACAAGTACACCTGCTTGGTATCTTGAACTACAGGCCTGTGTTGCAGAGATCTGTCAGCTCCTATTCTGGCACCCTCTCTGACACTTCTCTGATGCTGATTTGAAATAACATTCTGGTGGACACCATAACTGCCTCCACCACCACCAGCAGAGTCAGAGGCCAACAGCGCCGCAAGCATCCCAGCGGCGTTACTTTGATTTCACTCACCCCTGGTACCGATCATTCCAGGTAGCTCTGAACTGCTCTCCTTTTCACCTGCCTTCATAAAGATAAATATATATATATATATATGATCACTTATATTTAGAATGTAGTTTGTGTCTGTGTGTTCTACCTAGAGATTGTGTGGATATTCTGCTTTCTAAGTAACTAATGCAACCTGACTTGAGGCTATGAGGATATTCTACTTCCTAAGTAAATATTTGAGAACTGTACCAGTTCAGAAAAGTCAGCATTATACATACCCATAGAGTCACTGAATTTTTAATTAGCTTTTTCTTTTGTGTGTGTGTATATGTAACGTGGAGGCAGAATTTCCTCAGGACTGAGTTCTACATGGCCTAAAAACCTAAGACAGACATTCTCATATCTTTATGAACCAAAGGAGAACTTAAACAGATAAATGGTTGGCTATTCAGACCATGGTCTCTAGATAAATCACTGATGTGTGATTCATTTAAATTTCCTTTCCAGTCAGTATAGAGAGGAGGACAATTTAGCAATCTTACATTATTCATATAATCTAACTTAGACATTTAAACTCCCTGAAAAGTTAAAATGTGCAATAGAATTTCTAAGAAATGTTAATATGCAGGATCCAAGAGCACTATGCTACTGTGATTTCAAAGTCACAGTAGTTTCTGTATTGTAATTGGTACTTTCCAAGAGAGAAAATGTCATTGACACTGACTTCTAGTTAGCTAGAGAATAAAAATAAACTACAGGGCCAGTGTCTTTCCACCCCCACCCTCAGGGAAATTTTGCCTACGAGAGCTTGTTCTTTAGCATTTGCATTTAAGACAGCAAAAAGTAACTACAAAGTCTCTGAATGAATCTTCCCTTCCTGTACCTGTGTTACAGTTTATTTCTGGGTGTGAAAATAGTTCAGCTGTGGTTAAGTAGGGCTGTGATCTGTGTCACTGAAGTTTTGGCTTCCGTTACCTGTCATCATGTCACATTTCCAGAGGTTGTTAGTTTTATTTGCTTTGGGGCAGAGAAATCATAGACCTTTACTTTCCTCAAGGGCCTGCTTGCTGGTACATTTTCAAATGTTTTTCAGTCTGGTTTCTTGTGATTTTTGAAATGGATACAGGATGTCAAGTTCTCCTAAAGGGAAAAAAAAAATAAATGAAACCACACCATGATTTTGTTTTCACCCGAATAGTATTTCTCTGCTTCACCTTGCAAATTGGGAAATACTTAATGCACAGACATGACAGGCTGCAAATTCCTCCAAAGTAGAGGCAAATAATGATATTCAAGAAAGCACTCTTTGATAATTGTATGTTCAGATTCAAGCCACAGACTGATTCTGATATTTTTGGTCATTAGTGGAGCAGATTAAAAACAAAACAAAAACATGTATCTGGGAAAGGTAATGAAATATTCTGTTTGATCTGAACAAGTTCCCGTTTAACACCTCCACTTTGTGTTATTGATTTCTGTACATCACTGCCTGGATAATAATGTTAGAGAATAAAGCAAACCTAACAATAGTATCAAAACAGTATTTTGATGTTTCCAGGGATGTTCAAAAGACCCCTCCCCTCCTGTCCTCCAAAAGATCATGTCATTGAAAAGAAACGTTACAATCTAGTTGCGTCTCTGCTCTGGATTTTCCAGTAGGTTCACTATTCCACATTCAAAATGAGGGAAAAGAGTTTTGCTATATTGCTTTGTGTTTCACTGCACCACTGGTTAGCCAAAACCCTCCCCAACCTAGCTACCCTCATCTCTCTTTAACAACATGGGATCTCGTTTACTCCAAGGAAGACACACAATTAAAACAAACCCCAAGTTGTCAATTTCACTGCTGTTTTTTGAACCAGCGTCTCCCTGGTGGCTTTCTGTCTCAGAGCTGGAAATCAAATTGCTGAAATGCCTACTCTTTATTTCTTTTATTTTTGCATTAATCACATGTGTGTAGTCTATTTTCATTAAGTAAGCCTTTCAGTATTTTAAAAGAATACAAATAGTTACTGTCTGTACTAGGGACTCTCTCTTTTCTAAGCCAGTCTTTATTCCCACAGTGACTTCTCAGCTACATTCTGTTCCTCAGCTTTTGTGTCTTAGGTGTTCCCCTTGCCATCACAAAGGAGTATCACTTTATCTTCTGTGTCTCCTTCCTAATACACCTCCAGATTTTTCTTCTGGAACATGTTTCAGAAGACAGTTGACACTACAGATGTCGGAGCTGTTAGAGACAGGTGCTCTCTCAGGCATCCCCATGCTGGAGGTGTTTCTGTCAGAGTGCATGTTGAGTGCAAATTTCCTGACAGTCCTGCAGTTGTAAGACATCAAAGCTGACTTTGTCATCAGTGGAAGCCTGATGGTGCTGTGGTGTTGCAAATCAATTTGAATTTCTTCCTTGTTGTTTTCTTCCTTGCTTGAGGTTACCCAAAGATCACAGGGTTTACTGGAAGCTCTCCCCAGACAGCTGTGAATGTTTCACATACTGACAAGTTGTGTCAAGTGAAGATAGGCTGGGTGAGGAATGGGTCGAATGCAGTCTTCAGGAGAAGGTGTTGGGGGTGTCACTTGATGAAAAATTCAGCATGAGCCAGCAATGATCACTTGCAGCCCTGAAGGCAGCCATGTGTTGGGCTACATTAAAATCAATGTGACCTCCAGGATGAGGGAGGTCCACTCTGTTCTTGTGGGACCCCACTGTGTCCAATTCTGGTGTCCCCAGCATAAGAGAGACATCAAAATGGTGGACTAGGTCCAGAGGAGGGCAACAAGAATGTTCAGAGGGCTGGAGAACCTCCTCTATGGACACAGACTGACAGAGTTGGAGTTGTTCAGCCTGAAGAAGAGAAAGCTCTAGGGAGACCTTAGAGCAGCTTTCCCGTACCCAGAGGTGGTTACAAGGAAGCTGGGAAGGAACTCTTGACAAGAGCTAGTAGTGGTAGGACAAGAGGGAATGGATTGAAGCTTGAGGAGGGCAGATTTAGACTGGAGATTAGGAAGAAATTCTTTATAGTGAGGGTGGTGAGACATTGAAACAGGTTGCTCAGGGAGATCATGGATGCCCCCTCCTTGGAGGTGTACAAGGCCAGGTCAGATGAAGCCTTCAGCAACACGGTCAAGTGTGAGATGTCACTGCCCATGGCTGGAGAGTTGGAACTGGGTGATCTTTAAGGTCCCTTCCAACCCAAACCATCCTATGAATAATTCACCTTTGATACATCACTGTGCCATGTGTACCTCTGGATTTGATCAAGGAAGTTGAAACCAAATTCACATAATAGACAGCTCTGATAAAATGTGCTAAAATGTGAAATGCTGGAACAGTGATAAAAGCAAGCAGCACAGGAAGAGTAGTTTAAAACCTCACTATAAAGAAATATAAGAGAGTCTTGAAGATCCTTCACACAAATTTTCACCATTTTTATACCAAGCTGACTTGCTTGCCTGTAACTGAAAAGGATTAGAAATGGAAATGTAGCACTCGTTGTCTTTTGAAACTGAGAACAAGGATTTCCCATGTCCCTTTCTAAATCTTTGTATGATAAGGACTATTTATTCCTGCTGCTCACTCTTATGGACATTTCCACAAAACTGAGGCATGAAAAGAAATTTACAAAAGTAACATTGGCTTAGACCCCTGCAGAACCACTGACTGCTCAAATAGGTCCTCTAAGAACAACTCCAGAAAATCTCAATTTAGTGCTTAAGACATTCCCATCTTCCACAGGAATTTTCTTGATGGTTTTTAAGGACGGAAAGGGCAAAATAAGTAGGGAAATTAGGTGAATGGAAGTTAATGTATGGCAGATTCCCAGACACCTGTCACCTCCCAAAAGAAAATGTAACAAGAATGATTTTGGAGTTATGACTGACTTTGCATGCTTGGGTTTCTTTCTATAGTCAAAGAGAATCCAATGGGAATGGGATTAGACTTTCACAGTGTACAATGTCATAGGAGCAACCTGCAGGCTGCCTGTATTTTCATAGAATCATAGGATGGTGTGTTTGGAAGGGACCTCCAAGGGTTGTCCAGGCCAATCCCCCTGCAGTTGGCAGGGACATTCTCCACTAGAACAGGTTGCTCAGAGGCTTCTCAAGCCTGATTTGAATATCTCTGGGGATGGAGCCTCAGCTACCTGGGCACCCTTTTGCAGTGTCCCAGCATCCTCGTGATGCAGAACTTGTTCCTCACTTCCAATCTAAATTTGTTTTGCTATAATCATAAACCATTGTCACTCATCCTGTTGGGTCCTGCCTGGGACTGTTGCTCTAGCCCTGCCTGCCCTTTGCCAGAAAAGCCTCCCCTCTAGCTCAGTCCAGCTTTGATCCAGCACACAGCCCTTAGTGATGCTGCTTATGAGATGTCTCCCTGACTGCTCCCAGGAGGGCGAACTCCTGCATTAAATGAAATAGTTTGTAATAGTGCTACAAAATTTACAATAGAATTATATTAGAATCTAGCTAATTAAGATGTTTGTCTTCATATGATTTCTTCTTATTCACTGTCGTTTTCCCATTAGACTGCAACAGAACAGCTCTGCAGCATTCCATCAATAGGATGTAATTCTTTGTAATAGCTTAAGTGTTTCCAGATTTATCACTGAAATAAAAAATGCCACACTTCCAAACTGAAGACATTACAAAAGGAAATGAATGGAGAACCTTTCTGCTCATCTTTCCCCTCGCAAATCTGCATTGTTATTAATGCCATACATTAATTCCCCATGACAATGCCTTTTCTTCTACGAGGAGGAGATGTTAACAGTATTGTGTAGCGGCTCTGTAACCAGCCTCTCTAATTTCCTCCGGTCAGTGTCCTTCCTGAATAACTTTAATCCCAAACATTGAATGCAACAGTGCTTTTACAAATGGTCTGTCTCTGTGCTATCAAGGTAAGTGTTAGAGCAGTTCAGGAGTCCCAGTGCTGTAGCATATTTTGGATACAGTGCTAAACAACTCGTGGAAACAGCTCTGAACTTTTTGCATCGAATTGGGTCACATCTTTGGAGAGTATACAAGTCCTCATGACCACCATTACAGAGCAGCACAAGGTGGAGAGAAAAGTTGTAATTCACTCTCATCCTCTGACTTGTGGGACAATAATCCTGTTGTGTGGTTCGTTAAAGTCAGCTGGCATTCCGTTCTTGAGCAGACTAGCTCAGGAATGGCTGTGATGTCTAGGCAACAGGAGGCACACAATTTGTGCTACTGATATGCCTCTAGGCAATTTATTTTGACCTTTTGTGTATTCTTGCACAGAATAAAAATAAGACTAAACCTTCACGAAGTGGCGTTCACCACTCCACTTCAGAAGTATCAGCACTCTTTTACTGCTTCTACTGGCTTTGTATTTCTTTTCAACTCACCTGATTAGGTGCTGAAAGTATAAAGTAACCTAATAAAACAGTTTTAAAAAGCACAGAATGGATGCAATTTGTGCATTCTAAGTCTACTTTAAGAGCACTCCAGGCCCTCGGTGTTGTAGTGCATTGGTACTTTCCCAGAGAGGTTCTCAGTTCTTTCAGCTGAAACAAAAACTTGGAAGTTTGTATACGGCATTAAACCAGTGAGAACAAGTGGCCACTGCTTGTTCTAGTTTTGCTAGACCACAACAAAAATATAGGTATGTGTTAGTGAGTCCCTTTTTTGTTGGGTTTGTTTTAAACTTTGGTTTGGAGTCCCATCGGAACCTGAAACAGAGAGATTCTTCTTTAACAGTCTCTGCAAGGAAGTGGTGTACTGTTGGGGAAAACCCATCGTTATTAACAAAGGCACACAAATCCCCTGGTAGTGTGAGCTCCATATCAGTATGGATGGGAATGGGATTATAATATCACCAAGTGCCAGAATTAATGTTTAAAAAACCCTGCAACAACCAGCTCAAAAGCACAGCAAAACAGTGCATGATAGGAGAAAAGACTTTACTTTGTTAACAAATATGAAGTGATGAAAAGGCAGGATTTGCCTCAAAATTGCATTGGGCCAAGTCCACTGAAAATTACCTTTTTTTTTTTCCCCCCCTATTATTATATTTGAACTGAAGGAGTGCTCAATACATGTTCACATTGCACTTGACATGCATGTTAAGAGAGGTGACTCCTCTTTTGCTCTTGTGAGATCCCACTTCAAATACTGAGTCCAGTTGTGATGTCCTCAGCATAAGAAGGGCACAGAGCTGTTGGAGTGAGTCCAGAGGAGGCCACAAAGATTATCCAAGGGCTGGAGCACCTCTGCTGTAAGGACAGGCTGAGGGGGCTGGGGGTGTTCAGTTTAGAGAAAAGAAGACTCTGGGGAGTCCTTAGAGCTGCCTTCCAGTACCTGAAGGGATCCTACATGAAGGCTGCAGAGGAACTTTTCATCAGAGTGTCTAGCAATAGGTCAAAGGAGAATGGTTTGAAGCTGAGGTAGAACAGAGTTAGACTGGAATAGGTTGCCCAGGGATGCTGGGGATGCCTCCTCTCTGGAGTGTTGAAGGCCAGGCTGAGTCTAATTGAGAGGTGTCCTTGCCCGTGGTGGAGAGGTTGGAATAGATAACATCTGAGGTCTGTTCCAACCTGAGCCATTCTCTGATTCTCTAAGAATTTCACTGTGCATTTTTGCTACAAGGTGACCTAAATTGCCTTGAAGGTTTTCAGCTCTAGCTTGTGGTGGAATAAGATTAAACAACACACTTTTTAAATCAATACTACAGCACAACCGATGAACCTGCCGTGATCAAACTTACTGTTTAAATTACAGAAAGCTTTATTGCTTCATGTATTTCACATGGATCTGAAGTTAAAACTAGGAAAATTAGGAATTCAGTGTTTGCCAACTGAGATGAGATTTTCCACCTTTAATTATTTAAATTCCCGAGACAGAATTCCTGACTATTACATTGAGTGTATGAGCCAAATGCTTCAGACTCTTAATCTGTAGAGCGTATGGAACACCATACAATAGTCTTGAGACACAGTCCTGAGACAAAGGGCCACAGGGCACCTGTAATCTTACAGTGGTTTGCAGGGTAGGTGACAGCTGACAGAGGGATTCAGATGGTCAACAAGCAGTTAACGAATTCCACATTTATGCAGTGTTTTTCAGTTCTAGAATGTGATGATTATGTTATAAAAAACAAGCAAACCTCAACCCAAAGTGTGCTAATGATCTTACCTAGTTAGACCCTTGCACCTGTGTTTGAGCACTTGATGATCAGTATAGTGTCCCCCAGTTACCTTATTACCCGTGCTGGGGCATTGATTCAGTAGTGAGTCAGTGAAAAGAGAAGAGCTACTTAATCTCCATTACTGCTGCCTATAAAAGCTGCGTTCCTTGGAGGACTCCCATCCAGCTACTTGCCACATGTAGTACTGCTTAATTTATGAGGCCTGACAGCAAGGCAGTGTGACTGCCAGTGCTGGCTGGGGCTCTTTGCAGGTATTGGCAGTTTTGTCCCCATTTCTTTAATCTGTTATGGGGTGAGTGGGTTGTAACCTGTGGTACACTTTATTCAAATTACCTTAGGCTGAAAACTTTCTGAGACAGGCAATTCTTTCATCAAAGAATTGCTACTGGTCTCCCACTTTCAGTTGTTTCTGTACTCAGATTTAAAATTACTTAGATTCAGCTTACTTTTCAGTGGAGGTATTAAAGATTCTAAAATGTTTACAAGTGGGTTTATATGGCTTTGGCAAACTGTGCAGAAGAGCTTGCTGGAGCAAAGAAGAAACTACCTCCAATCCTTCCAAACATTCGGTAGGCTTTTGTATAGGATATTGCTTAAGTCGCCGTTTGGCCTGTGGAAAGAAGCTGCTATTTTCTTTTACACAGGTAGCCTTCAAAACTCTCCCCTTAATCAAGGAGAACCTTGTTGTGTAGTTGTTTTAAATAGGACAGAACTGTCAGGAACTACACAGCAAGGAAGTCTACTCTGTAAGCATTTTGCACGAACAAAATAATCTTTAAGAAAGTGTTGATAACTTTTCTCTGCCTTAGGAGCCTTCACTGTTGAGCTTTGACATTTCAAGTTAGCAAGTGGTTTTATTAAACTCCTTAACAACTTCTTTTTGTTGAAATAATGTGAACTCCGTCTCCTCACTGCCTATCTCAAAGGCTGCAGGGTGATAAAAGAAACATTGCAAAATGTGCTGTAAAACATCTCAGTGTACTTTTACACAATTTGGGGTAGCTTCTAGTTAATAACAAAGCACTGGTTTGCTGTAATTTGTATTAATTTAAGAACAGAGGTGAGAAATATAATTGGGCAAAGAAGTGGAAGGCATAGATATGTGATCCACTTCAGGCTGTCTTTGGTTTAATGAGCCTCAGCCTCTGGTAGTTCCTTTAAAACAAATAAAGCCACGTTTGAGTTCAACCTGCTCAGAATTCATTGCAGCTGTGTGATTAGGTTTGGGTTGTTATGTGATCTAAAGGGTTGCTCTTGAGTCAGGTTATGGTGTTCTAGTAAACTGGCAGAATCTAGACCACTCACATTTTTTGAACAGCTTTAGTCAGACCTCAGGAATGACTGAAAGCTATGCTGAACGTGGGAGTGTTCTATAAGCTGTGCTGGTATTTGTATCAGACTTTTTAATTTGTGTAAACAAAACAGAATCAATTCCATGTAGAAGAGGGGGAAATCTTCAAAAGATGTAATATTTTGAAAATAAATTCTGAACTAAAGGGCAATTTTTCCTGAAAGTCTTTGTTTAGAACTGCATCTCCTTCATGGAAATACTTTTTCTGGTTTCATTCTTAGCAATTCCCTTTTCTGCATTTGGAAGAGAGAACAACTAATTGAGGAACAGGAATGGCTCTAGCTGTGAGTGTACAATTAAATTGAGTATAAGCAATCTCCCCAGCGCAGCGTTAGGTTGTGGCTGAGGTGTGGGGATGACTTCTCTTTCTCTCAAACAAAGCGTTTCTCTGCTCTTGAATAAAGACCTTTTCCTCCAGCACTTGTATCTGAAAGAACACGACTGGTGTCCTTCTGTAGCCTGAAAATTGCTGCCTTGAAAGCACGAGCAATTTACTGCAACAAATGTTTACCTCTGTCTCAGTAACTTGTATTTCTCTCTCTCTTTTGTTCTACTTTTCTCTACTGGAACAATGCATTGTGGAGAGGTTTTTGTTGTTTAACCTGTTGTCCCAGTCCTCAGCTCCAGGCTGGCTTTAGCACAAAGGAAAGACCGAGCTAGGCAATGCTCAGTATCAGGGTTTCTTTGGCAAGATTAAAACCACAAGTAAAACAAACATGTAATTCTTATCTGTATAGAGCTCTCTAAAGCATTTTAGTCTGGCCTAGTTATGATTCCTAAGGCCTATTATAACTATTAGAACTGGAGCTTTAGAGTTCAAAGCAATGCTTTTCTTCTTATCCTAAATTGCAACTTGCTTTTCTGAATCTAGGGATAATTCCTTTGGGGCAGACTGTTCTGTTTTCGTTTCCATTTCTCTATACCGATGCTACTGGATTTTTCTTTTGGATTGTAAGCAGAGAAGGCTTTTGATGGATCCCAGTGGAGCTAAGTACTAAAAGGTCCTAATTAGTGCATATTTGATGAAGCTGATTGACTTGTGCACAGAAAGGATATCTTCTTTAGAATCTAGCCAGTATTCAGCTTTTAGTTGAATATCGTGCTGGAGGTAGCTTTTTTTAGTGTTGCTGGTACATTTTTTGCAAGCAGATATACTGTACAAATATATTTGGTCAGATTTTCACTTGTGATACACACTGAGTTCCTGGAAAGCTTAGCATGCAGGTAATGAGGGGAGCTGTTTTGCCTTGCTAGCTTTATGAGACCAAATTTTTCTTCCTCAGCTTTTGCTATGTGCCAGCATTACATGGCATGTAAATGACAGGCAGGAAACCACTGCTTTAATAAACAGCTGTTGCAAGCAATCTGAGATTATTTTTTGTATTGTAACACTTTGCTTTTTGTTGTCTCTACTTTCAAATCATTATTTCCTCAGGACTATTTATTTTAAATATGTATTTGCTGCTAAGCCAATGTCTGTATCTTATAGAGCTCTGCTGCTGCAGCTGACGATCAAAAGCTGCATTTTGGGGGCATTATGTCCGTGTTTAGAATTAAAGGGACGACACATCTTCCAGTCATGTTCTGGCTTCCTCAAATGAAGTCTGCAGCCTCAGTGATTATTCTGAGGCCAACTGTTTTCATCTTTATGCTATAAAAAACAAACAAACTCTTGAAAGCAAAATTATTGATCGTAATTTATACAATATGCTGAATTGAATAACTTATTTCTGGGCTTTTACAGCTGTATAATCATGTGGGAATTGTCTCGGCAAATGGAGGTTTGTGTGTTTTATCTGTGAAATCAAAGATCCAAATGCAAAATTTAAAGCTTAAGGACATCTTGTGGATTTTCGACATTTCCTACAGGAATTCTAGATAGTAAACTGCTGCCTAGATTGGTACAATGAGAGCCTTTGTAAAAGCAGCTGGGTTGTGTGCCAGGTAAAAATCTTGCCCTCAGTACTTCTAGTACTAGTTCAAAGAAAGAGACTTCTGTTCAGCCTAGGTGTTTGAGAGTTCAGAAGCAGTAAACCAGATCTGTAGCTGTGATGGTCAAGTGTGTTCAGAACTTGTCATGATATTATTTAAAGAAATTCACCAGTGTCAATGCATTGATCTTACCACAAGATGTTTTCTATGATATGCAAAGTGCAATATCTCAGTGTTTTTACAGAGGTAGAAAACAAGTATTAGTGCCCAAAATGTTGCAAGGTTCAGAGGACAGAAGCTCAGTCCCATATTTCTGTGTCAGAAGATAAGTGTGCCCAAATTCAGAAAAACAAACTTTTAAAAATGAGAAGACCTGGGCAGTGGAATGGGGTAAGGAGAAGCACTGCTGTAGTCTGTAGTAATTTAAAATGTTCTAACATGTTAATGTCCCAAATGTTAAAACCCCAGAAGTTTACCAGACGGTTGCCAGCTGTAGTTTGAAGGAACAAGAAGGATGGTTTGCAGTCTCTACCTTCAGCACAGCTGAACCACAAGCGTACTAGAGGATGCTCATTGAGTTCTGTGCTAGCAAAGGCAATAGCAAAAGTACAGCTTTCTTCAGGGGTAACATGATCAGGTCTCTATCCCTGTATGAACCACAGCCTCTCTTTAGTGCCTTCAGAGAAGTAAAACTGGTAGATGCAGGTAGAACTGCTTCCACAGGAAGCTGTCTGGCACAGGTATGGCTGTACACATACACATAGGCATATGGAGTTTGAAGCATACCATCCTCTCATCTCTCAAGGGACTTTATACAGCAACAGTACTATTTATTGCTGATGACACAAACTGTCTTGCTGCAGTTGTAGTTCAGCTGCATGTTCCTGAGAAGCTACCATTTTATCTTGTCAGAAAAAGTGTCTATCGAGGGATAAGTGTTTACAGCACATATGGAAGGATATCTGTGGAACAGGTAAGAATCCACTAAAAACACAGGTGCACCTTGCACTGACTTAATGGCTTGAAGGTGTGCTAGCAAAACAGCTTTGCATATTTTGCAAGTGAATTAGGAGTAAACTTCCAAAATGTCACAAAGCAGACTGTTATCAATATGTACTAACATCCTCAAGCTACTCCTTGGCAATAAATGTCAGGAGAAATTTTTATGGCTTTTACAGTTTCTCTGCAATTTGTAATAAGCTCTGTGCGTGGCCCATTATTTTCTGAGTGAGAACAACTGTCAGATGAATGTATTTGTAATGTCAGGAGCTTCATTAGGAGATGACTGCAGGCTGAAGGCTCCGTGCTAAACTCTGCCCGGGTTTATGTCTTTGGACCATACTTTAACAAAAAGGGCACTGTAACTTGCTACTTTCATTACTTATTCTTTACCTTTTTTAATTAATTATTTAACTTACATTTCTTATGGCCTCATTATGACTCCACTATCTCATTAACTAATCATTACAGTGTTGGAGTTTATAGCTTTGCAGGCAGCGAGGCTAGAAGTATGAACCAGCAGCTTTGAGTTACGTAGCAAGAGAGCTCTGATTTGCAAGCAAAGCCTGCAGCAGTGTGGATTTTATGCCATTAGAAATCTTTTCATCTTTCTTTTCTTATTTAAAACAGAAGAAAAGATTTTAATTCTTTCTCAGAATGATTCATATCCTGTGGATTTTTCCTATTAGGCAGTGAAGCTATGATATTAAGATTGAGTATATAAATAATTCTCATAATTCACACAGAAGAAAGAGAAATAATTACCTCTGAACATTTCATTATGAATGGAATTCTGTCAAAAACTTTAGGAAGGGGGCATTAATACAAATTAAGGTCTTAGGAACTCATATTTTAAATACTTAATCCCGTATTTTATTTAACTTTTGCCAGGCCAGTAAGATTTTTTTATTTTTTTTTTAATCTGCAAAATGAATTGCTGTACTGGAAAAACATTAACTATAAAATGTAAAATTCCTATGATGAACAAATATTTTATATTTTATTATTTCTGTCATTGCAGAGTAGCTGAACTTGTATGAGTTGCCACCTCTGTAGAATTCATAAACTTTGAATCTTCAAATTTCATAAATACTTGTTTAGCAGGAGGCTACAGCTCATCAAAAATGACTTGGTTTGTTTTCTGTACTACATTTAGGATAGATTGAAAGATGAACTAAAGCTATAGGCTATTGTTTGTGAAAAACTGTAGATAGAATGACATCTGCTGGGAAGAAGAAAGTGGCTGTACACATTTTTGAGGTGCTGGTACTTTAGCTTGAATAGAAATCAAGACAAGTGAAAGGTTCTGTGTGGCCTGCCCTAGGTGACCCTGCTTTGGCAGGGGGGTTGGAGGCAGTGATCTCTAGAGGCACCTTCCAACCCCTACCATTTTGTCATTGCTACTGCAGTCTCCAAGCTAAGGAAAAGTTAGTGTGTGTTAATGGAGCTGAGGAACCTTGTGTATGCCCTTGTGTATGAGAGTGTTATTTCAGCAAAGCTTAGGATGTTCTCTAGTTTTTCAAATCACCTGTTTCAACCTTCAGGTGAAGGTCCATGTTTGCTGTGCTAATTACTGCCAATTGGTGTAGCCTAAGCTGCTTTCCTCCTTAAGAAGTGTTTCTCCAGTCACATAGAATCTTGCTCCTCTACAGGGAGATAGCTGCTGCCCCATTCCTGGAGATGTTGTAGGTAAGACTTGAGAAGGCTCTGAGCAACCTGCTCTAGCAGCTGGCTGCTGGTGGGGGGGCTGGGCTGGATGACCTTGGAGGTCCCTTCCAACCCAAACCATTCTATGATTGAGTATTTCAATTACTTTTGCAACACTTTGTCTAACTTCCTGAGAAGAGAGCAGAAAACGTGAAGGAATAGCTTTCTCTTTATTTTATTCATTCTGAGCCTGCTGAAGCAAAAGGAGCTTTGACCTTGACACCAATGCCATCCAGACAAAGGAAATGCTGCTTTAGATCTTTTAATTGTTTGGAGCAGCAAGATGGATAGAGATTTTTCATTATGATACAGCACCAGTGCTACATTATTATACTGTAAAATTACTTGTTAAATTGCAGTTAGTTCTTCAAAGAGTCAGCAGCATTCTCCCATAATGAGGTAGATGGCTAAAACCCTTAGAGATGCAGAACCTTTTCAGTTCTCCCTGGGGTTCACTGGAGTTTTTTGTGTGCTGACAGTCTCAGATTATGGCTGTACAAGAGCGTGTGAAGCTGTATCCACTGAGATTAGCTGCAAGAAGACGTGCAGGGAGCAGAGCAAGTTTAAAATCTCCATCCACACACTACCCCCTAGCTCTGCTGGTCAGTGTGAATTACATACTCCTATGTTCTCCACACATCAGACTTCCAGACAGTGCCCAGGCTTTAAATGTATTAGCATCTTACCTTTTGTTTTACAAAAGCATATCTTCCGTATAGAAATTGCCATTGAGTGAGACACAGACTTATTAACATGGAGTTTTTAATTTGGAATTCAATATTACCTAGCTTTTAATTCTTCATGGAAAGGTTTACCTCTGCTATAGTAAATCATAATTAATAAACACCATCTGAAGAGGTGCATATCTAATTTGCTAGATGTATGGAGCAAAAAACAACCCCAAATGTTTCTGTGCATCTTACCCATCTTGTTTGCGACTAGTAGGTTCCTCAGGCTTTTACGTAGAACAACGTGCTCTTGTGAGACCTCACCTCAAATACTGCCTCCAGTTCTGGTGTTCCCAGCACAAGAAGGACACAGAGCTGTTGGAATGAGTCCAGAGAAGGCCACAGAGACAATCCAAGGGCTGGAACACTTCTGCTATGGGAACAGGCTGAGGGAGCTGGGGGTGCTCAGCCTGGAGAAGACTTCAAGCACAGATTAGAGCTGCCTTCCAATAGCCGAAGGGCTCCTGCAGGCTGGCTGCAGAGGGACTTCTCATGAGGGTGTGTAGAGACAGAACAAAGGGGAATGGTTTGAAGCTGAGCGAGAGCAGGGTTAGACTGGAGCTTAAGAAGGTCTTCAGTACAAGGGTGGTGAGACTCTGGAACAGGCTGCCCAGAGAAGTTGTGGCTGCCTCCTCCCTGAGGGTGTTGAAGGCCAAGTTGGATGAAACCTTGAGCAGCTGAGTCTAGTTGAGAGTGTCCCTGCCCATGGTAGGGAGGTTGGAATGGATGATCTTTAAGGTCCTTCCCAACCTGAGCTATTCTAGGATTCTCTAAATGGAGCTCCACTATATAGCCAGGTATATTCTGTTTGCTACAATATCTAAGAGCTCAGCAGTTATGTTTATAGCTGTATGCAAAACCGTAGCTTACTGTGATTTTAGGACAAAAAACCCAACATTGCAGCATCTCATGAAAGGATACTCTATTTAGTTTGCTTTTACATTTTGGAATGTGCAAGGAGGAGTCTTAAAAGATTTTGTTATTGGATCTTATACAAAAGTCTAATCTGTTTCAGGCATTTTTTAGCCTGTGGCTAAGCATTTCCCTGGAAGCTTGGACAAAATCAAATTCAACATGAGATCTCTGGAAGTTCAAAGAGCTTAAATATATTCAGCATAGCCATATATTTGTGCTGCCTTCTGGTTTTTACATTTCACAGATGCAGCTTTTCCCAGTTAATCAGATAATGTCACACTACATAGCAGTGTGTAAAATGAAGAAATGGCTTCTAATTCTTTTTGTTTACATAGTAGAAGTACATATTGAGGTATTCTCAGCCTAAATGTCTCTTTTTGCCTCCCAGCTGCTGCCAGACTTGAACTAAACTGGAAAATATTCACCACTAGGATTGAAATGCTGCCACTTCTCTGTGTCATTGGCTAGCTCCTTACAAATATTTGAGTAAAAGATACTCTGGGAAAGAAAAGCTCCTGCTCTTGCTTAGCTTGCACCATGAGTGGCAAACAAAATACACACAAAATAATGTGAAAGTGACAGAGCCCTGAAGCAGGCTGCCCAGAGAGGTTGTGGAGTCTCCTCCGGAGGCTTTTGAAACCCACCTGGATGCATTCCTGTGCAGCCTGCCCCGGGTGACCCTGCTTTGATGGGGGGGCGGGGTGGGGGTTGGACTTGATGATATCTGGAGGTCCCTTTCAGCCCCTACCATTCTGTAGTTCTGTGAAACAAGACCAAGAGAACTTATTGTGCCTCTTCACAGAGTGCTGGGGAGGTCCTGGCAGTAAAGTTTGAGAGAAATGTCAAACAATCACAGTGAAGGCTGTGGAGAGCTGTATAGAGGTTGCACATGGGCTCTGAAGAGAGGTTGACTTCTCTCAGCCTAGCAGAAAGAAAGGCCAAGGGTGACAAGTGGCAGCCTGCAGCTACCTGGAGGATGATTTTGAATCTAATAAAGCTAAGCTCTACTAATCTATATTGCTATAGTTACTGATTTATGCTTAGGGAGTATGATTTTTCAAAATTTCTTTGGGGTACATCAGTTTTGGCTGACAAAAGGTTTGTTTGCTTTTCCACATTCGCATCTCTCCGCTTTGGTAGGAAAAGTGAAACTGACAAAAGCTGCCCCTGGGAAGGGCTGACAGCAGGCCAATATGGCACGCCAGGGAAAAACAAACCTAAAGTCATCCCGAAGCTCTAGGACTAATTTCACCAAAGAACAGAATGTTGAAGACGTTCCAGATAAACTCTTGGAATGGATCATGATATTTTAATTTTTAATATGCTTAATAAAATCAAAATAGAGAGATGCTGTTACAGGCTACAAAGATTTACTTCAGCTGTAATTTAAAACAATAACTGACTGAGGCTAGGGAGCATTATTCTTCTTCCCTAAGAAACAAGGCTATAATTTTGGTGTTATTAAAATGAGTGCCAGTGTATGGCAAGGAAAAACCACAACTGCAGCATCTCATATCATCACACTTGCTCTGAAGAGAACATGGTTGCAAATTGGTCATCTAGAAACTTAGATCTCATTTGGGTGACCGAAGTGTTTATTCTGCTACATGTGCCTTGAGAAATCATAGAGCCACAGCAGGGCTCAGGTTGGAAGGGGCCTCAGTGATAATGAACTGCAACCTCCCCACCTTGGGCAGGGACACCTCTCAACTAGGCTCAGCTGCTCAAGGCCTCATCCAGCCTGGCCCTGAACATCTCCAGGTAGGAGGCATCCATGACCTCCCTAGGCAGCCTATTCCAGAGTCTCTCTTACTGGAATTTCAGGAGTTGGCCAAGAATTCAGCAAAAACCTAACTGAAGCCAGCTGCATAGAATCAGTCTCTCTAGTTTTGTATGTTATGAGGACACCTTATTTGTTGTTGGCTGTCAGCTTCTGCAAAGATTGGGAGAATACTTCACCATGCCAACACTGAGAAAAATATTTGTTACTTAGAGAAGTTCTGTGTAGGAATGAATGGGGTTTTGAAATCCAAATTTATATTTCAACCACAGACTAATATTATGTTAATTCTGGGGAGAAAATAATAAACAATTATACATAACCTTATACCCTCATCCTTAGAATGTGTTGAAAGCTGTAGAACATTTGCATCTTTGGCATCCTTTGTTTCTGGAGGACAAGAGGGATAGATAGACAAAACCTCTCTACTTTATTTTCTTTAGAAACCAGGCATGGGTATTGTCAGACAGGAATTCTGTACCTTGCGCTGGATACCTTTAGGACTTTGCTTTCCTTCTAACCCAGCATCTGCTGAGTGATACAGTATAAAACTGAAGAGAATTAGCAGGTTTGTTTTAAAGAAATACTAGAATGTTTCTTGTGTCTTTCTCTGGCAATAAGCAAGGATTGCTTTGGCTGTGGAATATTGCTCCTCAATCAGCACTACTGATCCCAAATTGTTTAAGCCTGCACTAGGCTCTGTGGTCTCAGAGTAGAAACAGCTGTGTAAGAGAAGGGAGAGATCTCAGGGTTTATACTGAAGACAGAATAGTTTTTGTTATTTCCCCCAACAAAGATGAAAATGCAAAAAAGCAAACCCACTGAAGGAGGAAGAATACCCCAGACCCCACACACACACAGAAAAGGCAACTCACCAGGTTGTAAAGTCTTCTCTGGAGACTTTCAAAACACTTGGATGCATTCCTGTATGACCTGCCCAAGGTGACCCTGTCGTGGCAGGAGGTTCCTTCCAGCCCCTACTGCTCTGTGACTCTGTGCTGACCGCCACATAATCTGTTGAGCATTTTGTTTGGTTTGGAGAAAAAGGGGGTGACATATCACCTTTGTCTTGAGCATTTATCTCAGCTGCTGGTAGGGATGCCATATGGCAAGAGGAGATGTTGAACAAGCAAAAATGTAATTTCCTGAAGAATGGCAGTTGCATGCTATACCTACTCTTATCAAGGTTAAATCTCTTCAGTCTTGGGATCTGGACTCTCAGAACTGAGTATAGGAATAAACTACAAATCTTCAGCCTCTGTCTTTTTGGCATTGCTTGTCTGTGTAGAGGCATTTAGCAAATGTAAGGAACTGTGTTAGCTGAGTGTGGGCACTCCTACTCATGGCTACAGAGGAGAGAAGGGAAGCTGAGTGATTGAGGACATGTTAGCATATGGAGGCATTCTCCAAAGGCTTAGTGTGCTTCAATACCACAGCATGTTTAGAGCTCCTTAACCTTTTACACTGTCCTTTGTAAGCAGAAGATTCTGGATTTAAATCTCTCCATGCATATCTTCACTTTGGGGTATTTTACAGCCTCTGTGCAGTCAAAAGATGGAGAAACCTCAGTTTCATGGAGTCATGCAAGCGCCATCACATCTCTTTGGTTTCTGCTTTGCAACACTCCATGACTACTCCTTTGGAAAGTAATCTTTGCAGAATCATCAAGTTAAGCCATTAGAAAAACTCCTGAGCCTGACTCTGAGCCTTTAGAATCCACTCATTTCCCAAATCAAAGGTTTTTCGGTAGCAGTGAGGGCTAGGTATCTGTCAGGGAGAACAAAGGTTCTAACATGCTGAACAGCTGGAAGGAAGGCTTAAAGTGAGAACTGCCATTGATTCACGTAACCAATATGCTTTTTTTTTTACCTCTTAGTGTAAACATAATGCTATCTCTAGCTCCTCTCTGTCACATTGGTGGGCTAGTATCTGTAATGCAGACTGGTGGTCATAGGAAAAGGCATCTTTAGTTTCAGCTGTGCTTTTCTGCCTTTCCCTTCCCTTTAGGGAAGCAGTTAACATCATAGGAGAATTAATTCTTTAAGGGAGCTTTTCCCTAACACCTCAGAGAAATACTAGGCCCACTTGCACTTCTGTTTTGAGACTCTTCCAACTGCACTTACTGTCCAACTGAGTGAAATTTGGAAGGTGCTGACTTTTGAAATCTAAGCAACAGATGCTTGAAAAATGCAGCTTGCTTAGAAAGTTGTTTTCATGAGGTGTTAACAGCACATCCTGGTTAGCGGGCAGTCAGGAAGGCATGGTTTCTTCTACAGTGTGCTGAACCTTGTTTAAGGCAGCACAGCCCTGCTGAATAAGCTTGCTTTTCTCAGCTGTAGTCTGAGGAAGAGGCAACAGTGGTGTGACCTGGTGATAGAGGATGTGATCAGTTAATCTTTGAGCGGATTCCTCTAGAACACTAGAGGCTTGGATTATCTTTCTATTGGATCTCATATAGAGCAGTCGCTTGTGTATGATGTGTTTGTAACCCATGAAAAAGAGTTTAATAAATTAAAGACTTTGTAAGACTTCTTTAGTCTTTAATAATTAAAAGAATTTTTAATTTTCTTAGGAAGTAATGGGAATAGACAAAGCAGGCAATGGATGGAATAAACCAACATGATGAATTAATTAATGGTTCACAAGGGATCTTAAATTAGGTCACCTCTTAAAATGTGTCAGCTGGTTATTTGCTTAAAACTCATATGGGGAGAACCTGAGAGAACTTTCGAAACCTCAAAACCTCTCCAGCAAGAGCCACAAAGCAGCATAGGGGCATAATCTAGAAATAAGATTAATAAAAGTTTGCTTAGATTTTCTTTAGATAATGAACAATAAATCTGTGCACAACACAGAAGCTGCAGATGGTATTGTCTCTGACTCTTGCTTGGTCTCAAAGTGTTCTCTCTAATCTTACCCATATCCAAGTGCAGGTCCATCATGGTCTCCCTGCCCTTCCAAACCATTTCCAATCAAACAATAGAACTGGGAAGTGCTGCAACTGGCATTTATGAGGTTTTTGCCTCTTGTCAGCACGTGCCTCCCTTTGGACTTAGTACATGGACCAATTTTTATTAGTACAATGCAGGCATTGAAGAATCAAAGACTTCTTAATTATTTGTTTAATAGGATTCTCTTCCATAAAAAAATCTTGCCTTAGCATGTCTTCTAGCCTTATGGATCTAACCCTAAATGAATTTGAGGAGAATTGTGTTTCTTACCTTCTAATCAGACTTCTCTGGGGTTTTTTAATGCTTTCCTATTCAGTTTCAAAGCATATTTGTAATGGAAGACAAGAGGAATGATGAAATACCTGAACATGATCCTAGCAGCACAATGGACAAGTGCAAAATCCTCTCTATCATGTTGCTGTCAGGAGGTTGATGTCTTGGATTTGCCTGTTACTTCCTCTCACTCGAAGTCAGAGGTCTTTTTCTGTCCTTTTCCTGTTGTATTCTGGTATTATTCCATATGGTTCAGGAAATAGTCTTATATATAGGTGCATGTTTCTTATAACATGCCAGTGGTAGCGTAAAATAAGGACATATCCCAGATCCTTCAGGATATATGTCAAAGTTATCTTTAGTGGCAGGTATATAGTTTCTTTGAAATGAAAATTACCCTGCTCAGGAGCTCTGAGCTTGTAACTCCAGCAAGACTAGGATATAACTTAAGACCTTATGAGTTGCAGCTGCATCACTGGCAGCATAAAACTCGTGCGCTTCTGTGATTCAGAGCTGAGTCTGAGAATCAGGATTGCCATGCAAGAGAGCTGTTGTACAAAGAGGGTGGAGAAGCACAGCACTGTGGTGTGCTAAATATTGGCTTCTTCAAAGCAAAGAGCCTTTTTCAAATAATTCCTTTCTGTTCCAATTAACTAGTAAAACATCAGTGACTTTCAATTGATGACTTGGCACCAATTCCCCTGGGTGTTGTAAAGGTGGAGTGTACTGGTTCCTCTGCTAGTGTTTTGATCCATATGTGATACCATTCTCTAACCTAAATTGTGAGAAAGGAGACTATACACTTGCCTCTCAAAGGAGGGAATGTGTAGAACAATTCAGTGTTAAAAATGCTCCCTTGCAGATCTTGCCTCTTTTGCCACGATGGCTTTCCTAGGAAATGTACCTTTTTCTGAGGCTTGGTGTATGTCTTGCTGCATATTTGAAGTACCCACTCTCTGCAGTCTCTCACCACGTGTTAGCTTTCTTTTGATCTCCTTCAGACATCTGGAAATAATCTCACGATGAGATGTTACTGATTCTCTGTACCCAAAGCCTGGTCTGAAGTTCTGCAGGTTCTGCAGTTTTGCATCTGCTACACCTGCACTGTGTTAGAAGTGGTTAATTGAAAGTCCTAGAAAAAGGGGCTGGAACTCAGCCCATCTCAACGGGTGTAGCTTCACTGGAAGTTCCAAGTCTACTCTGTGCTGTCAAATCTGTGACACTACAATGCCATCAAGGTGTCTGGGCAGTTCCATTGCTGGAGTGTATTAAAAAGAGTTCTTCTGTGAAAGGAGTTTCTTATAATGCTTCCTTTGTTCCAGCCAGCAGAATTGAGAACAACGTTCACCTAGATCCATTCATTTATTGGTTCCAAGTTATTCCCTTTTTTACTTTTGCCTGGACACGTTCCTGTGTGATCTGGTACAGGTGATCCTAGNTGGCTGCATATGTGTTATCTGATTGAAAAAAAATTATGAATTGGCAGACTGTGTCTGCTGAAATGTTCATGTGGTCACAACGTGAAAGTTTGATGTCTCTTCCATGTGACAAGCAAATCTAGTGAAGAGGATAAGCTGTCAGGGAATTTCAGAAGAACTTCTGTAGATTCTTTTTTTTTTTTTTTTAATCATATACATATATATTTTTAAAACTATCTTTAATTGTATGTACTTGAATGGTGTACTTGAGAAGCTAGAAATAGTTGGAATGTTATAAGGGAGCTGGGATACTTCCTGGAAACATACACTGTCACTTTCCCAAAAACCAGCTCTGTCAGAATCTGCTCTTCTAAGAGACACTTTCTCACCAGTACTGGTGGCAAACGTTTGAGCCTGCTTCACTGACTATGCCATTTAAAGTATATTTAAATTTAAAAGTAGAGGTGAATTTATATGCAAAACAATCCCATCCAATAACTTATAATCGGAACAAAGCTGCTGCCGATTGCCAAGTTTGTGGAAAGTAGTTCAAGGACAGAAGGAGCAGAAATTTCTGCTGCTCACAGGCTTATTTATTTATTTAGTGCTTAATCATTTGGGGTTGCTGCTTAAACAAACTGTTTACAAATGAGTAGGTGGATTAGCTTGCTTTGTTTGATGCAAACCCACAAATGTCACCCTTTTCCTTGCATCCTCCAGAAGGTGGAGGGAGCACTGCCTCGCAGAAGTAAAAAGGCGGCGGCGGGAGCTTCAAGGGCGTTGTTTGATATCCGACATCAAGCAGGGCTCTGACAGGGAGGTGGCAGGAAATGAGGTTTGACAGCTCACGATATGTGTAAACTGAGACAGAATGAGGGCTTACCAAGCATGTAATGGAAGTCACTCATCGTTTTTGCTTCTGAAGGTGACATCATTCATGATGGCGTCCAAATTTGATTTATGAAATGAATTATTAATGCTTGTCGATTTTTAAGGAAAACATAAATAGAAACCTAGGGCTCGGTTATGTTAACCTGTTGCTGGAGCAGGAGTCTGAAAAGGAACACACTGCTCTTGTCTTGCTAGCATTACTTGCGAGAGGAGAGATAGCAGAGGCTGTAGAGGTCTTCAGAGCAGTGCTCAGCTTGTACGTGTGGGTTTCTCTGACACGGATGATGGGTTTAAACTGAAGAAGGTAGGTTCAGACTAGATACAAGGAAGAATTTGTTTATAGTGAGAGTGGTAAAACACTGGCCCAGGTTGCTCAGAGAGGCAATAGGTGTCCCATCCCTGGAAACATTCCAGGTAAGGTTAGACAGAGCTCTGAGATTCTGAGCAACCTGCTCACTGCAGGGATGGTTGGGCAGGATGACCTGTAAAGGTCCCTCCTGACCCAGTGCATGCTCTGCTTTTATCAGTGTCTCGCCCTTATTGTTGCGCTCTGATGGCTCCACCAATCTCCTTGTTACTTTGTTGCATAACCCTGCAATGGTGGTGGTATTTTGATGCTATCCATGCTTTGTGGGAGGATCCAGACGAAAAACACTTTCAGATTTTAGGCTTTTGTTATCCTTGCAAGGTTCTGTGTTTGCCATTCTGGTGTTTCAAATGTTATGCACAAAGTGGATTACAGGGCATTAGAGAAAATGGCTGAGGAGTTTCACAGTAGGCAGTTGAATGAAGCCTACTCACTCGAAAATCTGTTGTTGGAAAAGGCAAATAAAAATATTCCTTGCTCTTGCAATATAAATCCTCTTACTCTCCTTCTGTTCATCTGAGATCAGCTGTATATTGCATTGATTTTTTTTGCCAGTTAGAATTCTGAGTCTTACAAATGTTTGTGTTTGACTGGGAAACTGAAAGAAAACAGACTGCTACAATAATTACCTAAATCTTAAAAACAAATAAATAAAATCTGACACTTTATAAATACATCTGAACAGCAGATCAAAATAATACACAACTCCCATTGTAGTTAGAAAGGAGAAAACAATAACTAAAAACCACGAGGAAAAGGAAAATAGGGAAAAGTGGGGGAAAAAGGTAATTTAAGTGTTTAATCTGTAGCCATAATTATTCCACTGTGGATTGAGATACACTGAAAGGAGCTAGAGCACCACCAAATTAAGCATATTTTCCTAACATGTGGCATTATGCCCTGAGCCGAATGATTAATGTACGTGGAGAGGTTGCTTCATTTTATAGTGCCAACTTCTATAAGACAAATTAACTCTCTGCTTTGAGTGTGCTTTGTTTCTGGTTCTATTTGTTAATGAAAACTAATGAACAGTTTTATGGCAATAAGCAGGAAATGCATTCATAATAATAAGTAGAGGTGGAGGTGGTTCTGTGGATGTTTCTGAATAAGAAAAGGTCTGTCTAGAACATTTAAATGGAGAAATTCTGCAAAATGAGTTTTATTTGGTCACAGCCTGTTTCTGGAAGGACAGATTTATGCAGGTGCTTTGTTTTCCTGATTTATTCTAGACATCTGGTTTGTAGTCATTGACCAGATTGCTGGCATCAAGAAGTTTGCTTGGCATGACCATAAAGGCAGGGACTAAATGGATTAAATGACCACTTGAGAATTTCCTGATTATGTCAGGAGCTGGTGTACGATGCTTTTCGCCCTTGCTTAGGACACTCCCTTAGCATGCTACTTTGAACAGATCTTTACAGTGAGGCTGACCCTTGTTATCTGATGGGTTCTGTCCATGTGTCACCGATGCCTTAATGCCACATCGTACAGTACCGTCACCGTAAACTCTTTTCTCTTTTGTGCTGCAGAATAAAAAGTTAAGCAGAACTCTGCCAGGCCTTTGTGCCTGTGTTTGGTTTCATCTGGTTGAGACATCATGCCTTTCTGTAAAAAATGTACTGCTTATAAGGAAAATACCTAATGAGATTTCTTAGTCCACTGATCCGATGAATCTTAATCAGAAAGCTGATAGGCTGAGCAGTAATAAACCTATAATCACTGCAGTCACCTGTAATTCCATTTACTCAAAACTATGACTCATTTCTCTTAAATCTGTGAGGCAGCAAGAATAATAGAGATGACATTTTATGTAGTCTGCTCACAAGAGATGAGCTTATTCCTTCTTCATTATGAGAAAGCTCACCTACAGCCCAGGACTATGAATAGCTTTCTGTGTTAATAGGTCCCTGTGAATAGCCCCACAATCGCTGACACTTTGGCACGGGCGAGAGGAAGCAAGGCAAGGGAAATAAAAGGCTGATGAGAACGCCTACTCCGAAGCAGACACACCATTCTGAACCTTAGCCTGGCACATCTTGAATGGATTCAAGACAAGTGTTTAAGTTCATTTGATCAGAAACTTGCTAACAGCATAAACCAGAAGACCTATTTGTATGAACAGAGGTTTTTGCATCACAGAGTCTTAGAATCAAACAGGTTGGAAGAGACTTCCAAGATCATCCAGTCCAACCTACAAAACCCCCCAAAGCCTCTAAAACCTGAGTAGCTCTGAGGTGTTTCACAAGTTTTTGCTGGTGCTTGCATGCGCTTCCTGAATGTAGCCTTTGGTAGAAAGATTGCACCAGCAAAAGGAGACAGTACAGCCCATGAAGCCCTCTTCTACCCAGATCATTGTGTCTCAGCAGGCTGGACAAATAAACACCCCCCTACAGGCACTGCTGTTAGCCACATCAGTGTTTGTGCCAGTTATTTCATGTTCCCCATCTAAGAAAGTTTTTAAAAGGTGCTAACTGCACAGACTTGAATGTTGAAAATTGTTTTATGAGAGGGATGCATTTGAGGCTCAGCCACCTGCAATTGCTGTGGAGGCATTTGTGAGAGGTCACCCTCATAATCCACTCTACAAGACACAGTCTTCAAATAGATTATATCAATTCTTTAGTTGTTGCTTAGGGTATTCCTGAGAGAGTGGATAAGCCACAAATGTACTCCCATTTGGTTCAGATTTGCTTTTTGAGGTGTGAACAATCGAAAATCCAGTGCTGACCTTTAACAATGCTTACCCATCTGTGCCTGCATGTGGCACACATTTTAGTTACAGACTTTAAGTTGGGCAGTGTGCTTAAACACAAGCTGTACAACTTTTGTCCGTCTTCTGGTTCACCTTTTTATAAGCCCCACAGGTAGTTGTGACTTGGATAGGTAGTAACAACATTAGAACACTAAGCACTAGATAAGTTGCACCTGATCTGTCACTTCACTTTTGCCAGACTGAATGCATGTTCCGTAAACTGCTTTCGGTTTGAGGTTATGTCACCCTCCTTAGACAGCAAAACAGTGAGTGTATCCGTTCACAGAGCTGCTTGAGTGTACTGCAGAGTCAGCTTGAGCAGGCTTTCAGCCTTTACATCCCTGTATATTTCTGTTTGTCATCAGACTTTGGTACTTCATAATCAGTCACTGTTCTATGCCCACTGTTCTGTGGATCTGGAGTATTTGTAAGAAATTAAACTTTTGTCTACTGCTTCTTTTTGATGTGCTGAGAACATAAACAGCTGTCATGTGATGCCTAACAGTGGTCTAGTTGAGGATGCCCCTGCTGGCTGCAGCAGGGTTTGCATCAGATGACCTTCAGAGGTCCCTTCCAACTCAGACCATTCTATGAAATCTATGTACAAACATTTTAATTGTCTGTAATGTTCCAGTATTGCAATCTGTACCAACCAAGGCTAAATCGGAAACCTTTCCCACCGTCTTATGAAAGTTGTGGTTTTCTGACTAGATGTCAGTGTATTAACCTGGCACCAGCTTTGTTTTGGCAGTAATGTACAGCTTATTGCTTCAACCAAAATAGTTATTTCCCTGGGTGGGTTTCAAAGTAAGTACTGTAAGCTTTTCAAAGCTGATGTGCTTGCTGCCATTCACCCAGGGAGTTTGCTTTTCACTCCAAGCATGAAATTAGTCATTAGGGTTTCAGTGAAGAGGAAGCCTGGTGAGAGCCAACAGTGGGTATAGGAGATGTGGATATGGGGTTAGGAAGACAAGGGTCATACTGCAGAAATTTAATTGCTCCCTGATATTGAAGGTTAAAACAGAAGCTGATGCAAATATTTGTTCTCAGTGTGTTTAATCTCTGAGTCTCAATTTTGCTAATGATAATTAGGGATTGATTAAGAAGCAGGAGAGAGGAACAGATCTGTTGGCATTAAAAGTAGTCCAATGGTGCAGGATTTGAGAACTCGTGCTACACAAAAAGAGTTGTGGAAGTCTCCACCCCTTAAACTCTTAGCAGTGAACCATTTTCTTATATATGGGGCATACATATTTACATAAAAATAAAATTACAGGGCTCCTGTTAAATTTATCTGAGAGCATAAAAGTGGCCTTCAATTGCCATGAAATGTTTCGAGAATGAGTAACGGCGCCGTGTAGATGAGATTCTAAAACCCTCTAGGATTATCCAACTTCCATTTAAATTATGTAGTAACTGATGAGACTGCTCTCAGAATCAGATTTTTCTCTGCTTACTGATGCTAGACAATTCTCCTCAGCATGGTGTCTTCAAGCTCTCACTTATTTAATGATTCATCGTTCCAGTCAAGAAAAAAAAAAAACCAACCCAAAACCCAAACCACAAAATAATTACCCAGTAGCTTTTTTAAATTAACTAACTTGGGATCTAAAAATTGCAGCAATAAATTACATATTGTAGATTCATTTCTACATTTCTGCTTGGGCCTTTTGCTGTTGTAATGCTGATGTCGTGAGTGATGTAATCTAAGAGACTAAGAATTGCCAGCAGACCTCTTTTGAATACAGTCTTAATGAGACCCAGCCCCAGCTGTTACAGGGCACTTCATATTCTATCAGGAACCTGAACTGCTTTTCCAACAGGTTAGGTGGGTCTTGAATCAGCAATGAACTGAACTTCATCCTGGAAGCAGAACCCTGTCTTTAATGCAACAGGCAGGAAAATTCATTTTAGTCCCAAAAGAAAACACTCGATTGATTGTATCAAAACCTGATATTGTTAGGACAGACCTCAGAGAGCCTGGACAGGTTGTAGAGAAACTACCCCATCAGTACAAATGATTATGCTGTTAGAGGAGCTTTGCCAGGGCCCTGAGTGCGCTGAGGACACAACTGTGCCAGCCTCACTGACTCCCTCTGAGCTGTCTCCCTTCCCTTGTGGAGCAGAGGAAAAGATGAGTAAAAAAAGTAAAGGCATTTTGAAAAATACTGAAGAAATAGCAATAAGGAAACTATGGAGCTTTCCTCAAAACACTACAGTCTCAACTTAAGGGTTGCGTAGAGGTCGTTCTTTTCAAGTATCCATCTTGGAAAAGGATCAGGAATAGAAAGTCCACAGGAAATGTCTTTCCATTTGGAGTTCTCCACTACAGAGCAAAGCATATGCTCAGAGAAATGCGTCAGTGCCACTACTGAATATCAATAATGCATTGCAGCAGGTGCTGCAGGCTATGATAGTCTCAATATATTTGAACAGTCAGCTTCTGCCTTTTCTGAAGGGAACTCTGAATTATGGATGGGAACAAACTATGCTTTCTGATGGCAACATTTCAACAAAAGAACAAATAGTACTCCTCAGAAATGCTGAGTTCATTGCACAAAGCTTTCGGATGGAGGATCAGGCGATGCATATTTGGGTAATCTAGAGATAATTCATAACAAACCAAGTGTGTTCCCTTACTTTTTTCTTCTTGTGGCGGAAATATATGTCAGTCATGCTCTGCACTTAACAGTACTTTCCCTCACAACCTGATCTGCAGAATTCAAACCGACCAATACATAAAATGGTCAGCAGCCAGTGCATCAATACTGAGAAGCAATTCATAGCAGTCAGGATGGATTTGTATTACTGTTCAACTGGGGGATGAATTCCTTTAAAGGAAAAAGCTGCTCTTATTCTTGCAAGTGGGCTTCAGTCTTTACTACAATAAACCTTTTCTCAAAGGAGTGGGTAGAAGAAACCCTTTAGAGAATTGGTAATTCTCATCTACCTCAAGTCACTTCCATTTTCTTCCTTGAACACACACATTGAATAGTGTTGTATGTTTGAATCTTGTAACTACAGCATTCCAGGGCAAAGTAGCTGGGAATTGAGAGTAGTGTCTGCCTTTTATTCTGTGCTTGTAGTTCTGAGGCTCTATAATATTTTAGAAAAAGAAAATTGTTTCACAGCTGGAGAACTACAAGAATTAAAGACGAAAAGCAGCACTTCAAAGTGTTATTAGGAAGAGCATCTATAAAGAGCTTTTCTTCGAATACATTGCTAAATCATGTGTTATATTTAAAACCAGTAAGGAAAAATAAGAAAGCAAAGCTACAAACCCAGACTAAATTAAGAGAAATGCTTCTAAAGGCTTTTAATCAGAACTGAGTATGAAACATCCCCTAATATCAGGCATAAATAGGGATCAGAGGAAAAAAAAAAAAAAAAAAAGGTTGGAAAAGGGCAACTAAAAATTGCACCATGCTGTAACTCTTGAACTGTGGAAGATATCACAAAGATTCAAGCAGCTACTTAATTTCTGTCAGCAACCATTGCCTTCAGCATGTCAAAAGGAAGCCTATTTTTGGTAATAGCCAGCAATGCTTTTGGTACATGCTAATTATCAGGCTGTCTCAGAGATATGTGCAGAAAACAGTGCTACATGTGAAAACATTGCATTGGAGAAATGTCAGTTTTCAGTAAGGATAGAGATTATTTTCAATACTAAGATAAAATGGCTGGTTGGTGTGACATAGAAATGGATACCTGTAATGGATGTTGAAGTCAGGGCACCTAGAAAATTTATCACCCTAAATTCTAAATATCTTCCACATCAAGAAGATTTCACCTATGAAATGACTAACACCATATCAAATTTAAGTACAAACAACTGAGAGATGGAATTGCATTATAGGAATGCATAAACGAGAAACAGGATAAAACTGATGGCTTTACAAAAGTGTAATGTGTCCAGTGCAGGAGATTTTGCTTTGATAAGGAAAGTGTATTCTGAAGCAGTTCCAGTGGAATAGATCTAATCCATCTGATCTTCAGCAAGGCATCTCTCAGGGGCTAGGATGGAAGATGATTTGTTAAACTAAGGAAGGCAATGCTTATCTAAATTAGGCTTGATTGTATGGTAGATAAGAACGACTCACATTAAAAGACTGAGGCAGAGTCCTGGCCTGTAAAAGGTCACTTCTTGGAGATCGGTTGCAGGTGATGCTTCCTTTGTCACCTTGGGTTGGGTTAAATGGAAGTGTACCAAAATGTTTCTAAAAAACATGGTGTTGTGAAGCACAAATACAAGGTCAGTCCAGAGTATATGTAAGTAACATTTGGATATAATTTAACAAGATAAAATGTGAACCCCATTGCCACGCCTCCATGGCTGGGTCTTCTGAGACACCACAAATTGTAAGCTATAGGCTTTTTTTTATTGTTTCCCTTTGCTGAAATGCATAATAATCTGCAAATGAATTTTAGCAAAACTATTTTAAACAGCTTGAGTATTGAAATTCCTTTTATTATCTTGGGTCCCTACTGTAACTTAACAGAGGTCTCTTGATCATCATTTTCATTAGCAGCAACTGCTGAGAAGAAGGAGGGTAAAAAATTGCAGAACTCTGTTTCAGGAGTGCCAATAATGCTGCAGAGTGAGCAGGCAGGTGCTGGCTCTGCTGGCAAATGAAAGACTTTCAAATCCTTATGGTCGAAAGGCAGAAACATCTAATAACCAATGGGCAGTATCAGAACCAACTGACGTTTGGACTGCTGCTGCCAGTACATTTTTTGCAATCATTGATGATCTGATGTTGAACAGAGAATAGATGGCAGGGGCAGAAGTTTCTTTTCAAGTGCTGTTCTTTACAATCAGAGTCATTTGTGTGCACTTTGCATTTAAAGTACTGAAAGAGATGGCATCCGGAGCGTTAACCAACAGAAACCTGCTTGTGTTTGCTTCCATCACGCAATACTTTCAGCTTCGATGCTGTGGAATTTGATTATTCATTTGTTTCCCCCCCTTTTGTTAATGGGAATGGATGATTGTGATAAAAGTGTGTGACAATTGTAGATTCACAAAATTGTGTCAGTGCATGCATCTTAGTACAGGAAATTGGTGATCCTTAAAAGTGAGAAGTTCAGCTGAAAGTCAGCTGACACACAAAGCTGGAGCAAACCAGTCTGTTTATTAAGTCATGCTTATCTTTGGCCCTCACTGCACTCAGCTGTTGCATAATAGTGGCCACAGAAGACTGCGTAAGAAGAAATTGATTGTAGTGTTTTATGTAAGATGAGCCTCAGGCTGTGCTATTTTATATTTTACTGATCAATCAGAGTTTAATAATTAAAACATAGGTCTCCTAAATGTTCCTGTAGCTTGCAATACCAACCGTTATATGGCAGGATGCAATCCATTTCTTTTTCCCACCCCAAGCAGAAAGAGTAATGGGGGGTAGCCTTCGGATGTCTTGGAAGAATTAGTCTCATGATAGCACAATAAAAGGAATGTAACAAACAGCAAAGGTATTTGATCAATAACTTTAGTGCAGCCAGAATTCCACATCTTGATTGTATACTCAAAATAGAGAGAAAAAGCATTATCTTCACACTGCTGCCATTAGTTTGAGCAGTTCTGACAGGCTTTGTTTTGACCTATTTCCTGATACGCTTTATCAGAGTGCTGATACTGAATATTTGTATTCATGCTTTGGCTCTATGACTAATTGAAGAAATTTGTAATCTTCCCCTCTCATGTTGGCATTACATTACATTATTTCATATTAAATATGCTGCCTCTTTTAATCTATGGGTTACAGATGCTTATTTCTTTCCACATTCATGGTAGTATTATCCTATTTAGGGTATTTGTGATTTATGATTGCCTTTGTAAAGGCCATCTCCCAACAATATGCAATGCCATGTTTGGCTGCAAAAATGAATTTGTTTTACTAATATGAAACACCTTTATGGACTGCTGTGCTGGCTTTTCAAACTGCCTGTTGTATACACAGCTATTTCAGACTCTTCTTCTAGCCTGATGGAAGTTCAGGGGTATCGAACATAGTGCCTGTGTCTGTGCTGCCTCTAGGGCTTGAACTTAACGTATGTATGGGGCAGTGCAAAATCTGAGACTACGTCCTGCAATGCAGACGACTACATTGAATTTCCCTGAATTTCCTGCCTCTTCAGGGATGCAGTCCTGGTAAGGAGTAGGCCCCAAATGCCTCTCCAAGCTTAACTCTCTGCCCTTTCTGAGCAAGAAACAAACTAACTCAGAAACAATTTAACATAACAAGCATTTAAGTGTCTCACCTCTTCCAGTCATCCAGCAGCAAGTGAAGGCAGTTAGCAGAATCCTGTAGCATAATGGTCTGAAGGAGTAACGTGTATACAGTCACGGTCCTGCCTCCAGCTGGGATGGCAGCTGCCTCTGCCCAGTGCAGACTGCTGCCTGGCAATGGGAGCACTATCCCTTCTCCTTTCCAATCCAGTGTTGGCTGGAAGTAGCAGAAAATAGAAGACTAAGACTGAAGGATTCCCATTTGGAATTTCCCCTGCTTCTTTCAGGGATATTGCACCATCTTGTAGATATTGTGACTGAAGGAGGTTAGAGTCAGGCTAACCTGGCAGTGAAACTGAGCCAGAGGGGACCTCAGTTTTCCACTTAACTGTTGAGATCAGAAAAGAAGAAAGAGAACAGAAAAACTGAAGTCAACAAATAAAGAATTTTTATAAGGGTTGGTCCAGAGGAGATGAGTAATTGTTTACAAGTTCAGTAAGATCCTCTCTAATCTTTTTTTTTTTTTTTTTTTTTTTTTTATTACTTCAAGTTAGTTCATCACAGATGGCAGTGTGCTGGGATATAATCACTATAACCAGGGATGGAAAAGTAATTAAGAGTTCAGTCAAATATTGGTTTTTAAAACATCTTTAAAATATGTATATTCTTGTTAGGTGAAGCTTTGGCATCTAAAAAGATAATTTTACAAAGATGATATTAATATGTAAGGAAAAGACTCTTTACTTCCTTTATTTAAGCATTTCTTATTTTTTTCTCAGCCATCTTTTGAGTATTGACAAAGATAATAGCTACAAAGCTAAGAGATTGAAATAATCTAAGTCCAATCAAGCAATGTGCCACAAGGGTCTCACCATTCTAGCTCTTTTTGAGAAGAGAAAAGCAAGCAGCGTAGCTGAATAAATCATGTACAGCAAAGGCTGTCCCCAAAGATGCAGTCACAGTTTTCAGGAGGTGTCAGATAGCAGAATACTAACACTGATTTATAATACAGCTCACTGCAGGATCTAGGCAAGTGTATGCTGCTGAATAATAATCACACATGAGACTACATAGTCTCGGGAGACTTTCTTCTGTTATCTTCAACAAAGCATCTTTAAAGTGATATGAAAGGCACGTATTGATGCTAGCCTTGGAACTTCAAAAGTTGCTGTAGCTTCACTTCCAAGTGAGAGCTGAGCCCCCTCTAAGACTTCATCTGCCTAGTGCTGAAATCTGCTACGGTGTCTGTGCAAACTCATGCTGCAAGAGCACTCTGAAACTGCAGCAGTCCTGTGCATCCCCACTGGCCATGGGGCTTGCTGTTGTGATCTGTGAGCCCCTTTGTCTTCACCAAGGCCCTGCAGAGGCATACCACACCTCTGTGCAAACAGACAGGACACAGAGCTCTTGGAGTGAGTCCAGAGAAGGGACACAAAGATGATCCAAGGGTTGGAACACCTCTACTGTGAGGACAGGCAGAGGGAGCTGGGGGTGTCCAGCCTGGAGAAGAGAAGACTTCAGGAGGAACTTAGAGCTGCCTGCCAGTACTTGAAGGGATTCTACAGGAAGGATGCAGAGGGACTTCTTATGAGTGTGGCTAGAGACAGGACAAGGGGGAATGGTTTGAAGCTGAAGCACAGCAGAGTTAGACTGGATCTTAGAATAATAGAATCATAGAATGGTTTAAGTTGGAAGAGACCTCAACTCTCTGCCATAGGCAGGAACACCTCCTTTGATCACATCGGATGATTCTGTGATCCACAATCTCCCTGGGCAACCTGTGCCAATGTCTCACCACCCTCACTATGAAGAACTTCTTCCTAACAACCAGTTTCAGTCTCCCCTCCATCAGTCTAAACCCATTACTCCTCGTCCTGTGATTACAAGGCCTTGTAAATAGTCCCTCCCCAGCCCTACTGTAGACTCCTCTCAGATCCTACAAGGCCACTCCAAGATCTCCTCAAAGTTTTTCAACATGAGGCTGGTGAGACTCTGGAATAGGCTGCCCAGGGAGGCTGTGGCTGCCTCCTCCCTGGGGGTGTTGAAGACCAGGCTCGATGAGGCCTTGAGCAGCTGAGTCTAGTTGAGAGGTGTCCCTGTCCATGGTAGGGAGGTTGGAGTAGATGATCTCTGAAGTCCCTTCCAAGCTGAACCATTCCATGAAACACCACAGTACAGGCTTCTCAGGATTTGTGCTTGGAAGTTGGCAATGGATGTCTGATAACAGTGATATGAGCATGAAGTTAGCTTCATAATTTACCATTGGTGTACAAATAATTGTAACTACTGGAATATCCAATCATTTCCACTTTCTTACCACCTTTGTCAAAGATAACTAAGCATTTTCATTTTCAAGAGAGGCTAAGCTTTAAAGGTAATCTAGCAGACCGAAACTTACATCTGTCTTCCATGCTTCTCAGGATGTCATGCAAGATTTCTGAACATTACAAATGGAACTTTCTGAGCAGGAGAAGAGCATGCCTTGAAATATTTAGCATTTGACAAGTCAGGGTGTAACAGATGCTTTACAAAATTAAGTGCTTGGGTATATTTCAGAATTGATCAAAATACTCTTAGGTTTTCACTAAAACTGAAGTTTCAGCAGACTGTGATGCCAAGCATTTGTCAGTAAAATTAGTTCAGTGCAACCTTTGGCTCTGGTTTTTGTTTTTTTTTTTTTGTCATAAAGCAGTGAAGACCAACAGATTTTTAATTAGCATTCATATTTAAATTTGGTCTGAAATAATGATTGGTGAGAGAAACAACTGTGCTCGTGGTCTATTTTGGTACATGACAAGGAGGATATTTATTCACAATTCATCACCAAAAGTCAATTTCATTTGTTGCTTGGACTTCTTAAGGACCTAGCCATCTCATAATTAATCATGTTCAGGGAAGGGATTAGTAAACCTGAAAATACATGTTGGAAATATTCTGTGTTTCGAATAGCAATGGCTCTGACACAGCCCTGCTCTTAAATAAATAAATAAAGCAAGGCATGTCAAGTGAATTTCAGTATGCTGTTTCTAGGTCACTGAGCATATAGGAAGCATTGTAGTGAGGCATTAGTAGTTATGTGGCCTTTTCATTCCTCTGGAAAGCGATTTTCATTTCTTCTTACACAGAAATTAAATGTTACAACTAACAGTTTTCATAAGGTTCTGTGCAACAGTTCAAAGACTGAACATTAAAATGTTAAAGATAGTTTCAAACCATTCAAGAAACAATCTTTGGTTGTCTCCCTTTGCCAAGCTTGTGGATGAGTTATAGAATCATAGAATTGTGGAATGGTCTGGGTTGGCAGATAGCTCCAAAGGTCATCCAGTCCAAGCCCCTCTGCAGTAAGCAGGGACATCCTCAGCTAGAGCTGATAAGCTACCTGTGCACAGTTTAGCAGCCTTGCCAGCACAGCAGGTCTGTGACTTCTGCTGACATGGACAGCACATCTTGAAGCATAGCATCAATAAGATGGCAGACTATGGAGGCAATTAGCTGCAGTATTGTCAGAGTAAGATATAGGAATAGCTTTATTTTATGGGAGTGCCTGAAAAGAGAAAGCCAAGAAGGGGTAGTGCTGGTAGCGTTGGCTTTCCTTCTGCCTGTATTTATGGGGCCATGCTCAGAGAGAGAACTCCCTACTAAAACTCAGGCTGAGAAAGTTTGGGAGAACGCTTTGCATTTCTTGGGATACTTGAAAAAGTTCCTGTGACCTTCATTTACCAATGGTTTGGGTAGACCAAAACAAATGAGAAAGGTGTGAAATGTCACAGGGCCTTTCCTCTGTAGTCTCATTCACTCGGTAGCAGTCTTGAGTCTGAGTTACCTGGAATCTGAAGTGCAATTCATTTCATGGACAGCTTTGTCACATAGTCACTTAGTTCCTTGGGGTTGTGTTGTTTTTTTCATCACACGCTGAAATAATTCTCTCCTGGCACTTAATATACTGTGACATTTGAGGGAAAAGTAGTCTTATTTATAGTGAGGAAGGCTGGGGAATATCCTGCTTGAAATAGCCTGCTCTACAATCTATGCTTCTGCTGCTCTTTTAACAAGAAGGCCACTTGGTACTGCCACCCCCTTCTTCCAGTGTTCTTTAGCTCTTGTTTTTCTTCAGCCTCAGTTTGAGGGGGATACCTGTGTCTTCCATATTTAGAAATGATTAGGCCTGAATTTCAATCTCTTTAAAAGATACGTGCTCTTGTTAGGTGAAACTCTGACATCCAAATAGATAATATGGCAAAAGTGGCATTAATATGTAAGGAACACAGGTCTTTGTTTTAAAAACTGCCTTTTATGAACTCTGCCTTTATTAGATGTCTATCACTCTGATGTCCCACACCCCGAGCTGTTACGTGTTTAGGTCTCCGAGATCTCATCCTTTGCAGCTAGAACATGTTAGTCAGACAGCTCCCTGTTGACTAAACATCTAGGAGGCTCATGTTTAGCAGTTTACTCCAGCTGTGATGAAGAGCTCTGAGCAAGGTTTCTCTTTCATCAAACTCCACTTAAAGGAAAATCAGAGCACTCGGGCTGGGGGCTCTCAGTTACTGCTTCTCTGCTATGAAGCTCCGTTTTTTCCCATCTCAGCCTGACACGTTGTATCCTTGCCCACTGCCAAGCGTCAGGTGTTTGTCTTTGTACAAGCTGCTTCTCTGCTGCAGCTACCAAATGGCCAACGACAGAGAAAGGAGTAGTAACCTGCAGGAGAAAATGGTGTAATATGTTACAGTGAGAGATGTAGGTGAAGCTCTTTCATGCCAATACGGGTTTCAATTCCTATGTATGTTGTCTAGGCAATACAAGTATGGATCTGTCAAAAATGCACAAATTAATCTAAACTGCCTGTTTGTACAGCAGTAGACAGATTCTCTGAGTTCCGTTAGAGAATTTGTGTTCTATCTGTAAGCAGAATGTTTCAGAAGTATGTGCCGTTGTATAGATGCAATAGGAATGGTGTAACTTGGCCTTTCGTTAGAGTCAGAACTCATTATTTGATTTGATTTGATTTCCCTCTAATCTATGGGTAATACATATTTATAGTGGTTGGACACAAAGGTGTACACAGTTTAAGAATAAGCAGATCTTTTCCATTCAATTTTGGACTCGTTTGCATCAGGTAGATAAGGAGTAGTGTTGTCACCCTGCCGTCTTCATCCTAATTTAAGCTGATTTGTCTTCCTTCCTTTCCACTTGGGTAAGAATACTTTAAATAGAGTATTTATACAACCTGTCTATCTAGATGGAATAAGCCTGACTATCTGTCTGTATCTCCTATTGCACTTGTGATCATGGGTGCACTTAATAGCTCTGAAAATCAGGCCCAAGGAATTCATTACGATGCCAGTTCCCTTGAAGTATTCTCTGGGAAAGATAGTTTAGGGAAGGCGCTTGAAAATATGACATTTAAAACTAGTCTCCCACTGAGCCATATTAGCATTAGCTTTGAAGACAATTGTGGTTTATTATACATGTATCTGACAGTTCCTCTCTGAAAGACAGTAGCTTCCCTGTGAAGCTGCACTTTGGCACGCTACTAGACACTCCTCTGCATTTTTATAATCTTCCCCCACTCCTCATGCACACAGATCCCAAATTCAAATTCAACACTACCATTTGCAATAAAAATCCTACCTTACACCACCTTGCAACTCTTGACCAGAGTCATCTCTTCTAGCACTCTGGTGTACAGGGGAACCGAGATGTAAAGAGGGAATCGCTGAGAAGTCTGTGGCACATTTAGCATTGCAGTAACACCGGCAATGTGCAAATTCTGCTCCAATAAAAAGCACATTCATTTGGGAAATCAGTAGTTCCCTTTCACTCTGTACTGCTGGCACTGGTAGTACTGGGCCTGAGATGCAGAAGCCCAGCAGCGGTTAGCACCTTCTGCAAGCAACAAATTCGCTTAGTAGAGAACATTTGAGCCCAGCACTGTGCACCTTAGGACTCTGTGTGAGAGGAATGACAGCCTGAAGGAAATGACAGCTGAACTTGCCTGCACTCTCCATTAAATCGAGTCTGGTGGACTAAGTAGCTGCATCTAAGTTAGCTTGTCAATGGGATTGAGAGGGTCCTTTTGAAGTGGCACTCCTGATTCTCCCCACTTAACTGGGCTTTTACTCAAGGTGTGAAGCAGTCTGTGTGCATGGTTTGGCCACAGCTGACACAAGAGATGTGATCCAGGAACAGATTTAATGCATTTTAGCTAAAAATTCAATCCATGGGAGACATTTTATTGTTCATAATTCAAAGTTCACAAGTTTTTTATGGACGTACCTATACATAATTTTTATTTCTTTCTCTGTGGGATAGTGTCTCAGCACTGTTTTGTTCTACAGCTTACTTGCTGGACTTCAGTAATTATGATGTAGATGTGGCTATAGAATTTTGATTTCCTTTTTTCTCCTCCTTAAGAACCCATCTAACCCTACTTTCCCTCAGCTTCAAACCATACTCTCTTGTCCTGTCTCTATACACCCTCATGAAAAATCCCTCTTCAGCCTTCTTGTAGCACCCCTTCAGGGTTTGGAAGTTAGCTGTAAGGTTCCCCCTGGAGTCTTCTCCAGGCTGAACAATCCCAGCTCCCTCAACCTGTCTTCGTAGTAGAGGTGTTCTCGTCCTTGGATCACCTTTGTGTCCCTCATCTGGACTCCCTCCAACAGCTGTGTGTCCTCCTTATGCTGGGGACACCAGAATGGGGTGTGATATTTGAGGTGCAGTCTCACAATGAGGAAAAAAAAAGAATCTTCTTTGGTTTATTCAGGTTTTCATTTTCCACATTCTGATATGCTGGTTGGGTAGATAAATTGCATAGATGTGTTAATTTGAATCCCAGGTCATTTGCCTTATTTAATCTGTTAGAAATGGATATAATTTTGCACTGCAGTTGTGTTTACCTCTCCTAAGACACCCCTGCCTGGCCAGGATTAGCAAGAAATGATATCTGGTTTTATTTCCCTAAGTAATGTTCTTTTCTTTCTTAATATAATTATATGTTTTTCTCTTCTCCCACTGCCATAACCTGTGTTGGCAATTAAGATAAGACAGGGAATTTGAAAGGGTGGAAAGAAACAGAAGAAACAATCAAAGATAAAATGCTTAGGGAAAATACTTGGGGGAAAGTGGAGTCTTCCATGTTGCCAAAGGGAGAGGTAAAGCTTGCAGCTCAGCCAGTAAAGAAGCTTTGCATTGTCAGACTTGCCTGTTTCTTGCCTGTAACTGGAGAAGAGGAGCTGCAGAATGTTGTAATGACTCAATAGAAGAACATAAATTACCTGCTGGTGAGAAGAACTGGGTTTTATTTTGATGGATGTTTTTATTCTCTATGTACAGATTTGCTTTTATTTGAAAATGAGGGGAAAAAAGCTGCTTAATAAATGGGAAAGCAGTCATAGGTGAAAACTAATCTCAGAACCCTGATGTTAGCCCTGTCTTTTAGGGAGGATCATGAAATTCAAGATGCAAAATGATACTTCAGAAAGGCTTTTTCTAGTTAATAAGTTGACAAAGTTGTACAAGTCCTGGAGTTCTTCTTTACCAAGTTCATTTCTCAGTTTAAGGAGGTCTTTTCATGAACAAATGACCCTTTGCATATTTCAGTGTGGGAGGATGGCATAAGTAATTGTACCAAGTATTTGGAAAAGACCAGAAATGCTCTGCTTGGTGAGATTAGTGGTTTGTGCACACCGATCTGCAACTCTGAGCGGCAGGAGGAGATGCTGTTCAAGGCAGAGCATGCAAGCTTCACCACACCCTGTGGTCCACATCTCTGCTGCCCTTCAGTATTGATAGTCGTTGGATTAGGAGGCAGAAGGATATATTCACCCTTGTCTGTTCTCCTTGACATTCGGACTTGGTTATTTTTTCAGACGTCAGTGAGAGGACAGATTTGTAGTTCCCCTTTTCTTCATGCACTTGTGTGCAGGTCTGATGCTTGGAGTTGGATTTAATCTACTAGGTTTGTGCTCTGGTAGCACATAAGCTGTCACAAGACATAGAGGGTATTTTGTCAGTCTCTTGGCAACTTAAATATTCAGTGCCTGTGAAGGACAACACTGAATAGCCCACCAAACCTAAGCATCTGTTGCTCAGAGTTGGAGAATCATGATGTAGAAGTGTTAGGTTTTCTGGTAATACAAGCGGTTAGATTTTTTTATTCCAGTCTGAGATCAGCAGTACACAGCAGATTTGTCATTCTAGCCGTAGACTCTAGAACCTGATGTGTACATACTGAATAGTTACTAACAGGCATCTCCACTCTAAGAGGTTGCTTGTTTCTTTCTTTGCATTGAAAGAGGGGCTGATTGAAGGCTTTTAATAGGCAAAGAATGAGGCAAACTCTTACAGAACCTGTTGGTTTATGACCTAGCTGTAAGTCTTTTAAATTCAGAGGAGTCTGGACAGCACAAGAACTGAAGTATGAGGTAAGATTAGCAATCATTGAGAAGCAAAAGAATCTGATTGATTGATGAATTCAAAAGGTGGAATAGCTGCAGGGTCAGCTACTGTCAAACAGAATGAGAATTATTTCAAGGAATGAGTTTCTTAAGATCTAGGAGAATTAGTGAAAAGCAATAGACCTTCAGGTACCTTTCCCCTCCTATCAGTTTTAAAACCTAGTTAATTTAACATTCTTTTCTGATCCTGACAGCTCCACCAGAGGCATGTTCCACCCCTGGCAGACTTCATAGGTGTTCAAATAGCGTTGAGATGAAGGCTATCGAAACACATAATTAAATGGATAGGACTTGCATCTAACCTGCATGCTCCTTACAGAAAAGATTCTGTCTCAGCAAATCTGCCCTGTGGCTAGATTGTCTCCAGGACAGGTAAAGCAGCACAAGCAATGTTACATTTAATTTATCACAGCCCCCCAAGAAGTCTTGTGTCTGGTCTTCTTAGCACCAGCTGCTCTTTGTCTACTCTTGCTAGCATGAGAAGTAGCCTCGCTGGAGTCGTGGTGCCGTCGCGGGCGCCTTACACCTCCTGCTGCATGGGGATGCAGACCTGGCTTGTGGTACTGCTGGGCTTGTTTTATTGACAGACCTGCACTGGAAGCAAAACCTGGGTTCTGTCAAGGAATACAACCGAAATATTCTTGATCTGTAGGGCTCCCTGGGCTCTGTTGCTGTGCAGGGAGCATGTAGTGTCTGACTGCATTTCCTTGTCTTGCACAACTGAAAAACAAGATAGTCTGTGTGAAGGTTTGCAGCATTTGGTGGGGCTAAATAAAGATTTATTCTCCTGGCAACATCTGGGTAAAGAATATTTAGAGGTGTTTGCCAGCATGACCCCAGAGTTATGTAAGAACTCCACCCTCAAATGGAGCATGTTTGTCTTCCCTGAATTTAGAATTTATGCTCTCTAAGTTTGACACAAATGAGGAAATTCATTCTTGCTGGGGATTGTTGATTAAGGATATTACAGTTCTGAACTTGGACAGTTAATAAGGTTCACTAACACAGTGAATGTGGACACACCTCTCCCAGCCTCTGTCACTGACTGGCTGTTTGCTCCTTTGCTTGAGTTTACTGCATAACAAGTAATAGCAAATATCTTCTTACTACACAAACAAATTCTTAATCCTCTGAATCTCTGGCTTACCCAGGTACATCACTGCTGCCATCCAAGTGGTACTGCTCTGTCCTACCAAATGCTGAAATTCTTGTGTGTTCAAAGGGTTCCCACCTCCATACTATTGTTAATCTGGAGGCATTCCAGATCAGACTCTATGTGGCCCTGGGCAGCCTGATCTAGCTGAAAGTGTCCCTGCTGACTGCAGGGGAGTTGGACAAGGTGACCTTTGGAGGTTCCATCCAACCCAATGCAATCTGTGAATGTGGTCAGAGGAAATGCAGATCAATTGCCTCAATGGATTTGGGAGGGAAATGTTTGGTGTGTTTGAGACTCCCTCGCTAAACCATTGATGGAAAGAGTTGCTTCGCTTAAAATTAGCGCTCCTCAGAAGAACGAGGATTTTCCCAAATTTCAAATACCTGCTACTGTCTATTCCCTTTATTATTCCATTCTTCAGTAAACTTTCTAGAGATCCACTTGTAAATGGAATCTGTGAATTGCAATGATAGTAATAGGGGAACATAAATTTCTGTTGTATTTACAACATGAAACACAAAACAGATGGAATTGGGATCTTTTGAAATAAACTTTACATTTTTACTGCTTCATTTTGTTCTCTTAGTTTGCAAGGAGAAATATCCAGCATCTCCTGGGTTTTATGGAAAATTACCTTCCACAGAGCTCTCTGTAAATGATGGTAGCTTCCCATAGTTCTTACCAAGGGCTGATCAGTCACAGTGCTCTCTAGAGCTGTGGCTTGGGGCCCAGATGAAAATATTCCCCATTGCTGAAAGATTTCCAGAGTTTTCCAGTGTTGAGAATTTGCCATCAAGAGGAGATAGCAAATACACCAAGTAGTCTCAAATGTGGTTCAGATGGGGACTTCTAAAGGTCCTCATGCCATGTAATTATCAGACTACTGCTAGGAAATTGAAAGGGATGACTTATGGTCACAACAGTAAACTAAATGTCTAATTTACTCTTGCATTGGCCTCATGACAAGATAATAACTGTTGCTTTCAGTAATGTGTTTTCTTCCTACAACTAGAATTATCCTTCTGTTCCCAGCAAACTCACCTCTGGGATTTTTGTTTTGAATGGCACTGTCTACCCTGACTAGTTCAGGGATCTCCCAAAAGCCAGTTTTGTACAACTGCATATGTCACAAGTGGCAACAATGCTCTCAGAAGTTGGCATATCATTTTCTCTTCTGATGCTAACTATCTCAGGGATCTTTGCCACAGCGACTTCAATTTCCTCTGCTTGACAGACCTTATCTTATCAACAGCTTAAAACATGTTTACAAACACAATACAATCAGGGTCCTGTGCTTTAGATGCCAAATTATTCTGTAAACCATTGATCTTTATTACAGATTTTTAGGGTGTTGCTAAATACATTAGTAATTATACATCTGGGCTGTCACAGGATGTACTCCTGGGCAATCTCCTTTTATGTTGCATTTGATTGATAGTTTGTTATAGACTTGACTCAAAAATGAATTTAAAATCACCATGCATGCATGCAAACCAGCTCAAGGCACTTCAACACCGCAGCCAAAACCTGAGATGAGAGGGCTGCTGCTGTGTGTGGCCTTCATTTAGCTGTCCAAGGCAGGCATAAACCTCTGGCTTTCTATAAATGGTCATCTCTCTGGTTCCAGGAGCACAGTGTCAAGGAACAGGTGTCTTGCAGTCTGAAAGTAGTGATAATTATGGTTAGTGTCTTTCCTCCCTTGAGAGAAAAGGAATGAATTCACATATCCTACTCCCAAATATCAATGAGCAAGAGGTTAGCTATAAGAAAGGTACACATTCCGTTAAAAAATTCTTTACATGTGAATCTATTTCCTGGTGTATTGACAGTGGTGAGGAAGAATGATTTCCATCAAGGGGAGCAAGAAATGGAGCCTCAGGTTTGCTTTATAGGGGTGTAAGGAGGGAGCAAGGACAAGACACACAGAGGAATTACTGAGTATGTAAGAGGGGAAAAGATTGTAGATGGGGCATGGCACAGGCACAGTCATGATTTTACAGCACTAGTGTACAATGCCTTATACACAAGGGTGCTTCTCTTCATGGGTGTCTATCAATACATAGAAATAAGCAGGGCTTACCCAGTCCCAGCTATAGCTGAATTAAACTTCTAACGTTTTGCACAGAGCTCCTGTATGTGCAGATTTGTTTGCTTAAAGCAGAACTCCTTTAGAATTGAAAATCTGTAATCAAAAGATAACTTGGACAAAACTTGTGGGTTGTTTCTTTATTTACTCCATATTACCATAAATCTTGCACAATTGAGTACAGCTTAACTTTAACTGGAATTGTGAATTCTGGTTTTTAACTCCTTTTCATAGTAAAGCCACACAGTACCTCTTCTGTGTTAAAATCCTACCCTGGTTGCTGCACTCCTCTGTGTGTTTGAATGCAACCTACATCCTTTGTGTATGCTGTTAAAAGAAATTGTTTCTCAATTTAATTTAAAACCCGAGTTTAAGTGCTTTTATGCTTTGCTTTCACCCGCACAGTAAAACTATTATCAGAAAAACCTAAACACAGCACCTTTTGTTTCGCTGAAGACAGGAAACCATGAAAATTTGAACAGTTTAGAAACTAAATTCACCTGTAGAAAAATACCAAATTGCTTTACAAAAAGGTACAAACCCTATTGAAGTGAGAGAGAATTCAAAAAGGTCAGATCACTGAAAATGTAAAAAATTTAATGCAGAGCTTCACTTCTTTTATTAAAGTAGCAAAATTGCCTATGTCATGTCTGGGGGGTAAAAAAAAAATAAAAAATTAATGCATTTTCCTTGATGGGAGTTTGACAAAATCGCCTGCCTCAGAGGTGCTTTCAAAGTTAGGGCTTTGTATCTGAGTATGGAAGTTTACTTTCTGAGAATGTGACATTTGTTAAGCAGAGTGTTTGTGATCCACAAGGTAGTTTTCACTGGTAAACTGGCTGAACTGTTGGTTAGGGCAGCCATTAGTAATTTACTTCTCTTGCGTTTCTTTCTTTATGCCTGTTTTATGGCTGCTTTAGTAATATTGATGATGAAATAAGGAAATTGCAAGGAAAATAACTTTGGAGGTAACCTCCAGCAAGTACAGCAAATCACTGCTTGCTTATCTTGTATAGAATATGTTCAGAAGGTGAATTAAAGAGGCTGGAAGGGAACTGGAGAACTCTCCATTTGTAATTCATAACTAATAGGTCTGTGCTAAACAGATTGTGTGACTAGGATTCAAAAGAATGAGTGTGGAGGTCTTATTTTTGTAGGTCATATGTCCAAGCAGGATGTATTTACAATTCCATTTCAGTAGAAGATGTGGCTCAGCTGCTGGTGAGCTTCCCCCGATGACAGAATTCACAGCAGGGGGATGGGGCTGCCGCTGTTCTGCCACTGCCAGGAGTTTCCCAAAGCACTCTACCAGGGCAGCACTCTGGTCCCTGCCTCTGCTGAGTGTGCAGGGCTCTTGTCTGACAGAGAGGAATTAATACTATGAAACACCAAAACTGGGGGGAGCACCACAGCTCCCAGCCACGATGAAACAAGGCTTTTCCTTTAAAATAAGCTCTCTTGTTCACAGTGCTCTCTGAACAACATCGGGCACAGTGTGGAAAGGAAGCCATTTGTCAGCATCAAAGTAAAATATCCCTGCAGCTCCTTGGGGTTCAATGTTTACATATGGGTATTCCTCATTTATTCACTGCACTTCACTGAGGTGTTGAAGTCTGGTCACAAACACTATTTTAATTATTCTTTCTGCTCCTGGGTTTTCAGCAGTTATCCTTAACCTTTAGTACACTGTGCTGGCTTGCTTTTTCAACAAGGAGGTTCTTAAGTGGAAGGCAGGCAATGGTTTTACACATTATGATAGCCTTCTAAGAACCTTCTCTTGAGCTGCTGGTGAGTGAAGACTGCAAGTCCTAGAGAGTTCTTGCTGGTGGACTGTTCCAGCAGACGTAGCAGACGTGAGGCCATTTCCCTGCTTGCAGTGAAAGGCTGCTAGAGCGTGCAGAGGGACTACTCTGAGACTGGCTCTGCATGTAGCCTGCTACAGGCAGTGCAGAGAGGAGCAACCTCCTGTCTTGGACAGTAATCTGTCCACTATGTCTGGAAAGACACATAAGATAGCCTGAAAATAAAGAAGATCTTGAAGATGAACGAGACCTCCAAATGCTGTAAATACCAGTTTTGCAAGAAAATGTGAAAAAAAAAAGGATTATAGCTTAACTTCCACTCCAGTTGAATGCCTTTTAACTCCCTTTTGTACAAAAATATAGAGAACTGTGTGCTTCCATTGGATGCCTTGGAGAGCACATCATCCCTGAGATGTCTTACTGGAGAGTATTCTTTGCTTCACCAGTTTGCCCCTAGTTAGACTCGCTACATTCAGCTTGACTGGGAATACAAGAAAATACTCAGAATACACATCTTAGTGCTCATTTGGTTTGCTTCTGCTCCACAGCAATGCCAGCCTGTTCTTTTTAAAGAGCTTGGCTGCAGACATCAGGTCTGTATCTGTCTGCAAGCTGACAATTTCACTCCAAGCTTTCAAGCAGACCTGAGTTAGAGCCCACTCTCATGCATTCTGATGTTCAGCTGCTGGGAACCTATCAACCTGTATTGCTGGGCAAGATGGAGGCTATTTAATTGACCCAGATAACTTTCAGATCATTTTCATAGATCTTATTCCTTATTCCTCACACTCCATGTGTCAGCACTTTCTCCTGTGCTCACATTTGTATGATGAAAACACAATTCTCAGAGTCAAGGAACTACCTTGGCCATAGATATTAACAGTAGTCACCTAACAAAGTCAAGGATGCAGTTCTAGTCCTTTTATTGTGTACAATCTCACTTTCCTACTTGTCTGCCAAGCCTTAACTAAATCATAGACATTTTAATGTGCTTATTAACCAGCTTGTGTTTTTTTTCAATTGTTTTCTAGCTAACTGTAATCTTCCATATAAATCACTTTGATTAAAAATTCAGAAATCAAGCTCTCTAATATAGAATCACAGTGAGGATCTGTTTGTTTATCCAGTCATCAAATTCAGTACAATCTGAAACATCTGGGCAGTTTATTAAAAACCTAACCCTGGGCTCAAACAATACAACTCTTTTTTTACGAACTTTGTCAAAGCTTTTTATAGCAATTTTTATTTCCAGCAGTTTAAACCTCATCTGCAGTGAGGCTATCAGTAACCAACAAAAGCACAACTCAACTGTTTTTTTCCCTTAAAATCCACCTTTCATTTAGGTGAGAAACCTCCTGTGTCTAGAGGGAAAGTGGCCTTTGCTTCCAAACGGGAACACTTTGGAGCCAAATTTCAGAAGTCCCATGGCTTGGAACCTTGCATGCTACGCTTATCTCCATTCCAAAGTGGAGAAGGTCCATGTGCAGTCCTTCCCTATGGGGTTGTTTCTTGCTTTCTTTTTTACCTTCCTGATAGTAATTTCTCATATTCTGACATTTATGTTCATGTCAGGGCTTGCATATACACTTAAGATGAAAGAATCTCTCCTGTGCTTTGGGACCTTATAAAGGGTTTGAAATCTTGGGTTTTAACTTTGCTTATTCATTCTGGCAAATTGAGCTTCAAAGAGTACACATTGTTGGCATGGAAATTTTCTCTCTTAATGGGGTTTTGAGCCTTATTCTTCAGTGGAATCATTCAATAAGGACAAAAAATGAAGGCAAATTTCATTTGACTGTTGTACAACATTAGATATATTTGAAAATGCAAAATACAGAGAAGTGTGTTCTCTCCCCCAAAAGGTCTATGCAAGCAATGTGAAACTCATTGACTTAAGGATGTTTCACCTTACAAAAAGAATTTTAAAATTGAGGCTTTCTTTCCCCTCTTGAAAGCACAAACACGGTTCATAGATGTATTCTGTATGAATCTTAATAGACCTAGGGCAGGGCAGCAAAATCTTTGACAGCAAGTAGCATAATGAAGGAACAAATAACACAGATGAATAAATTTTTCTTCACTTGTGGCTTGGAGTTGTTTGTGGATTACAGAAAAATGTGAGACAAGTATGCTGACCTTCCTACTTCTAAAGTTTTCAGTTTGGCATTCTGTTTAGGTCTATAATTCTGCTTTTCCTTTCTTGTACACACACAAATCAAAGCTCACCAAAGGCAACGACGCATAAAGTGACAGCTGTTTATTTAAATTACCCTGGTCTCATTGTATTTCCATCTCTCCCTGACAGACATATGTTCAGTTGGTGCAGCAGAAATAGCTGCACATATTGTTTGCCATCCTGCAGTGACTGGGGACTGGACAATACCAGTTGCAGAGGCAGTTGCATTAGATTTGAGATCTATTTCGCAAGTGTTGCTCTTTTAATCAGTGCAGTGGCACATACGTTTGTGTAAACATTTTGACTATTTTGCATGAGGAGACACAATTAATTGATCACAGTAATATCAACAGAATGAGTAGCCTCGAGTGTGTGACAGGTTAAAACTGGCCTGAACTCGCTACAGGTACAGCTTGCAGGGCACATGAAAGCAGAATGATTTGTCTCTATGTAGAATTTTAATGGGCATTTAATGTGAAAAGGGTAATAAAAGTTTATCATCTTTTTCAGTGTGTTGAAAAAGACTTTTATAGATCTGCACCATCTTACAGGGTTCTTTTCTCAAACCAGATTTGAAAATATGAATTAGCTTTTCCTGAGGGATAGTAAAGTGGATAAACTTGAAGGACACAAAGGAGAATACACAAACTACTTTTAGCCGCAGAAAAGCAATGTGGGTAGGCTTTCCACCACCAGTCACAGCAGGCACAGGGCAGGAGGAGTGACCATGAGAGGAGAAACTGCTGAAGTTCTCAAAGTAGGCACATAGGCATTGCCCTACTTAATCCCTCCTGCTCAGTTCCCAAGTGGTGCTGTTTGTGCAACACATGCTCCCAGTTGCCATTTTCTAATTCTTAGGAGAGAGAGAGAGATTGGTTCATGCTTATAAAATAAAGTTGAGAGGAACTGTGTTCCTAAAGCCTGCTGGAACAAAACACTTCTGTTTACATCCTCATCCAACTCAATATCCTACCCTCTTTCCAATATAGCTGTTAGTCTTCTAATGTTTCTGTAATTCTCATTCTGGCTAGAAGAACAAATAATGAAAACTGAAAAGCTGACTGAAGCAATGAAATTTGATATATGAAAAGGAAGTGTCTTTGATTTCTCCTTGTCAGCTCTTTATGTGGAATATTTCCTTGCCATTCAAGCTTTTGCTGCCCGTGGCATTGTTCTGTGTTTTGTTGGCTTGGCTTTTGCTGTTGAGATGGTGGTGGTGTTGGTTGATTGGGGTGGTTTTATTGTTGGTTTTGTGGTCTGTTTGTTTGGGGGTTGTTAGTTGGTTGGTTGAGTTGGTTTTGCCTTGGGTTTGATTATTTCTTTTTTTCCACATAAAGCCTCTACTTGATATTTCAAGGTGGTTGTCACAGGTGTTTTCAGGTGATGAGCTTGCTCCAGTCCTAGTGACCTTCTTGGCTGCTTTGCTATAAAGACTCCTGAATGTGGCTTCTTTCTGAAGGCATCAGAAACTAACTGGTCTGTGCCTCAGGCTGTTCAATATCAGGTTCTATGCTGAATATCAGTGTTATGTTTGTGATCTCTGAGGGCCCTTCCAATCTAAGCGATACAACGTCTCTGTGAATGTCTGTTGTACATCACCTTCTGTTAGGGACTGGGTGCAGCCTTCCCTGGTGTACAGCATGGCATAACTAACAGTCCTTCCATAACAGCTAGTTTTGTAAATTACTTGTTTGAGAAATCTTCATATGTGGAGAGGATACTTTTTAATTCCTCAGAAGAAAGTTGAGCCCCTGTTCGACAGCACAATGACTCTTGCTACTGCTCCTCAAGAGCGTGGAATTCTTCTTTAAGGAAATACTGGGGCATAAAAAAACTGAAGGCAAAGTTATTTCTAATATGTAATAAATTGTCTGCCAAATACATGTGGATAATCTGATTAATAACAATGCCAGTCTATACATCTCTGGCATGTGTTTCCCGTTAGCTGTGGAAGCACTACAAATGTTTGGTACTAATTATTCACCAGTGCAGCAACCCAGTAGCAGTCATTCACTGCTAACAGCATTTCCTTCATTGTTTGCAACTGAAAAAAAAATCAAAAACCTCCTTTACTCTCAAGCAATTAGATTTAATTTTCGTTTGTTCTTCTCTACTTATGGCCTAAAATCTTTCTCATTGCTATCTAGAGAGCGTCCATGAACCTATGTAAAGGAAAGGCTTGAGGGGAGTGGAATAAGGAGTTCTGGGAAGTTTGCCCAGTAACATCAGTGCTCAGCAGTTTCTCATTTAGCTTTATAGTTTCCAATAAGAAAAGATCTTTTCTGAACAGTGAAATGAATACTGCCTATACCTGTCATTTTCCCTGCTTTGCTTTATACTCTCTTCTCCTGAATATTTATTGATTCCTATATTACCAGTTTGAGACCTTTTCATGCCTATTATGTATACTCTATACAATTTGATTTCCAAAAATCAATATGCTGTAACTAAATAGATGTTTCTATGTTCTGCTTACAAAATAAAAGCAGAGGCCCTGCACGGTTAGTGAGTGAGAATGAGAAAAATACAGGAAAAGTTTCAGGTGTGTCTCAGAATAACAGAATTGTTTTCAGCTGGAAAAGGCCTCCAAGACCACCAATTCCAACCTTTGACCTGGCACCACCATGGCCATTAAGTCATGTTGTGAATTGCCATGTCTACACATTCACCGAGCACGTTCAGGGGTGGTGACTCCTGGGATAATATCCCTAGTGTGCGCCTTTCTTTACCATTTATTTTGAAGTCAAGTAAATGAACTGTTATAATTGTTATATATGTATAACATACATACCTTATTTACAAGGTCCTGCAATGACAGGGCAAGGGGCAATGGGCTTAAACTGGCAGAGGGGAGATTTAGACTGGATGTTAGGAGGAAGTTCTTTACAGTGAGGATGGTGAGGCACTGGAACAGGTTGCCCAGGGAGGTTGTGGATGCTCCCTCCCTGGATGTGTTCAAGGCCAGTTTGGATGAGGCCTTGAGTAACCTGTACTAGTGGGAGGTGTCCCTGCCTATGGCAGGGGGTTGGAACTAGATGATCCTTGAGGTCCCTTCCAACCTTACCATTCTATGATTCTATACATACATAAACATCTATATTATATATAATTATACAATATATAATTGTATAATAGTTGTTAGAGCCCCTTTTCTAATCAGGAAGCTTAGCTCTCAAAGTTAGAATAGTAGGTACAACTATACTGATTATCTTGTTTCCCACAGCTTTATATATATTTGTAAAGAAACAATTGAATGTCAGCATTGTTGAAATACTTCTGAAGTGAAACATTTTGCCATCTTACTTGGTATTTTTAGCACTACATGCCTGCGTGTTAGAAACTAAAATCATTCATTTGGAATGACTTTTCTCTAAATTTCCACATTTACTCCTATGTAGAGCCTGAGGGAGTTACTCTGGGTTCAGTTCTTTCGTACTTTTAACCTTGAATGATGGAAATGGAAAGCAAACTTGCTAAATCTGTGGATGACAGTGACCTGGAAGGGCCTACAAACAATTTGGAGGACAAGGTTACAATTTAAATTAACCTTCATAAATTGGAGAAATGATACGAATCACGCAGATAACGTCCAGCAAATAGAAGTGTGGAGTACCACATCTGGCAAGGAGAAATGAAAAGCACAACTACATCATCAGGGAGTATTGAGTAGGAAATGCAGAGGGTACGGCAGGACAGAGAGGAGTCAGTGAGTTGTAAACCGAACATGTCAGGAATGAATATTGCCTTCAGCTGCATCTTCAAGAGATGGTAGTTCAGAGTCCTGCAAGTAGAGCTTTATTTAGTGGAGAAAACACAGGAGGAGGTGGTTGGCAGGTCTTCCCAGAGTACTTAAATATTTTAAGCAAGAGCAAAAATAAAACTTTTGCCTGGCACAGGTTTTATGATCTTTTAATTTTAGTCTAAAGTGAGTTCCGAATGCTCGTAAGGAATCGCGCAGCTCTTCACGCTATGCACCTCTGTTCTTCAGCAAACCTACTGGAATGCTTACACATTTTATTGATAATTTGATAGAACTTTACTTGTGAAACCCTCCAAGAGTGTAAGCAATGGTAAAGCTCTGCCCTGAAAATGAAGTTCAGCTCAACAAACCTCATAACAGCCCCACCCAAATCTCTTTATATTATTTGTTCTATTTAATTAATTACAGATAATGAAAATAAATTATACTGAAGAAATTACCACTCAGTTGTGACAAGCAGCTGTACTCATTAATCAGACTTTTGCAGAGGTAAATAAATCTAATCAAGAGAAAATGAAATTTCTTGTTTACTGTAAAACCATAAGACTCCTAATTAGAAATTTAACTGAGTTTCTGATTCTAACAGGAACATAAAAACTTCAAATAGTTGGCGAATGAGAAACCACCCAGATTACAGATATTCTAAACAAATGCTGTATCCAAGATGCTAATGATCTTTACTCAAATCAGAAACATCAGTGTGAGTTTCCGCAGACAAATTCTGACCTTTCCTGCAGCTTAAGACTTTAACTAAATCTTCCATGTACTCAAAAAGCTTAGCTCAGACCTTCAGTGAAGACTTTTGTACCCAGCATGAACCATGTGGTAAGTGTTAATGTAAGAGTTCTTTAAGTAAATTAGATGGGAGAAAGAAGACTACCTAGTCACAGTACTCCATGCCTTGAGATCCCCTTCAGTGTCCTTTGTCTCATCTTGAAGTACCATTGCACACATCAAAACCTTTCTGTAGGTCGTCAGGGACCTCTGTGCACTGCTTAGTCCAATCACCTGCCCAGGCAGGGTCAGCTGGAACAGGTTGCCCAGAGCTGAGTCTAGTCATGTTTCAAACATCTTGGAGAACTGAATTTCTTGTGTTTCAGTTTGTGCCCACTGCCTCCTGTCGTGTCACTGAGTACCACTGGGTCTGGCTCTGTCTTATTTACTTCGCTCACCTCCTTGCGAATAGCAACGACTCCATTTGCTGGTCTCACAGTCTGCCCATGTCTCTCTTACTGGGGAGCCCATCATTCCTGATGTGTCTCATCAGTGCTGAGCAGAGGAGGAGGAGGATTATCTCCCTCTACCTGCTTGCAGTGCTCTGCCTACTACAGAGCATGATGATTTTGGCTGCATGAGCACATTACTGGCTCACAGGGAATTTGGTGTCCTCCATAACTCCCAGGTCCTCCTCTGCATTTTCACTTTTCAGCCAGGCAGCCGCAGCCCGTGGGGGTAAATGGGGTCATTCCTCCCCACTCTGCAGTCCCTCCAGTGAACTTCATGAGGTCCATTTCCCAAGGACTCTCTAAATGGTACCATGTCATTGTGGGCTATCAATCCCACCCCCATTTTGGATTATCTCAAAGGAAAAAAACCAAAACACTGTTATAGAATAGTGATCGGATCCTTTCCCTACCTCTAAGGGTCAGCTGGTCCCACACCCATATCTGCTTGCACATTTTATGTCTTCTTTCCTGTAATGTCTCCTTTCTAATGGCCGTCACCACAACAAGGAGGTTATGAAACTAAATAGCTTACAGTTGACTGGTTTGAGAGCTGCATGTCAGAAAACCTTCCTATTGCTTAGAAAAGCTCTAGGCAACAGGAGATAGCCACTTCAAAAACATTCTTGGTTCATGTAGAAAATCCTCTACTCTCTGTAAGGTACTATGTGGCTCTTCTCACAACCTGGCTTTGGTGGGAGAGAAACGGAGAGAAGGGAAAAGTGGTGTTTCTCACAGGGTTACTGAAAAATGAGACTGCTAACAGGGAAATGGGAGTGAGGGAATTTGCCATGTAAAAGACAAATATTTATTTTGGTGTGCATTAAGGTAGCGAATTAAATGTATATATGGCTACGAGGCAAAAATTGGAATGTTCGAGTCAGCTTTAATGTGTCTTTGCTGGAAACCGGGAGAATGGGATCAATTAACCCTTTTAAGTGTGGAAAAAAAAAAAAAAAAGGGAAAAATAAAATGCTTTTATGGATACTGTGGTGGCTCCAAGAGCAGAATTTTAGGATTCAGTATTTAACTGGCATGCTTTTTAATGCTGCTTTTTTGCTGCAGGCTCAAACTTGTAGAAGTAAACAGATTCTCATTTTTTAAGTCAATGGGCAAATTCTTCTCTCCTGCTTAAAGCAAGGAATTATGAGACTACATGCAGAGATTTGTAACTCCAGGAAACTGATTTAAACTTTTAACCACAGAATTTGTCAGATGCTATGGTTGCAAACAGCAACCTTAAGGATGATTTTGGTCTAAAACAGTAGTGTTTCTGAAAGGATTTTGTTGAGGTTGCTTTGTTTTGTTTTAAGGAGCTCCCTCACGGCTGTAACTTTTTGAAGGTCCTGAAAGTTGCAAAGATGATCATTTAAAGGAGAATTTGATATTTTATTATGGAATTATTTATCAATGTGATGCAGTGTGAACTATGGCAATTCAATTGTAGTGGTAATTTTAATTAGATTAAACACTGTCTTCAACCTGGTATCTGTTCAGCTCCTAGTGACTTAGTGCTTTACACAGAATCACAGAGTGGGCTGGGTTACAAGGGACCTCCCAAAGCCATCTAGCCCAACCCCCTCTGCAGTAAGCAGGGGAATCCTCAACTGGATCAGGCTGCCCAGAGACCAATATGGGTTACAAAGACAGGGCTCAATAATGTGTGCTGCCATCTGGAGCTGCACTGACAGCAGGGAGAGTTTCAGTTTAACCAACAAGTTTGGTTTCTGTGACTTTAGCCATCACTTTATTTTCACTCAGTGGCTTGGGCTCCTCCTGGAAGGTAGCCTGGGTTCTTACCCTAAGCAGATATGTATGCACATACAGATGCACCCAGCCCCAGAGGTTCTCTGTGTGTTCACAAGTGTGGCCAACAGATCTAGAGAGGTTCTTCTCCTCCTCCTCTTCTCTGCCCTGCTGAGACCATGTCCGCAATGCTGTATCCAGTTTTGGGCTCCCCAGTTACGGAGACAGGAGGGGAGAGTCCAATGGAGACCTGTCAGGATGATTGAGGGACTTAGACATCTGTGCTGTGAAGAAAGGCTGAGAGACCTAGGACTTGTTAATCTGGAGAGCAGAAGGCTGAGATGGGATCTGATCAGTGTCTATAAACATCTGAGGTGGGGTCAAAGGTGTCAGGCCCTTCTGAGTGGTGCCCAGTGACAGGACAAGCAACAACAGGTACGAGCTGGAATGCAGGGGGTCCCAGTATCTGGAGGACAGAGCCAGGCTCTGCTCAGTGATGTCTGGTGATAGGACAAGGGACAACTGTTGCCAACTGGAGCAGAGGAAAGGCCTTGTGAACAGAAATTAAAACTCTTTCACTGTGAGGGTGCTGGAGACTAAGAGCAGGCAACCCAGAGAGGTTGTGGAGTGTCCTTCCCTGGAGACATTCCAAACCCACCTGCTTATGCTCCTGGGTGACCCTGCTTTGACAGGGCATTGGACTGGATGATCACCACAGCTCTCTTCCAACCCTTAACATCCTCTGATTCCTGCAGTGCCCTTACTCCAGAAGCTTCTGATTGTTGGACACTGTTGTTTTGAAAGCAAAGTATTGCAGACATAATGCAACTGTTAGGGTAAAACTGTATGAAACGTGGGTGAATGCTTTCTAATAAAGCATAGAGCCTTCCCCTAGTATATTATGAGCAAACAAATAACACATTTCATCATCTATAATACTGATCTATTTGGGAGATATGTCAGCATTTTGTGACATCCATTTAACACATATCTGTCATGAGTTGGTACAAATTACAGATACTTCCACCTGAATGAATGCAGATAAAACTAGCTGCTCTTTTTGCTATTATTACTGCTCTTATACCAATTTTTCCTGAAGGGATTTTTTTTTTCTTGATGGTGTTAACCCCTACCTTAGTGTGTATGTAAACATCTGTCCCTGCTTTTCTTTGCCCAGTAGCTCTCTTGTGCTGCACAAACAGGCAGGACAGAAGCAGCAGGGCTGTCCCAGCCACGCTTTTGCTATCCTGTCCTCTCACTCTGTGTGCTCAGTCAAGGGACTCAGTGGTTGTGCAAAGTGTTTGGCTGTTCATGTCACCTGTGAAGGTGACATGGTGAATGGCAGCAGTGGTATAAGATGCTAATGGGCCCAAGAAGTCCCTTTTCAGAACAGATGTCTGGTGCTTGGCAGCTATAGGAAGCCTCCTGTTCACCCTACAGAGAAGCAAATCTGGGGCACTCAGTAGTGTCTTGAAGAGGGAATTACAAACTCTCCTGAAATTACTACACTGCCAGCTGTCTTACAACCTGAACCACACTGACTAATACCTTGGTGAGGAGGAAAAGAGAAAGTTTTATTGACACTTTTAAAGGAATGCAAGCTTAATTCTCTATTGACGATTTCAGAAGGTCACAGCCAGAACAAATCTTGCTGGTGTGCAGATGCAGTTAATTTGTGTGCCTTGTGTCTGTTCACTTCCACTCAGTGCTCTTTCTGCTTTTGCTGTGCTTAATGCTCAAATAAATGTGGACTATCAAGAACAGCTGCAACCTAGATAGGTCATAATTACATCACCTGCTACTGTTCTGTGTATCTGTTCTCTGCAGTTGGGTCCTTTGATGTTACAGCAAACCTTCAATTTGTATAGAATCATAGAATGGTTTGGGTTGGAAAGGAGCATTCAGTACCAACCTCCCTGCCATAGGCAGGGACACCTCCTACTAGGCCAGCTTGCCCCATGCCCTATCCAATCTGACTTACACTTGCAGGCTTGAAGCCTCCACAACTTCTCTGGGCAACCTGTTCCAGTGCCTCACCACACTCATAGGGTGTCCAGTGTAAGTCAAACTTCTTCCAGTCTGGAGCCATTTGAAGCATTGTTCTTAGGTTTTAATCACTGTTGTAGTTCTATGGTTATATGTAGGTTATGTTGTAGCCTACAGATAAACTGAATTCCTAGGCAGTGGTTTAAAGAATTTCTTAAAACTTTTCTATGTAAGTTTACAACTATTTGGCTGATATTAATAAGATGTGTGGAAAATAGGAGTATTTGGCAATGTACCTGCTATGCAAAAACCTGCAGCAGCTACTTTTGCTGTATTCTAAGTCAGCTCAAAGCACTTGGGGCTCTGTAGTAATTCTTATTGAAATAACACAAGATCAAAGACTACTGGAGCCAAAATATTTACTTGTGGAAGCATATCTCGGTGTGAAAATATCTACAGGCTTGAAACCTATAGCAGAGAAACTTTTAAACTTGAAAAGAAACTTTCAGGAAATAGTTATTTTCATAGTCTTTTGTCTTCTGCATAAAGTTTGTGATCTGCTAATGCAGCAAAAATGAAATTAGAGCTAGCACTTAACTGTGATTTCACCTGCCTGCCGTTGAAAAAGATAAAATTTCAAGTGATTTTAGCCCTAAACAGTCAATTACCCAACCACAGCTAATAAGACTTAAAGTAAGGGCTATTGAATTAGCATAATGCAGTTTGGCACACGTTGGCTTGTATATTGAATGATATGCTTTGTAAATGAACTTATCCTTTACATTAATTGGTACTAATGACTGCAGATCTGTTTAATATTAATGGCTTAATCTGTATATCAGTGACTAGAATTGCACATTAAATTTAGAATGTCAGTCCCACATTCAATTCAGAAGTTCAGCTGATAATGTAATTTATAGTTTATATTATCACTAGAGTGCCACAACATGCAAAAGGGTTGGGTATTTACTATTCAATATATTCATCACCCACCCGGGTGAGGGCACAGAGGTTACTGTCAGCAAGTCTGCTGACTACACAAAGCTGGGAGGAGTGGCTGAGAACCCCTCAGCCTGTGCTGCCATTCAGAGACACCTGGACAGGCTGCAGAGTTGAGTGGGGAGAAACTGAACGAAACACAACGAGGACAAGGGTAGAACCTGGCATCTGGGAAAGAGCAACCCCATAGACCAGGAGAGACTGGGGAGACACCTGTTGGAGAGCAATGCTGGGGACAAGGACCTGGGAGTCCCAGGGCCCATGAGCCAGCAAGGTGCTTTTGTTGCCAAGGCGGTCAAGGGCATCCTAGGGTGGATTAGAAGGGGTGTGGTGAGCAGATTAAGAGAGGTTCTTGTCCCACTCTAATCTACCCTGGTGAGGTCACATCTGGAATATTGACAGAAATAAACATCTTGACAGTCATTTTTACTGAGTCTCAACCCAAGAAGACAATGCTTCTAAGGCAGCTGTAAAGTGTGGCATGCAATGCTCAGAAATATGAAAACAACAGTTTGGGTAAGCACATTGTGTGCCCTGCATTCTAATCTCACATTTTTTCACTTTCATCCAAAACCTCGTACATAAACTGTGAAACTTAACTGAGAGAGGCCGTAAAATAATGGTGATAAATTCACATTTACTACACCATTGCAAAGGCATTAAATCATGATACTTAAACCTGGGGACAATCAATAAACATCCATGAAAAATTGGTTTTCCTTATAAAGCATCTTTGAAATAGCAGGAAATTTCAATGGCGTCTTGAAAGTTCTCAGTATTTTTCAGACTAGACTCAGAGGTAGTATTTCTTAATTGTTGGTGTCGTGTGTGCTCAGTACTTCTGAGTGTCTACCCAGGATTTATTTTGCATTAGTTGTAAATATATGTACACAGAGGGAAAAAAAAAAAATCAGCCTTTGTGTGTGTTTTGTATTGCAGGTATCATTGTGAAAGTGTTTTAGATATTTAAGATGTAGGAATCCCTTTTTCACTAGGTTCTTTCTGTGGGCTTTTTGTTGTTGGTTTGTTTGATTTGTTTTTTTTTTCTCACAGAATTATAAAAAAAAACAAATCAAACAAGCAAACAAAACCAAACCTTAACCTGAAACAAACAAGCAAGCAAAAGTTCCAAGGCACAGTTTACAAAGAACTTTGTTGGTAGCACCCTTGCTCTGAATGAAGGCAGAATAGAGTTCAGAAGATTGGTTGCTCTACAATTCAGTGGGATTTTTGTGCTCTGACCAAATGCCATCTTGGTTTTCTTTATAACAGGAACCTGGACCCATGCTTGCAGATTGCAACTCTGAAGCAAGGAGAGCGTCAACCTTTTCAAGTGTGGCAAGAGCTAAGGAATAATGTAAGTTGTAAGTGTGATATGAGGCAGAAAATCAGATTTGTCCTATGGTTATAATTGTGGTGTAAGTGAGCATCTGCCTGTAATTAAGCAGCAGCAGACGTTACAAAGGAGTCTATCTGCACCTTCAGCCCAAGGCTGGTTAGCTTGTTGTAGAAGTTAATATCATCCTGATGTAGGTAAGGCAAGGACAAGCACACACCACAGCGGTGTCTGCCAAGGAAACCTGGCGGAGTAGTTCAGAGGCCTGTTGAAGCAAGGACTGAGTGTATTTGTCACCTTAGTCTCTGCTTCTTTTTAACCTTTGAAATATTTCTTATTGTAATGCCACCTGAATGACACTGTAGTTGGCATGCCACGTATGTCAAATGTTGGCACGAGACTCGAAGTAATTGCTAATAAATCTAACTGAACACAGCATCAAAATGCTCCAACAATGCCTGTAACTCTTCCTATTAACCTTTCTGTACCGAGTCTGCATTTGAGAAGTATGCATGGCCATGGCCCAATCCCATACCGAGCCTCATACTGTAGTGGTCTTCAACTTAGCAGTCAATAAACTACTTAAAAAAACCTTCAAAAGGTGATTAGCAAAAAGTTAATAAATGCAATTTAACACTCCAAGCATACGAAAATTTCAGGTGTCAGCACCCCTGTTAAGCTCAGGGAGTACATAACTCAGGGTGATGTGTAAACCATGGTTTCAGTTAGACAACCACACAGGGATTTAAATGAGCCTGTCCTTGGCAAGCATCCAAACTCAAGCCAAAAGACTGCAGTTCCCTCTTTGGCTTGATCTAAAGTAGTTGGCTGATCCAGAAGGTTAAGATGTGCCTGGGCTGATTTATCACACTTTTTTCAAGCCATAGCAGCAGAGTATTAAAGATCTGAAGGCAGTGCCGTGCTGCTGGTGGTAAGCCTAAGGACCAAGCAAGCTCAGACACGGAGTGCAGTGGGTCAGGCTGCCACACAGAACCTTACTTCAGATTGGGGCACCTTTTCTGGTTAAACTGTATTTAGGCTAAATCAGTACTGTGTTAGATACTGTGTCTGACCTAAGGAATGGATCTGAGGCACACTTCCAATAGTTACTGCTGTTGCTGGAAACTTTGGGCATTTTTCATGTCTCTCTCCTAGGAATTTAGATGATATGATATTTTTTTCTTTTGAAAAACACAGGGGCTCTGCTTGTATTTCTACACAGACTATTAGATTTTGTTGTCTTCGATACAGCTGTTCAGGTATCTGCTTTGATCATATAAAGATTGTTTATCTCTTTACCATACCTGGGAATCATTGTCCTCCTGAAGCAAAGCTTGGAAATAATTTAGGGAGAGAGATCTTTTCACAGGGTGGCTGTAAGTGAGTTCATGTACATTATTGGTTTCCCAATATAAAACTGCGGTCTAAACCTAATAAAGGCAAAAGAGTGATGGCATAAGACCAGTCTAAGGGCCCATTTAATTCTCTTGTTCCTGAAAGTGGCCAAAAGTGGATGTCAAGGGACATGTAAGAATTTGTGGAGCAGAGACTTCCTGAGCCAGAGGCAGTTTTGGTTTATATAGTAACTCTCAGTGGACTTCCCTCCCATTCACAGACTTCAGGTTAAAGACCAGAGAGGTTAATGTTTTGTGTCCATCGTGTCTGTGACAAGGCAGTCCACAGCTGAGCTATACATCGTGGGAAGTTCTGCTGCTCAGGATTTGCCATCTACTAGCGTCTGGAGTCGTGAGGAGCAGTCAACCCTGGCTGCTTCTCTGCAAGTCACTTTGAATGTTATATGGATACAAGGATTAGTAGAGAGGGTTATAGGATAGCAAATTCTGGTGCTTTCCCAGATCTTATCTTTAACCATTACACAGCTCTTGCACTAAGCTATTCCTAGTATTCTTTTTATATCATGGGGAATTCCTTTCATGGGTAACTGTCATCTTTTTTCCTAATAGAAATGTCTTCAGCTTGATCTTTCCATACAACTTCACTGCTGTGCAGTGTGTGTGTGTGTATGTATAGATATATATATATGGTAAAGGTACATTTAAAAAAAAATTATTATTTGTTCTTGCAAACTGATCCATAATTAGCAGGCTGAAAGGTAAGCATGCATGGCCAGCTATAAATTAGGATTAGTTACACTCAATGTAATCACAAACTGTGTTCTTTATGCAGAATTATGGTATTTCACCATTCTTTGTCTGCTTGAAAACAGGCTCAAAAAACTGCACAATCACAAACCCCCAATGATGGTTATGAAACTTTTGTTTACCACTGCTAAGTAAATGTGCATTGTCTACAGACATTTCAGTGGAGGCCTTCACAAATTGCGGTTACTAATTGTGAAGCATAATTAGCTTGTTATGCTGGCTAAGAAGACACCAGATGTTTCTATCAAAACCAGAAAAGATGATCATTGTAAGAACTAGAAAGTACTAAAAACACGGTTGTCAGTAACAGAGCTGTAGCTGCAGAGGTGTTTTCCCCCACATTAATAGGCAGCAAGTAGTGTTTAAGGCCTGTGCCTGTTCTCTCCAGGTAGCTAATCCCCTGATCTGTGGTGCTTGCATGTGAAAAGAGAAGAAAGTGGAATTAGCAAGAGCACATTACCTCCTGTCATTTCAGAGTAATACCCTGCTCTCTCTCCAGGCAGCAGCAGCAGGGTTGATGCATCTTCCCTCAGTAAGAGGGCACCTGGTTATTTTTCACCTCAGTTCTGAAAGTTTGTTGACCTTGTTTCCTATCTCTCATGGCAGAAGGTACTGATCATGACTGCTGCTGCTTTCCTAGAGTCACAAACCGTGTCTGTTATCTCTCCTTTGATCTTTTTGTAGAAAGCTAGTCAGATAATTGATCTTTTTGCCTTGATGAGCCTAAGGAAACTAACAATGAAGCATAAACTAGAAAGAATATTTAGCAGCAACGTGAAATATTTGCAGCACAACAGCTTTTCAGGACCATAGATTTTTAAAGCACCTTAAATGTGAGTAATTTCTTCTGGTCAGTATTGCGGTTTGAAATGAAAACTGAATCTGTGAACAAAACTCGTGGAGGCTTATAATGACACATTAAAGTATATACTTATATATAAACAAGTGTTGACAAAATTGACTTAATTTTGGCATACTGGTTATGCCCAAAACTGTACACTTAGCTAATTTGCCATTTCATCAAAACTTTGCCACTCCCCTGCTTTTTTTGTGTGTTGCATTAGAAGCTTCTATGGAGCCCAGATTTTTTAGTATTCAAACTTGTCTCTCTTTGCAGCATTTAAAATTAGCATCTGAGACAGTCTCCTAGAGACTGAGATGTGAATTTGATGTTAAATTTTCTGTGCTAACCCTGCCTGAGTGTGAGTGAACCTGTAGCCAGGCTGAAACAAAGGGAATTTCACTGTTCCTGTTAATGGGGTCAGGAATACATCATGTGCACTTAGCACTGGGAGAAGTAGAAAGGAAGTCCTTGAGGACATACTTCATGACTACACCTGAAGCAGATGTCTAATTTTCTCCTTATTGTGTTGTTTTCATGTTATTAACTGATCCACTCAAAAGAACCTGGCCTCTTGCCCTGAATTTCTTGTCAGCAGACTTTCAAGCTTTTGTGTTTTATCTGGCAAACCTAAATCTTTATTGATTTTTTTATTTAATCACATTTCCCAGAGAAAGCATGGAGAATAAGCCACTAGACCAGCACTTAGGAAATTTCAGCTTAAGCCCTTTTTTCACCAGTCTTTCCCTAAGTCATTTAGTCTTTAGTAGCTCCATTACTCCAATGGAATAAGATAACACTTTGCAGTTTTACAGGATGCTTGTAAGGGTAATTTCATTAAAGATTATGAAACTGATACTAGAGTCAGAACCCATCTGAGCACAATATCCCATCATGCCAGATTGGTGGGAAAAGGACACCAGTTCCAGTTTTTTTCTATGCTGATTTCAGAGTGCCTTGTTAACTAACTGAAATAAAACTCCTCCAGAGAAAGACAGCTCCTAGGCTGCTTGGCATAGTTCTTGTATATCCTGCTAAGCAAATTCAGTGGGTTTGTGGCCAAAACCTTGGACATGGCAAGACCCAAACCTAGTTGAACACCATGGCTTCGTAAACAGAACAAAGGTGTGGTTATGAATATTTTGCACACGGGATGAGACGTCACTGCCAGTTTGACTCTCTATCTCTCATCACTTAATGTTGCGTTGCATCCCCAATCTCTCATGGGTTTTGAGGAGCACTTTTAGCAGTGGAATGAAGAAATGCAGAGTGGATTTTATCTGTTTACATCTTACACTCCAAGTTTAGTGCTAACTTTTGTGTTCCAGTCTCATTCTTTGGGCAAAACAAGTGATCAAAAAAACAAACCATCAACCACAAAGCAGCAAAAAATCAACCAGTCAACCCCAAAATAAAACACCTAAAGGATGTGCTTTCAGACTTCCCTGGGGTCACTTTGCATCTTTCCCATTGCTGAGCCAGAGGGCCACATTCAATAGACTTCAGACTCTAACCAGGAGCTTATAGCAGAGGTAATTACCAGTTGCGTCATAATTTATAAACCTCCTGGAATTTATAATCATATTAAGATACTGTTTTCTTTCTTTTATTTTTAATTAAGCCACTAATTATCTCAGTCCCTGCTTAATTTTTTTTTTTTTTTTTAATTCTAAGCATAATAGCTACCAGATATGCCAGACAGAAAAGAAACAAATAAAATATGGGGGAAAAGGACATATGCTGCCTTCAGCAAGAGGGGTATTACAAACTAAAATGCCCCTATTATAATTGAAGTCATTAAGCCATGACAAATTTATGAACGCTGTGCAATCAACTTGGAACTAAACTGAAATACAAAAGAAATTTAAAATAACAACAAAGGGCAACATTTTCTGTTAACAGCAATAAATGGGCTTTTAACTTAGCCTGCTTTTTGAATACCAAGAGGCAGACAAAACCCAACGAATTATCGGTACAGACTCGTGTGAAGGTTATCAGCTATACAGGCCCTGGAAAACTCTCAGCACAGCCTTCTGTGATCCTTTAGTTTCCAGTTTCTGCCTTGCCCACAGGTCCAAGGGAAAGAGTATTTTCCTGTTTCATCCCAGCTGAACTATTTATAGAGTCCTCCATCTGGGGACGTCCCTCAGATAGCAGAGGAAAGGTCAATACCTAGTCGTCACATAGCATTAGTGAGGCTGCTAAGTACTGCGATAACGAGTCCTCTGCCTGCTGAGTGTTTAAAATGGGTCAGGGACTGGAAATGAATGGGAAGGAATTATCAAACTCTCAGTATATTGACAACAAACCAGCTTATTTGATGTTCATTAAAGCCCTGGGATATATTTAAGTTCAGTCACAGGATGAACTGCTGTGCTGTTTTGCTCATCTGATGTGCATGTCTGTTACACTGCAAAGGCAGCACAGAGCCTTCTTCCTAAATGAAACGAGAGGGGCAAAAAAGTGTATCGTTAACAGAAACCCAGAATGTGCAAGGATGCCACAAACTAAGCAAGAGCTAGATGTAAGCATTTTGGCATAGAATAAATGAACAATAGATAATAAGGCAGTTTGTTATGGAAACCACCTGTTTCCACCTTGCTTGATCTCAAGTATGGAATTTTAAGATAATTTCCTATCTCCCAGGAACACCTTTCTGTGGAGATCAATGTTTTCCAATTACAAAGTAGCTGTTGATACTGTATTTTAGTGCAGCTGAAATATCTGGTGGTTGTTTCTCAATAAGAATCACTCAGAACTCAGAAAAAAACCCCAAACAGTTGAAAGGATATCACATCTTCATTACTTCTATTCTTTTTTCCTTCTTGAAGCTATTATCCCTCCATGAGTGTAAATGCAGGACTTAAACATTACGAAATTCCACACCACTCAGGTTTGTGCAATTCAATCTTTGGTTTTATTTTTCTTTTTGCTACGAAGTTTTATAATTTACATTCTATAGATGTTACCTCACATTCCAGTTGTGTTCGTTTTAATTCATTGTTCAGACAAATGAAGTTATTCTCCTTGAAAGATTTGTGTCCTTACTGATTATTTGATTAGAGGACCAGTGCATTAAAGATGAATGTTGGAAGAAGGAAAAGTGTTTCTTACTGGCTGGCTTACTTAAGTAAATTTAAGAAAAATTTCCAACCAGCTAAATAATGCATTGCAATTACCTTACAAAGGCATAAATACGAAGTCTGCTAAAAGAGCCCAAGGCAAGCTCTTACAGAGTGGGCATCAGCAGGGCCGTGCTCTTCTGCCCTGAAATTGTGTAATGCAGCTTGGCTTCAGCTGCCACGGGTGGATTTCATTTTGTGTGCCTCCTACGCTCTCTGTAGCTCTCTCTGTCCTGGCTCCTCTACTTGGAGGTTTTCTCAGCAGACACTACAGAATTTCCCTTAGTTGTAAGTACTTTTTGTATGGCCACAACGAACTTAAATGGGAGCTGTTTAGGTATGGAAAGACAGAAGAGACTTGCAGGCTCTTGTTTTAGCATTGTGAAGACAAATATGGAGAAATTGAGAATAAAAAAGGTAGAGAAAAGAATTCCTCCTTGTCTGGGTGTGGGAAGCACAAACAGATGATGTTGATGGTCTGGTATGCACCCAAAGCTCTCAGTATGCTTTCCTTGTGAGTACAGAGGTAGGAGGGCATTTCCACCTGAGCTGGCTCTCAAGAAGGGCTCTGGAAAGGACCACTACCAGCTGCTCACTGGCTCTTTTTCACCACTTCAGAGCTGGCTGGACCATCAGGCTGTACAAGGTCATTCGAAGGTGCCTGGCTTAGTCGGTTACGGAAAAGAGGGTCTAGGGCGTGGTGCGGAGCTTTGCAGATGACGTGGGATAGCTCGTGTACAGCCTTGCTGCTCCTAGGTTAAAAGTCTGTGTCTGGGTTTAAGAACCTTTGAGCTGCTCGGTCTTAAGTCAGTGGATTTAAACAATCCCCACAAGGTGTCTCAAATGTAGTTCCTGAAATTTCAGTGTACAGCCTCACTGCACAGCCTGTGACAGATTCTGTGGAAGATATTTGATGTGACACACGGGAGGTCACCTGTGCAGATTCAGAACTTTTAGCATAGTTCATGTTTTTCAACAAACAGCACTTTCAGCAACTGAAGAACTGCTTCCTAAGATCCACTCTAACCCTGCTCTCCCTCACTTAACACCACTGCCCCTTGCCAGACACCCTTCTGAGAAGTTCCTCTCCAGCCTTTCTGTATGATCCCTTCGGGTATTGGAAGACAGCTCTAGAGGCCCCCTGGAGTCTTCTCTAGGCTGAACAACCCAGCTTACTGGTGAGCAATGAAGAGAAGACCATGTGGCTGTGGGCCAGGGTGAAAGGAAGGGCAGGGGACACTACACGGGGGTCTGCTAAGGGACCAGTTAGAACCATTCATAGCTACACATTCTCTGTGTGATCTTTATGAACACATAACTGTGTGTTTATTAGGAGCAGAGAAGTGTCATCGAGCTTATGTTGCACACAAACATCTGAATATTATAGTTCACACTTGTTACGTGTGATTTTATTATGCTCTTCATTCATGATTATAAACTGTTAATTAGGGAGCTGCGGTAAAAAAAATGGAGTATTCAGAGCTGATGCTTTGGGTTCTGGTTTTGAGCTGCTTCCAGGCAGAAATGTCATTTTTGCCAAAGTGAAATGGAAGCTGTTGGTGGATGCAGAGAAGCAAGTTGCTTTGCTTTTGCAAACCTTATCAGCTGTTATTGGCAATTAGCTTACGGAGGATGTTTTTAAATGCCTAAGCAGCAAGGTGATCTATTGTGTGTTAACAAAAAGGATATTTTCAACAAATGTAGGTCACTTTTGAACGAAATTAGCATTCAACGAAATATTCCTGTTGTAAGGACTCAACTTCACCAAGCCAAGCCTAAAGGCTTTGAAACGTGGTAAGATGCTGCCCTCTTCTGCTTGTTCCAAACTCAGGTTTCTTAACAATGATCACAGCGCCTCTGAGCAGTCTTCATCTAAGTAAGAACTTCTGTTTTAAAAAGTTTGCAAGGACGCTTGAAGTTGTTAACACTTTATACGGGAAAAGCACTTGAGATGTTTTATCAGAAGTGTCCAGACATATTTCATGCATTCTTTTAACTACAGTAAATAAAGCAAAAAAATCCACCTTCTAAACCCTTACAAATGGAATATGGGGGAATTAGAGGACACAGTTAGACTTTATCTGTGTAAGGACACTCATGTCTTTGTCTGATAATAAATTCACCAACTACCCATTGAGTTCTCTATAAATGGTAGTTTCTCTAGGAACAGACATAGTTCTGGGGGCTGATGTTGCTGAGTTGGAGGGCAGAAGGGCTCTGTAGCAGGACCTCAACCGCCTGCACAGATGGGCAGAGTCCAAGGGGATGGAGCTCAACAAATCCAAGTGCCAGGTGCTGCACTTTGGCCACAACAACCCCATGCAGAGCTACAGGCTGGGGTGGGAGTGGCTGGAGAGCAGCCAAACAGAAAGGGATCTGGGGGGTACTGATTGACACCTGCCTGAACAGGAGCCAGCAGTGTGCCCAGGTGGCCAAGGTGGCCAATGGCATCCTGGCCTGCATCAGCAATAGTGTGGCCAGCAGGAGAAGGGAGGTCATTCTCCCCTGGTTAGGCGACACTTTGAGTCCTGTGTCCAGTTCTGGGCCCCTCAATTTAAGAAGGACATTGAGGTGCTTGAGCGTGTCCAGAGAAGGGCAACGAGGCTGGGGAGAGGCCTGGAGCACAGCCCTATGGAGAGAGGCTGAGGGAGCTGGGATTGGTTAGCCTGGAGAAGAGGAGGCTCAGGGGAGACCTTCTTGCTGTCTACAGCTACCTGAAGGGTGGTTGTAGCCAGGAGGAGGTTGCTTTCTTCTCTCAGGCAAGCAGCACCAGAACAAGAGGACACAGTCTCAAGCTGTGCCAGGGGAAGTTTAGGCTGGAGGTGAGGAGAAAGTTCTTGCCTGAGAGAGTCATTGACTGCTGGAATGGGCTGCCCAGGGAGGTGGTGGAGTCAGTGTCCCTGGAGGTGTTCAGGGTGGGTTTGGATGTGGCACTTGGTGCCATGGTCTGGTCTTGAGGGCTGTGGTAACGGATTGGACTTGATGATCTTTGAGGTCTCTTCCAACCCTGGTGATACTGTGAGACTGTTCTGTCATTCATATCCTTCATAGTAGCAGAGGGAGGTTTTGGGCATACTTTTATTTATTTATTTATTTATTTAAATAGAGTGAGCTGCTTTCCTTTTCATAGCATAAATGGTAGCTCTGTGGCTTTTTACTGCCCTTTAGCAAGAGGACATCCTTAATAGCTATGTGTTTGTGCATTTTGTTCAACTCTCCTGTGGACAGTATAACAGACTGAAAATTTGGGGAATGAAGGTGAAAGAAGTACTGAAATAAATTAACTTGTCACCCTGGGTTTGGTTTGGGGATTAGAACCTGCAAGCCATTCTGCAGTTCTGATATGGTTCTAATAAAGATCTCTGCTGACTATGATGTAGTGGACATGGAAGTACAACACATTGTGAAAGCACATTTTGATGCACTTCAGTTATCAGAAATACTTTTTTTTTTCTTTATTAAAGGCAAATGTCTTTAGAACAGATCTCAAAATGAAGTTCTGACATTGGCAAGACTGTTCTGCTGCCTACTTCCAGAGATGCTTTGCATTGCAATAATTAGAATGCTTTCCCAGGAGACACAGGCTCTGTTTGCATTGCATTATACTTTGCTTTGTTTTTATTGCATTATACTTTTGCTTTTGCTTATCAAATCACATTGTTTTTGTCTTAACTGTATATCTAACTAAGCTTAGGAGAAAGCAGCTGCTGCAGAAAATAATCAAATTGTTTAAATTGATCTTTAAATCTAACACCAAGTTTTCTTCTCCCATAGTTGCAGGCAAAGAGTTATGATTCACGATGCAGTCAGTGTGGCTTTTTGTAAACAAAGTCTTTTCATATATTCTATGACATTTCTGTAATGAATCACCAGGCATGAAAAATGTACATTGTCATAGGCTAACGCTGGGAGAAGTCTGGGAACTAATAGGTTTTTATTGTGATTGCCACAAAACGGTGCTGGTTAAAGATGATTCTGTGACTTAATATACGTGCTGACAAGTACATATGTTATCGTATGTCATTTCCAGGATGTTGATTCATTAACCTGTGGACATCTATGGGAAGTATAATACTTAGGCTTGATAGAAATTTAGTTATGTAGTGAGTACATCTGTCACAGTTTTCTACTTTACTTAAAAGCTGATGCAACCTCAATTTTAAATCAAGTACTCCTATCCAGGGTACCAAAACCATTTTGGCAGCTGCAGCTGCCAGCACTAAATTAGCAGCAGGAATGAGAGAAGTGGTAAAGGACAGGTGCTTCCAGTGAGGGAATTTGTCTTTTGTGAAAGACTGAAAATTCTTCACAACTTGTTTGCTCAGTACTGAAATGTTGACTTTTCATACCTGTGACTGATTTGGGGGTGCCGTGTTTGGTATTCTAATACATTGGTTTTAAATGATCAGTTTGCAGTTAGCTTAGGTGGACTTTGATATAATTCAGAGTTGTGAAATTGTGTTGTCCATTAATGAAAGCTGGCTGTTATTGCCCTTCTTTTCTCCACAAAAGAAGAAATGCTTCACCTCTGGAAAGGTAGAGATTGGCTTAGCTGATGACAGGCTGGAAGGAAAACGTAGTGATCTCAGCAGTTAGGAGTCTTAGTTGCTAATTACTGCCAGGTTAGCCTGAATAGCCCCAATATAGAATCATAGAACGTGTGAGAAGATATTAGCTCTGCTCAATGTGAATTGTGGATTATACACAGAATAAATACTCTTAAGAAGTAATTTGAGTGGATGCTGAAACTGCTCAGCTGTGAAATCAGTGAATTAAACTGGTTGATAGTGTTTGTAGTGGCACTTAGAATCACCACTGAAAACAAGACATTGCTCTGACATTAAGATAATAGAAAGAAACCATCTCACCTGGCTGGTTTCTTGTCAGTGACGCTCATAGTGGTGAAGGTTTGGTTTCTGGGACTGAATTCAGGGATGAAATGTTTAATCAAAGTCAGTCACCAGTACTTTGAATGATTATGCTGTCTCCAAGTGTCTGTTGGGACATGGTTGTCTTTTTAAGCTCTCTGAGGGAAGTAAATAAAATGCAGCAGTATGCTTTATGCCTGTGGCTACAGCACACTACAAGAACTCAAGAGATATTTCAGGACTTAACCACAGAGAACATGCAACATTTGCCAGAGCGGTGCTGATTGCCTGCCAGCAAATGGGCACCCCCAAAATATATTGGAGAGAGGAAGGAAGGGCTAATAGTTCTGAGTCATGAAAACCACAGTAGTTTTAATAATCATATTGAGCTTTAGTATCTCTGGGACTTTACCTCATATAGTGGATATTTTATTGCTATCTTTGGTTATTTTTGCTAGGGTCAAATCCATCACCGTGTGTTTACTATGCAAAGCAGAAAAATTGCTTACCTGGGTAAAACTTAAGAGAAGTGAAAATATTTGCAAATAAGAAAAGATTGTTTGTTTTCCTGTAAGTAAATATAGTAGCAGCAGTAATTTTCCTTGGGCTTCTTAGTTTAGAATAAAGAAACAAATATATGAAAATTATGCAGGAGAGAGAAAAACAAAGCCAAACCATGGGTTTTTTTCCCTTCGTACTGCTAGCTAAATCCATGATTAAATCCTGCTTGAACTTGTTGGATTGGTTGTTTGAGGTGCAACAGGTAGGTTTCATCCTATAACAAGGAGATGAGTATAGGTGTAAAATTGGAAGATGCAAAGTTATGGGTGTCTAGAAAAAGGTGAAAGGAAAAGCAAACAAATAACAACAAACAAACACAAAACCTAAAGCAACAGAAACAAACAAAACCAAATAACTAAAAAAACCCAAACAAAACAAAACCAACAAACCAAAACCAACCAACCACAGCAGCAAACATCAAGTTTAAGCCAAGTAAAGGGAAATCACAGAACCACAGAACTTTAGAGGTTGGAAGGGACCTCCAAAGATGGAGTCCAACGTCCCTGCCCAGGAGGGTAGTTTGCTCAGGAACTCATCCAGGCAGGTTTTGAAAGTCTCTAGAGAAGGAGACTCCACAAGCTCTCTGGGCAGCCTGTTCGAGTGCTCAATCACTCTCACTGTAAAGCGGTTTCTCCTCAACCAATCTGTGCACAAGGCATTAATGAAACCATAGAACTCCTTCTTAATTTTAAAGTTCAAATGATTTTTGCACCAGTCCCTGTTTTATACTGAGACAAAATACTTTTTAAAGCCACGGAAGTGACTGCATAGAAAACCAAGTTTCATCAGACAAAGAGGAATAGGCTGCCCAGGGAGGTTGTGGTTGTTCCCTCCCTGGAGGTGTTCAAGGCCAGGTTGGACGAGACCTTGAGTGACCTGTACTAGTGGGAGGTGTCTCTGCCTATAGCAGGGGGTTGGAACTAGATGATCCTTGAGGTCCCTTCCAACCTTACCATTCTATGATTTCAGAACATGAAGGGCTACTAAGACCAAAGCAGAACACAGTTGCAGAGAAGAATGTTCTCTGTTCAAAGCTGTGCATACAAAGCTGCAGCAGTTATATCCCCACGTGTGAACACCCCTATTTCAGATAAATGCAAATCATATCTTTGCAATTTTTATAAAATCACAGAATCAACCAGGTTGGAAGAGACCTCCAAACTCACCCATCCCAACCTATCACCCAGCCCTAGCCAATCAACCAGACCATGGCACTAAGTGCCCCATTCAGGCTTTGCTTCAACACCTCCAGGGACAGTGACTCCACCACCTCCCTGGGCAGCCCATTCCAATGCCAATTCCAATGCCAATCTCCCTCTCTGTCAAGAACTTTCTCCAAACATCCAGCCTAGACCTCCCCTGGCACAGCTTGAGACTGTGTCCCCTTGTTCTGTTGCTGGTTATCTGGGAGAAGAGACCAACTGTGCCTGACTACAACCTTTCAGGTAGTTTTGAAGCAGCATTTGAAGTCCACATAGAGGACAGTGGCAATTTTGCTTCAAGTGTATTGGCAATGGTTTGTTGTTTAAAAGCCTGGCACTGCACAGACAGGTGAAAGAGGTTTTGAATTACAGATTTAGGCAGGGATGTGACCAAGTTAACAAGCCAAAGTTACAATCAACCTACTATGTTTTAAGGTTTAAAAAATCCCAAGCAACCACCACCACCAATTCAAAGAAGAGAGTTAAATTAAGGATACCAAGCCAGAGATGAAAACGAATACAATGATCAGCAAACAAGAGAAAACCAAACTGCTTAAATCCCCTGGCAGCACAAACAATGAAGCTATCCAAAAGCACTGCCAAATGTAGCAAGCTCAAATATACAAGAATCCCAACACATTCCAGTTGGAGTATATTTGTACTATCAGAGTTTTGTCAGCCTATTGCCTCTGTAATTTCTTAAAGAGAAAGCAAACCTAAATCATCAAGATTCAGATACTGTTTTACCACAAGCAGTATTCTATGTTTTAAACTCATTTTACACCCAAGATCCTTTGAAATTTCAGATGGTCTCTAGCCATTTTATTGCTTTGTGATATCCTTCGCTGAGAAGTGTCAGGTCTTTCATACCTTAAGATAAATCATGCTGCCGAAATGATATGAGAAGTATTTTCAGTATAAATACATTTTGATTTTGCAGGTGGGGGAGAGAGCTTCATTTGTGCTCTGTAAATGTATTTTAAAGTGAGTTAAAAGATGCCAAAGAAAACAAATCAAAATATGTCATAATTTTTGATATAATGGGATGTTTATGCTGCCTGTCTTAGGTGGCAAACTGCCATAAAGCTTGCTGTTTACAGGCATTTTCAATGCCATAAAACTGGGAAGTCACAAGTTCATTTTAGCATTTAATCTATTCCAATAAAGTTCTCACAAAGCCTATAATCAGCAAATAACCCCAAACATTAAATACTCATTTTTCATTTTGAAGGTACTTGATAATTCTGAAGGTCTGATGTTATAGTTGAAAAGAATCACAGAATGTTAGGGATTAGCAGGACCTAGAAAGATCATCCAGTTCAGCCCCCTAAGGGCAGGATCACCCAGGGCAGGTCGCACAGGAACACGTCCAGGCTGCTTTTGAAGGTTTCCAGAGAAGGAGACTCCACCACCTCTCTGGGCAGCCTGCTCCAGGGCTGTCACCCTCACCGTGACAAGGTTTTCCCTTCCATTCCCGTGTCACCTGCTCTGCTCCAGCTTGCTGCCACCACTCCTTGTCCTGTCATTGGACATCCCCAAGCTGACCCTGACTCCATCCTCCCAATGCTGCCCTGAACATCTTTATCAACATGAGCAAGGGCAGCCTCCAGGCTCCTCTGCTCCAAGAGCCCCAGCTCCCTCTGCCTGTCCTCAGAAGGGAAATGCAGGCAAGAAAAGCCATCCCGGGGCTGAGAAATGCTTCATGTGATGTAGGGTGGCATTTCCACCCCCCTCTAACACATGATGTGCTTTGCAAAAGCAGACTTCAATAGTTAGAAAAAATGACCTGGGGTAAAGGGAGGAAGCAAGTAGGAAAATTTGGTGACATCATTTTCTAAAGAGTAGATTTTTGAGACTACTTCAATCTATATGGGTGCAGCAAGAGGCCTCACTGCTGCTAGGGGGCTGCTTTTTGATTTCTTTCTGCCCTGCCTTTTAGTCTCATCCATTAAATGCAGGATTGCCTTTGCAATTTTCTCCAGTTTCAAATAGAAATTTTGACAGAAGTTGGAAAATGAACACTCACAGTGAGTAAATTGGCATGAATCTGCTGCTCAGAACTGTATACATAATTACTAGCAATGTTCAAGCATTGGTTTGCAAACAGTGAGACCAAGGAAGTTAATTGAATAACAATTTAAATAACCAAGAGAGCATTGTTTATTTGATCAACTGTCATCTCAAAAGTGATTTCCCCCTTTCCACTAAATGTCTGTTTTTAGTGATGTTTCAAAGGTCTGGAAAAACACGGCAGAGAGGGCAGATGTAGCTCGTTAGAGACGATGCAAGGATAGTGGAGTAGCTGAACCTTTGCTGTGATTATGGGTTGGCAACCTGGGAAAGGATAGGGTGCAGTGTTGGTGTCACTAGGGCTCTCTATCCCTCCCTCACAGGCTCTGTCAGATGAGTCTATGAGGTCTTTAACATCAAAGGCAAGTAACAATTCTCAGCACCACCTTTGCGTTCTCGCTTAGCCAGACAGGGAATTTCCGGAATAGTTTCTATGTATGTTGTTGATACCGATGTATAAACTGACAAAAGGTGTCAATTTAAGGCTGGTACAACTTAGGGGGCCCCATCTTTCAGCAGCAGCAGTGGTGGTCTGATGTGGTACAGGAGGACTGCAGTGATGTGTGCAGTTGTGCATTGGCTTTTTTCCAGCCTTTTGTTCTAATGAATGAACCTTTTCTTGGAAGCTCTGTCCCTAAAGCTGTACATTCAAAGCTTGGTTTGGATGATTTTTCTTCCTTTGCATTCCTCAATAGATACTGCTAAAAAGGCTTAGGAACAAAGAGAGGGTTGCAGGAAATTATCCAGGCCACCTCTTTTGCTTTTCTTCCTTCTTGTTGGAGGGTGTGAGAATACAAAGCATTATTATGTTATCTCTCTGCTCATTATGAACATATGAATAGAGCAATTTCCTTATTCACACATCTTTACAAGTTGCTGGCTTGACTTCCTGTCATTTAAAACTACAAATGTGTTTAACAAAGAAAATAATAGAATCATAACAATTATTACAGACATTAGGATAATATGAAAAACTCATTGGCTTAATTAAAGGCTGATTACTAGTAAAGGTCTAAGTTGCACCAGCTACAGAGTAGAAGGAGAAGGTAACCATCAGCTTCACAACATCAATTATAATGTTAGAAAGGTAAGAAAGCTGTTAGTTTTCTCTTGCATTTGATATTTACACTTTAATTTCCTTGTTGAAATATACAAATAATAAATAAAACAGAAGGGAAAAAAAGACAAACCACTAAGCACTTTCATTGTAAGCCCTGCAAAAAACCCAAAAAAAAACCCCTGATGCTAAGCACTTCTATAGACCCATCTAAGTCAGTAGAATTAAGTGCTCAAAAGTAAAACATCTGTTTAAGTGCTTGGCTGAATTGGGCTGCAATTAAAGATTTAGGTCTGTAAGCATAGGTATAAACTTAAGAGGTAAATGTATTATATTAGTCTTCTAGGAGCCATAAAATTAATGAAAATTTGCCTTTGACTGAGATTTTATTAGGCTGTAGTCAAATGATGACAGATCCCAGTGGCACAGTTGCTTGAGGTCATTTTCCAACACTTCTTCACCAGGGGCAATTCAGTCTAGACAGGATCAAAGAGATCTGATAGAGCCAGCATGTCTTACAGGACACATCTGCTGAGTACTGCCATTCTACCCATAAAAGGTAAGAGCAGGGGCATCAAGACCTCTTGGAGATGACTTTGTTTATTTATTTGGCAGTAGAGGAGGTGTTATTAAGAGACTGCATTCAGTAAGAGCCTACAGGTCTGTTTGGATTACGAACACAGGGTGCACAGGAATCTGGATTTATTTTTCCGCGTGGGTTCCATAGATGCTCATCTACGGATGTGTTTTAGAGACAGAATGGCACAAAGCCTTGGTCTGGTGCAGAAGGCTAATCCTCTGCTCTTACACTTGATGCCGTAGATTGTAATTCCCTCACTGTAACACCTACAGAAAGAAAATCTTGTGGAGCTAAAACTTTTGGGCAGAAGGTAGTCTTCCTTTCTTTGGGTAATCTTTTCTTATAAACAATTTCATTTGAAAAAGAGAACAAAGGCTTTCAGACAAAAAAAAATACAACAAAAACCAGAACAAGCTTTCAGATGAAGACTTCCTTCAGATCTCAAATAAAAGAGCAAACTTCAAAGATGAATATGAGTTGAATTTAGCTGTATTAGTTATAAATGATTTAGCTTTACAAACTTTAGTAGGTCATTTAAAGAACAATATCTACCTCTGGTGTTTGTAGAAGAATCTTTAAAATGCTTTATTATTTCTGTGATTACAGACTAGTTAGAATTTCATCAATTTTTATTCTATAGTTGTAGATTGTTTAAAAGTTCCAAAAGTAAGGTAAAGAATTGTTGCAACTAGACAAACTGTGTAAAATAGAGGATTTTTTGGGAGTTCATTCTGAGAACAGAACATTGTGAGAGTCACAAAAACGTTGTTCATGTCTATTGGTAGAATCCCAAAAGGCATCTACGGAGGGATGCTACTTCAGCTAAAACCACAAGAGTATCTTTGATCCCTGACAAGAATCTGATTGTCCATTGACATTACAAATTTAATATCAATATAGCCTTATCGATACCATTGAAGGAGGACCAGCAGTCTGGCTCTGGAACACCTCACAAATACTTTCCAAGAGTCTGTCTGAAAAGAAATTTGGTTTTACTAAGCAGTGACAGTCTCCTTTTTTCTGATGGCCTGCCTTCTTACACCTTTTCCTCAAAGGTTTGAAGCACCTAGATAAGAAAGAGAACCCTCCCAAATCCCAGGGCACCATTTTGGCTACTCAGACCCGGCCTGTGCCACCAGACACAAAGGTATGATACGTTACACTAGTTCTCAGCACAGTCCTGGCCCAGAATGGCTTTGAGATGTTGGTGTGACTTTATAGCAAGTTTCCCAGGCTTTGCAGACAGTTACCTGATCTCTCTGTATCACCTTTACCTGTTGCAGTTTAGGCTGTAACAATGTGTGTGCATCTGTGTGTACATTTTTTACCAAACCCATGTTTTGAAGTAGTTCCCACATGACTTGGCAGGCAGCAGAAACCCCCAATAACTCAGCTGGTTGCTACAACTTTTTCTCTAGCAGAGGTTTAGGTGGTGGCCTATTCTAAAGCCAAAGCTCTACAGAACTAGATCCTGAGCAGGCTGGATAGATGAGCACAGTCCAGTGCCAGGAGTTTTAACAAGTCCAAGTGCCAGGTTCTGCACTTTGGCCACAACAACCCCATGCAGTGCTACAGGCTGGGAAGAGAGAGCAGCCAGGCAGAGAGGGACCTGGAGGTGCTTGTGGACAGGCATGAACCAGCAGTGTGCCCAAGTGGGCAAGAAGGCCAATGGCATCCTGACCTCTATCAGGAGCAATGTGGCCAGCAGGACCAGGGCAGTCATTCTGCCCTGTACTCAGCAGTGGTCAGACCACACCTTGTGTCCTGCGTCCAGTTCTGAGTCCCTCAATTCAAGAGAGATGTTAAGGTGCTGGAAGGTGTCCAGAGAAGGGCAACAAGGCTGGGGAGGGGCCTGGAGCACAGCCCTGTGAGGAGAGGCTGAGGGAGCTGGGGGTGTGCAGCCTGTAGAAGAGAAGGCTTAGGGGTAGCCTCATGGATGTCTACAACTACCTGAAGGGTTGTTGTAGCCAGGTGGGGTTGACCTCTTCTCCCGGGGACAGAACAAGAGGACACAGCCTCAAAATGCAGCAGGGAAGGTTCAGGCTGGATGTTAGGAAGAAGTTCTTCACAGCAAGAGTGACTGGCATTGGGATGGGCTGCCCAGGGAGGTGGTGGAGTCCCCATCCCTGGAGGTCCTTAAGAGGAGGCTGCATGAGGCAGTTATTGCCATGGGTTAGTTAGTTAGAAGGTGCTAGGTGCTAGGTTGGACTTTTTCCAGCCTGGTTAATTCTGTGATTCTGTGAATGTCACTACAGTTTTACTGAATCCTGGACATAAATGCATAAAATTCAGCAGATTAAAATTATCATGGAATCATAGAATATTAGGAGTTGGAAGGCACCTCCAGAGATCATAATCTTTTGGTTCTCATTGCATTTCCTGTGTATATGTAAGCTGAATTAGGGTGAGAAAGGAGGCTAATAGAAAAGGAAGCCAAAGTCCTTTTGTCTCAGCTAAATGCCCAGCATTTTTGATGCTAGGCACTCTATTGGAGCTGACTGTAAACTAGGTTTAATGCCTTGGGAAATAAAATGTGTTTAAATATTATGGTGGCAAAATCAATCTAGATTATTATGAGAAATAAAATGGCTATATTTTTGGCAATAATTTTTTTTTTTTTTAGGTTTTCAGTAAAAATAAATGGGAACATAGAAATAATAAATGAGCAAGCAGTGGTTTAATCACTTTGCAAGTTGCTAGAATGATCTTTGAATAAGGATAATTTCCCTAATTCAGCTATATCAGCTATTGTAAGGGAAATTAAAATGTCGCTGATCAAGCAATTCCAGCAGTCCTCCCATTCCCTTCCAAATATGAGATCTCCTAAATGCCTTTACATTGCTCACATAGCCTTTGGAATAACACTAAACACTGGTGGACAGTCTGAAGCTATTTCATGGTCACAGAAGGCAGCAGGGATGCTGCTGCTGCTCCTGAGGACTATAAGAAGTGGCAAAGTGTGGGGAAGAGTGAGGGGTTATGGTTGTCACAGGGCAGGCCTTGTGAACAGCACATGTGAAGAGAGGAGGAGTTAAAAAAGTGAAAATCTGTCCTCAGAAAATCCAAACTTTGTTTTTTGCAAGTCTGTTTCTGGAGCTTTGAGGGAACAACAACAACAACAGAAAGAAGCCTACTATAATTTTGAGGAGTTACATGAGCAGTGCTAAGCCATCTGGGAAATAAACAGACCCAGAAAACACTAAGTGTGCCTGCAGCAACTGGTCACTCTGATCAAAGGCACTGGTGCAAAAAGCAAAGAGGGAAATGGGAAGAACCAGGCACTGGCTGTTTGAAAACAGCCCTGATGGCAAAGATTTCTACTCACCGTCCTGTGCGGCTTTCAAAATCCCCCTAGACATGAAAGGGTGGATTGATAGTGATTGGTATTGGCTAGAGGGCTTTATTTAAACTGAAGAGTCCAGACACAAGGCAGATACTCTGCTGCCAGAGGTCCCCATGCACTGAGGTGCAGGAGGTGGGATGGAGGAGGAGGACTGAGAGCCACAGAACAGGGACTGGAGCCATTGGTCTGCACAGGAGTGACAGTTGGGTCCCCAGGCCACATTAAGTTTGAGGCTGGAGTGATGAACTTCACTTGGTGCCTGGTGTTAGCTGGATATTTCCCTGTAAAGTTTGTTGCTGCTCCCAGAAAGTTTTGTGATCTGGCTGAGATACTCTAAATCATGCAGTGCTGTGCAACCTTCCCTGAACCTTTCCTGTGTAATATTGTGAGTCATTGTTGTGAGCTAGGTCTGGTTTTTGCCAGGAAAAAATCAGTTCTCTAGAGCATACCTTCAAAAAAATGACATCCAAGAAACAGTCCCCTAGAAAATCCAACCCAAAATCTCAAATCTAACCACCTCAGAATAAAGCAAGCCACGTTTTGTAAAATCTAGAGGAATGCTGATAGACCTGCAAATGTCAGTGCCAGGCATTTTGTGTGTTTTACAGGGTTCTACTTTCATCTTTGTGTATAGATGGCCTCTTCCAACCCCATCTCTCTCTATATATTACAGGGATCAAAGAGCTGACACTCCCTTCTTGAGAACCAGACAGAATTCTTTCCTGTTTTTAAGTTATTTCCTTACTCTTTCCAATATCTCTGTTTAAGCCAACTGATCTGAACACCTTCACTTCTTCAACCTGTCATTTTTACTGTGAGTATTACAACAGTTCCGTGGGGTTTGGTTGGTTTTGTTGGTTTGGTTTTGTTTTTTTACTACTTGTGTTTTTCCATCACAGCTGTCACACTGCCACATTTTGATAGATACCTCGACACTGCTAAGTGTCCACCCTCTCCCCTAGACTGACATTTATGTGAAGCTGAATGCAAATTCCTATGCACCATCAGCATCAAGGGCAAGCAGATAGGTATCTACAATCCAGGTCTCTGCTGGTGGATGGGGGAAACCAGTAGCATTGATAGGCTGGGAACCTCCTTCTGGTCAGTGTGCTGGTGGCAGGATGAACGTCAGGGAATGTGTAACACTGCTGTACTATCCTGCGTGTAGGGAAATGGTCTGTATTAGCTGGACATGTGAGCAAATCCAAGCTGACTCACCAAGTTTGCTAACTGCAAAATTGTAAGCTGAGCTTTCTCAAGTCTGCTCAGGATGTTTATCTGAATGGCCAAGGACAGAGGCTATAGCAGCTGCAGAAGAAGTAAAAACAAGGGGTGCTCTGACACCGATTAGAGCATTCCACAAGAGTTTGTATCTGGGCAATTTGGGCCAACTGGTTGGGGCAGCAGCTTGTACTTTAACTGATTTGACCAATGGCTTTTGCAGTGGGCTGGCCAGGACAGTCTGTTGGAAGGGTATAGAGATGCACGTTCAGATTCAATAAACACCTCCGGAGCAGGAGCAAGACCTAAAACCATATTGGTGTTGAGTCTCGACTCCAGGCGCTGACTCCGACACTTGTGGGCAGGAGCGTTAGAGGTGTTTGTCTTGTTAGTTAGTTACTGTAATTTTGTTTCAAGCCTTCATCATCTTGAGCTCAGGATCTGCTGCTCTGTGGATTTGAGAAGCAATTACTTTTGTGATCAGCTAGAGGTTTCACATGCATGGCAATTCAGCTCTTGCTTCTGTAAGCCATGCTCCACAAGTGGCACCAAGATGAGTGCTTGGCAGGGAAGGAGATTGTGACCCACGTGAGAGGACAGACTTTTCAAAGGCAGCAAAATAAAGGCTAGAATCTTCTGCTGTTGTTCAGACAATGATTTCAACTGCATGTATCTCCATCATAGGCCCTATTTTTTGGTTAGAGCATTTTGTGGGTGATGAATAGGAAGGTCAAGGAGGATAAGAGTCTTTCTGTGCCAATTTTTTTTTTCTCCTTGCAAGTGGATGTGTAAGACTGCCTTTGCTTATTTTAATGTATTGTACTTCCAGGACTTTCAAACTGATCTTAAAATCAAAATGTAGTGAAGCCCTGTATTTTCAATGCATAAAATGTTTTGATTCTCTACATTATTATGTAGAGTATCAACCCCCTCAGAGTCCTCAAGAAGTGGAACTGTATGACAGACCTTTCTGAGATGCCATTGTTCACTGTTATTATTCATGTTTTTAATAGCTGTGACAGACAGCTTCTCTGAGAAGTGCTGTCACTGAATCAGCAGTGAGGACTTCAGACTTGCAGAGAAAAGCTCAGGACAGCCTGCAGTTCATCTGTACAGCCATCTGGGAGCAGAGGGGGGTGAGGAAGATCCCTTCCTTTGCCTCCAAATGAAATTGTGTTTTATCCCATCTCTCCAAAGTAGTAATCTTGGTTGTTTCAGGAGAACCTTGAATCTACATTTTCTCATCAATGCTTCTCTCTTTTCAGGAAGAATAAGGACATGGATTGTTAGATCAGGATTCTTTAGAGGATACATATTTGATTTGTTTTACTCTTAAAGCAATTAATTATCTTTTATTATAAGGGTGGTATACCTCTTCATTATACTGCTATTCTCTTAAACTCAAATATTATTGGAATAAGAATTATGTTTATTAGTTATAAACCATGGTATTAAATTAGGGCATGGTTACACTGTAGTTTGGGACTTTCTTTCCTCTGTCTTTCTTATGATAACATTTGATAAGTTTGGTCACTGAGTCAACCCAATGCTGTGCAGGGAGGTTGCTCCACTGGGCAGTCAGTCTGCAGGAGAGTATGTGTTTTGTACTGGTTCTCAAGAGCAAAGTTGTCAGGATGCCTTGAGGCACCCAGCATTGTAGATTTCAGGGATGGTAGTGCACTAACAAGAGCTTGAGAATTCATACAAACCCAGTTTATTTTATACTGACAAAGCTGTTCTCTCAGGAACTTGAGTCATTCTTACATGTTTTTGTAGTATCATGCACCCTTATTTTAAAGCCACATGAATAGAAAAAAAGAAAACTAGAACTCAGCAGTTGATGGTGGTGGAAGACTGGCTTATTCCCACTGACAAATGCCTTAGTACTAATGGCAGAGAGCTGCCACAGATCTTACAGGCCCTGTGCAGTGCTGGCAGACAGTGGCTGAGTTTGCAGCACTTTGTTTTCTGAGAACTGCACCAAGCGCTGTCGGGTGACTGTTGCCCACCCCAGGCTGTCTCAAGAGCAATGTGGGCAGCAGGGTGAGAGAGGAGATTCTGCCACTTCACTTCGTCCTGCTGAGACCTCACCTCCCCAGCATAAGCACACAGAGCAGGAGAAGAGAGCCCAAAGAAGGCCACCAAGGTGATCCAAGGGCTGGAGCATCTCTGCTGTGAGGACAAGCTGAGGGAGTTGGTGGTGTGCAGCCTGCAGAGGAGAAGACTCCAGGGAGACCTTAGAGCTGCCTGTCAGTGCCTGAAGTGATTCTATAGGAAGGCTGCAGAAGGATTTCTTATAAGGGTGTCTACAGACAGGACAAAGGGAATGGTTTGAAGCTGAGAGACTCTGGAATAGGCTACCTAGGGAGGCTGTGACTACCTTTTCCCTGGGGGTGTTGAAGCCCAGGTTGGATGAGGCTGAGCAGCTGAGTCTAGCTGAGATGTGTCCCTGCCCAAGGCAGCAGACTTGGAGTAGGTGATCTCTGAGGCCCCTTTCAACCTATGCCATTCTATGATTCTGTGATGATTGATTTTTACAGTGATTTTCCTGGACAAGTAAAAACTTTATACTGTACAAATGAATGTGAACCCATTCCCCCTCCCTGTAATATTTTCATACGTTTCATCTTAGTAAATCCTTCAATTTTCTGTGGCTCATGTAGCTCAGATAAACATCCAAAGTATATGACAATAACTATGTCAGATAGTGACAAAGGCAAACATGTCAGTGCTTTTATAGAGATCAGGTTCTTACACTGCTTCATGGGTTTTAGTCAATGGAAGAGTAAAAAAAAAATTAATGGGTTTTTTGGGTTTTTTTTAGCTATAGTTCTATAAATAATACCTTAATGGCTACAGGTGACATGCAGTCCCACGTGAAAGGCTCTTTGGCTCATGTAAAATACATGGCCTAGGAGAAAAGCAATCTATGTGTTCTATGGGAGAAATGACAGGAGTCTTAATGTAAAATTCTTCTCTCACAAGGGCAAAAAAAGAACAAAAAAAAATGTATTTTCTCTACCAAAGCTAAATTTTTGTGGCCCAATTTCATTTTGTGACGAGTCAAAATTGTTCCATCTATGAAACATATTGAAGGTGGCTGGGAGACAATAAAATGGCAGGTTAATGTTTGAGGGAAAATGTCATCCATATAAAACAAAGCATGCAAATGGGAACTATCACATCTGAGGCTTTAGTAAATCAAATTCATGAAAGGTAATATTGTAGAAATCCTGAATACAGATCTATATCTAGCTTTTTAGCATAAAATTAAGGATTAATACGGAATAAAAGGTAACACTTACCTGATCTAACTCATTTAGGTATAGTTCACTGGAAAATACACAACATGAGCAGTTTAAAGGAAAAAAGGAAAGAAAGGCTTTGCAAAAGGTATTAATGACTCTGGGACTTGGAAAAGAGCATGTGTGAGTGAGGGGAATGTCCCCTGAGTGGGTGCCTCACATTTCACAGGGCACAGGAAAGCAGTAGGTCCTTGAGCTCAAGCCTACCAGTTCCCCTTCTCCGTAAAGAGAGTACCTTGCTAGATTATGCCAGGTAATATTATTGAGCCTATCCTCATAGCAGAGTTGCTGCACCCCTTGGATCATCTGTCTGGATTCACTCCAACAGCTCCATGTCCTCCTTATGCTGGGGACACCAGAAGAAGTGGATCAGGTATTTGAGGTGAGCTCTCACCAGAGCAGAGTAAAGGCTTCAGGGTTAATACCTACACAATGCTGACGACCACAAACTCAGTGCTCACAAGATACTCTCAGCTTGTGATGGCTGAGCAAGAGGACAGTCAGCAGTCCCTGGTCTGTACTACAGATCCATAGACTGGCCCACTAGATGTGTGTGTCTATAATATATATATATAAACATATCGTTATACTTATGCCTGTGTAGATTGGATGGAAGCTGGCTACTGTTACAAGAGAGCAGAATCATGATAGCTTTAACATGCTGCTGTGTAAAGGGGAAAGACAGTGTGGAGTGCTTAGATGCTGCTGTAAAATACTGCCCCAGGACAGCACTTCAGACACTTCTCATCTGCGAGAGGAGCTGATTGCGCTGAAAGGCATCAACATTTCTGTAGAGACCTTAAACTCATCATAGTGTAAATTTCATCATCATGCTGCACATCAGTGTGTTACACAGGTGCTCCTTCAGCTTTTATCTCCAGCCAATCCAGTAAGGATCCAGAGCAGGACTGGTTTGCTAATTCCTCTGATAAGATTAGCTGCTTATTGAAGATCTCAAAATTACCTTTTAGACATGTGTTCTGTACAATTATCACATCCATATTGCATCAGGAGGCATAATTTGTGAGGCTGGATCAGAGAAAAATGCAACACTTGCTGCTTTTTTGTACCATCTGAAGCTGTTTGGAATTACACAAAAGCTCTTTAAACTGAAATTGTTATATTTTTAACTTATAGAGAGCTAGAGCTGTGATTTCCCTAGACACTCATAAACTACACAGATTTTCATTACTTGTTTTTTAACCTTCCTTTGGGCCTTTTGTACTACTCCACTTTCAGTTTGTTGCTGTTCAGGTGCCTTTAAAAGGCTGTATCTGAATAAATACAAGTTAATAAAGGACAGAGGCTGCAAAGGGAGTTGCAGGGACATAGAGCTTTGTTCCACACAATCAGAGGCAGCCAGCTCATAAAAATAAATCCATAAATTGTGCTTGTTTCCAAATCCTTGGCTGCTGTTTTTACCACTTGTGTCATGAAGCTGTTAACATTCTTAAGATCCTTACTGCTTGGAACTGTTTATCAGTTTCCATTAACAAACAGGCAGGTTTTGTACAGGAGTCTTTATTTTTCCATCTAGTTGAAGTTAAACTGCAAGAAGCATCAACATTTTCAAGTGGAGATGCACTTCCTTTAAAACTTCATCAAAGAAACTAAATGAATACAATTATCTGCTATGGTTAAAAATCACTTAGTTTTAGTCCATAATGATAAAGTCTGTCCTGCCTTTTGTCCAAAGGGGATTAAATGTTTTTCTGTCTCAATGGGGCAATTGTGCTTGTGAGGGTCAGTAAATTCTCCAGGTTGTAGTGGAAAAGTTCCCCCTGGAAAACACAGTTTGTAACTGAATCAGCTGAAGCTCTTCTCACTTTTTGTAGCGTGCAATAACAATGAGCATGGTAGAAAGGCAAAAAAAAGGAGCCACCACATTTCCACAGAAAAAGTTGTTGATTTCAGGGTCAAACTCAGCAGAGTTTGCTTTGAAGTCTTCCAAACCCCTTGTATCAATTCCTGCATAGGTGGGGGAAGAAGTGGGGAGTTTTGTTCTCTTTTAGCTTTGTAGTCATAGTCAAACCTCAGCAGAGCAATGAGTCTTGGTTCTACCAATGCACTTTAGAGCATTACTCCTTCTCCCCATTGGTCATGCACTGAATTTTCCATATATGAGTAATGCTAATTACTCTAGAGGTACTTACATCTCACTCAGATCAGTTAACTTTCCTTGGTTTAACCAGGAACTCTTCCTTTCTAGTTCTTACATTTTAGATGTCAGGTTTGTATCTGCACAGTGATTTACTTGCCACACAGCAAGTCACTCAAGGATAACTGCACAGTTGTGTGCAACACAAGTGAAGTGATTTCAACTTCTCCTTTTAGTCCACAGAAGGAAACAAAACTCTTTCTTAAGTAACAGTAGCATAAGAACGTGTTGTGAAACCAGGTGAGTATTACGCACGGTTAGAAAGTTTAGCAGAGTCCTTTTCTTGACTGTTATGTAGTCCCAGTTGAAATGAAGAAAAGATGAATACTTCAGTCAAAATCACTTTCAAGACTGCAAACCTCCAGGGATTTAATCTTTCATCTTCAAAACTTCACTACTCTGAAGACAATAACTTTGTAAAGAGTTTGTTGTATAAAAGAGTTACCATTCTGACAAAGAGCCTTGAAAAACTCACAGGAACTTCTGATGAAAGCATGTTAAAACATTTGATGTAGATAAATAACACAAATGCATATTCATGTTTAAAGTTATTGTAAAAGTTTGATAAGACAGCAGCAAAAACAAATAATTGATTCAAGATGAGATTCCTTGGGCAAAAGAAGAGCAAACTCCAAGATGAAATAACTAGAGCAACAGATAATCCCAATGACAAACAACTTTACTGGGATGCATCAATGGGGTGAATGGCACAAATGCAGTTAGCATCTCTTTATCTCAGTCTCCCAAAGCTGCCTTCTTCAGAGATCTGACCGTTGTTAAGTTTATCTATAGCTTTTACCTGCGTGTTCTCATCCTGTGAAGGTGCTGTCTTTGAACAGAAATGATATAGCTTCTATCAAAGTGAAAGATGCCAACAGTAGTTGTCATTATCCTCTTGACTGTCTTGTCATCCTGCCCTCTCAAAAGACAACTTCTTTATGCTCATCTTAATTACAGTCAAGATGCAAATTCTGCATAAACTCTCACAGTGAGAATCTTTTCAAGAAAGAAACAACATGGGTTTATGTGTTTGTAATCAAACTGAGACTGCAGACACTTTCATCTGCATATTCTGAAATACAAAACACAAACACTTCCTCATCTTCCATCAAGAGAAAATGAATAGTGGTAGTCTAAAGTAACCATTTGTTCTACTTCAAGCTTATGTTCTTATGTCCTGCACTATTAGGTTGTTTTATTATGTAATTTTAAAACCTACTTTTAAAAGATCCCTTACCAGCACCCAAACTCAGGCTGTCCCTAGGCAGTGAGGGCTCAATAGCGCTGGATAAATTCTCCAGGTGGAAAGCTCTATGGTGTACACCATTCTTTTTAGCCTGCCTCACCTGCCCTTGCTATATGCCAGGTGAATGGGTGCTGCAAATAGGAGCACCTTCTGATGAAGAGCACCATTTGAAGTTTTAGCTGACATGACTCCAAGTAGTCACCAGCTCCGAGCTGCAAGTTTTTTGACAATGTGATTGTGGGTAATTTTTGACAAAAGGAATTTGAAAAGTGAGACACAGCAGAAGCAGTTAGACCTATCAGGTGGCCTAGCATTAATACAAACCTTTGTATTGAATATTACTGCTTTGAACATTGGTTCTGTACTTGTGATTGCTATCAATAGCTGATGGAGAAAAACCCACCAATGGTGACAGGTGTAATGATGGCATTCATTGCTGATCTTTATGTGCATGGAATTGAATACGTGGCAGTAACACAGTGCAGCATTGTGGCACAAAACACTTAGCTGGGATGTGAAGATCTGTGCCTTCTGCAGCTATGCAATTCATCATGCACAGTCTTTTAAACTATTGAATGTCTCACTGACCTGGGCCCTTAAAAATAATTTGCTTTGTTCAGCATTTGCATTTGATTCAAACCAACCACTCCTTACAGTTTAATGTGTTACTGCTTGCCTAAAAAGCTACCCCTGAGCTAACCCGAAAATGAAGCAGCTCTTTATGCTCCTATATATGTGATATTTAGACATGAAGAGAGGAGGAGAGGACAATAAAAGCGCAAGTTTCAAAACTCAATTGCTTCATATCAAGCCATTGTCATTTTTCATAGATATCTTTGTTTAAATATTATAGCCTGTGGTAATACATTCTGTTAGCATAGATGCATTATGAGCAGTGCCATGACTGCTTGGGCACAGTTCATTTCTGCTGAAAATCCTCGTGGGTTTCAGCAGGATGAGCTGTACCACAAAAGCTTCTCTTTAGTAGCTCTGAAGGAAAGCTACGATTCCTTCAGGTGAGTGGCTCAACACTGAATTCTCTCAAGTAGAACTTAACCTTCAAAATCATAGAATCATACAATCATCAGGGTTGGAAGGGACCTCAAGGGTCATCTAGTGTCAACCCCCCCACCATGGAAGGGACACTTTCCACTACTTCAGGGTGCCCAGAGCCACATCTGACCTAGCCTTAAAATCTTTCAGGGGTGAGGCTTCCACCATCTCCCTGGGCAACCTGTTCCAATGTCTCGCCACCCTCATGCTGAAGAACTTCTTCCTAATATCTAATCCAAATCCACCTTCCTCTTGCTTGGATCGATTCCCCCCAGTCCTATCACTGCCCAACACCCTAAAAAATCCCTCACCAGCTGTCTTGTAGGTCCCCTTCAGATACTGGAAGGCCACAACAAGGTCTCCTTGGAGCCTTCTCTTCTCTGAGCTGCACACCCCCAACCCTTTCTCCACTGGAGAGGTGCTCCAGCACTCTGATCATCCTCGTGGCACTTCTCTGGACATGCTCCAGCTTTTGCCAAGGGCTATTGTATGCACTATTTTAGCTGCTGATAACTATTGCAGCTTTTTATTTTTGGAGAGGGAAAAGAATGTTTTCAATAGTTATTTGGGAAAGGAAAAGGATGTGGATTAAAATGAAGTCCTGGTAGACTGAATTATCATTTGCTACCTTTTTCAGTGTGGTATTTACTGGACAGTTAAAATTACTCTGCTATTTAATGGGTCTTAGTGCACAGACTGCTTTTCTTCTTGTCATGGCTAAGTGGAATGGTGGAATTGTGCTGCCTGCAGCCCAGATTTATTGTTGCTTACATTAGATATGGGAATTTTAGGCAACTGGAGTAGGAGAGGAGCTTTAATAGACTTCTGAGTGTTTAGAAATAGCTTCTAGTTATGCATTTCAATGAAAACAGTATATTCTTCTTACTTTTTCTTTGTAACTGTTAATTTGGGTCTTCTATTTGTGGTTTTTGTTTGTTTGTTTATTCATTTGTTTTCGACTGAAGTAAATGATCTTTGCTTTGTCCTGTAGGTTTGTTAAGGCTGCTGCTATTTTACTTTTCAGTTCTTTCAGGGAAAAGAGCTTGGGCCAGGAGCTTACAAGAGAAAGAGGGTCACTTGCTTTGCGTTCTGTGTGTCTCTGGTTACCTTTTGATGTGGTTTCGCACTGCAGGGAAACCTTCGTAGTGTCCCTCGACCCTGCCAAGCCTGAGATTTTGCTGTCAGACACATCAATTCTTTGTCAATCACAAAGTCACTCACTGAGACCCCTACCTGTGACCAGTACTATTCTCTGCTCCTCTGAGTATTTTGGCCTGTTACACTCAGACTGTTTCCTGTCTTTGCTGCTGGTGCCCTAGGGGGCTGTGAAGCGTCTAGGGCGGGCACACTGCAGCAGTGCCATACCAGGGTGGGTGGCAAAGACCAACCAGACCCAGAATCTCATACAAGTGGATATATTAAATTATGGACAAAGATAATGAGTTTGGGAATTCCCTTTCATGACAGTTATCTCATAAAGAAGTCCCAGTTGTGACGTTTGGTTGTAACAGAGGAAGCAATATTTTGCCTTAAGAGCTTTATCTTGCTGCCAACACTGCGGAGTAAAAATAGGCTGCAGCCCTTCTCTCGTGCTAGAAAGGAAACACATTCAAGTCAACCTCCAAAACAGAGGAGACTTTCCCAAGTGTACCCTGCTGAGCATCTCTCTGCTTTTTTACATCTTCTACACCTTTTGTCACTGCAATATACAAAAGTCAAGTGGTTTGGGTACCACTTCTAAAGACATCATCATAAAATAAATTTTATGTAACCTCTCACTATGATCAACTCCTTTCCTGCAAGTGTATCCTATCTAAGAAGTATTAATAAATATATATCACTATGTTATGGAGGCACTTGCTATTCAGGCACCCTCTATTTACTCCCCCTTCTTGGAAACAGCATCATAAAGATTGATCATCTCTGCCTTAAATCCAGATACCTCTTCTAGGAAACTAGAAATAATCTTTGTGACATTTTAGCAATATCTCTATAAACAGAAAGGGGTAAAAATAGAGGTTAAAAGCCCCCCTTCACCTTTTTATTATCTAGGTTTTAAATCATTCTGTTGTAATGTTTTTTTCCTCTCTTCTCTTGACCACTGATGATGTCAGAAAACCTCCCAGACTGTTGCAGTAGTGTTTATTTAAAAGTTGTATAAGCAACTACCTAAACTTCGATTTGCTTCTTTAGAGACTTGAACTGATAGCATTTTGCATCCAGTGCAGGGCTTACTGTATCTGATTACAAGGATTCTAGGTCTTTAGTTTCCTGATGTATGATATTGATTATGAATAGAATTCATTGATTTATGGTCTCTGCGTTACTACGAAAATGTTCTGGTGATTCTGTCTCTATTTTTAAAATCCATCTTATAAATCACCCTGCTGTGCCACTTTACCCACTCTTAAAGGTTCAAATATTCAAATTATCTGCTAATTTGTAACCATAAAAAGCGTTTTATTGTTTCACTTAACCTGCACTGGGAGAATTTATCATGATCTTGAGTTATGTGACCTTTAGATTCTTTCACAAATAGTGAACAAAGTAGTTATTTAATTCAAGCTTTTAGTTAAATCTGGCTCCTCAGCCTCCACGCATTCTTGAACTCCAGTCTCAATGCTGATTGAACCTGGTGCTCTTACAGGTTTAACAATGTCCATTTTCAGAAGGAATCTAACCACATAAATATATAAAGGAAGATACCAACCCAGCCTCTCTATCCACTTGCCTGGACGTTTGATTGCAGAGAATGTTGTTCTAAATTACATCCGAAACTAGGAGAGCTTTTGTGCTTCAAATGCCAAATGTATTTTTGAAAGTGAGAATGTGATTCCAGATAGGCATATGCTGAACTGTAATATGTTCCATCTTTCTCCTTCTCCTGAATTCTAACAGTCCCCTTCCTTTCACACATTTCCAGTGAAACCACAGCTCTGTCTATTAATAGCGAGTGACCCCTGTGAGAGAAGTCACCGAACACAGGCATCCAACGGACTCAAATGTATTTCCAAAAGTTCTGCTTCCAGAGAGAGACTGACTGTTTCAAACAGTGCTCAAATCCCTCACTGACCAGTGATTTATTGTGTGGAGACCTGGGCCTTCAGCTCCTCAGAGTGAAATCAGAAATTACTGTAAAGCTTGAAAAAATAAACCCGTGTAGGCAGAGATTTTTCTTAGACCGTACTCAATCATCTCCTTTATGTGTATGGCTTTAAACCAGTCATATAGCACAACATTTTGTAGGCTGATAGCAGTGTAATATCTCATGAGCAAAATGTGTTTGAATCTGATTTGTAAACTCTGAAAATCTTTTTACACTTACAGAAAAGGCATAAGCCACACTGTGAGGGTTTAGAGAAAGTTCCTTGCTACTGAGTCAGCTCGGTGGCACTGCAGCAAGTTTCCATGAACACAGTAATGTTTAGTAGTAGTAATAGTGACATTATTATCATTATTTATTTTTATTATATCTGTAGTCTATGTTTGCATTTCTTTCTTTGTTTGTTTGTTTATTATCCCACTGGCTGGAAAAATCAATGCCACCTTTCTCTTGATTTTTAGCATGGTGCCTGTCATCAGAATTACCTATGAAAAAATCTCAATATTGGATCATGTTCTACTTGAAATATTTTGCAGTAGAAAAATCCCACTGAGATAAGATGCTAGATGTTGTCATTAGGTGATAAATTATATACAGATTCAAATTTTCAGTAGTGCCAAGGGAAGTGCTCTGCTTACTGTTCTGCTCCCAGGTGGAGGATGTGGTGTTGCACCTATGCCACGTCAATGTCCCACATGCTTGTGGTGCTGATGGAGATGTAGAAATAATAACAATGTTCTTTCTGCTGTCAGTAAGCAGCAGCTGTAAGGGGGGAGCTTGTGCCTTGGATATACATAGACAGTTCTGTGTGTTTGTATCTGATTTAGAGGAAAGAGCTACAAACCAGAAAGAAGCCAGGGAAACGTCTGAGCAAACAAACAAACAAAAAGAGGTAGCAACTGAATGATGGATAATTAGTGAGAAATGTCAACATTTGTTTTAAAAAAATAATTGCAAGGTACTTTTACTTCCAAAAATGTGTTGTCCTCACCCAAACCATGTGTCTTATTTCAGCAAAATCTGTGCTGTGTTGTCTTCTGCCGATGAACACTTATCAGCCACAGCTTTTCCCAGCTAAGAGCCACATGGATGGAGTTTTGCTCTAATATTTCAATTCGAATTTCCTAAATCCAGTTGGATTAGTTAATGAATGTCTACATGCAGTAGTGGAGTTGAGCTCAGCTGTGCTGCTTGGAACAGAGTCTGTCCCAAGGTATTAATGTTCTCTGAGCAATTTCTCTCACTTTACAAGGGAAACCAAAATGCACTCTGCAGATAATCTAGGAAAAGATGCTTTGTTACTTCATTTAGTGTGGAATTAAGTGACTTAAAGTGAAAATCTTCTCTGTGCAGACAATTGTAGTGAAGTATGAATGTGGCTGCAGAATTTCTTTTGTAAGGAAACTCATTTTTCTGTAAATGTTCTTTCAAGACTTTCATTCCCAGCTCCAGACTCTCAAATTGCATATACATAGTAATGTCATGAATGTCTAGCTGACGATTTGTTGTGCATGTTCAGCCTCTGATGAGAATGGATACCTTTTCCTTTCAAAAAAAAAAAAAAAAAAAAAAAAAAAAAAAAAGGCCTTTATGGCTCAAAAATTGACCCCATGTTTATACATCAGAATGGCAGTCTCCTTTTTCTCCTTTTTTCAAATAACTTTTATTATATTTTATATGCTTCCCAGTGAAGTTTCTAAATTACCTGTAAATATTCCTCCATCTCCTCTCTTTCCTTCTCTTTTCCCAATTTCAAATTAGGTAGTAAATTTTTAATTAAACTTGCCTTGACATTTTAAGGACACTGAATATCTTTGTCATTTACACAACAGATAACAAAGTAATCCAATTTTCTGGCCTCCCACAAATTATCCCTTCAAAGAATACAGCTCTTGCTTCCCGTGTTTAAAATAAGCATTACCCTTAGCCTAGCAACCACTGTCAATTGCTAATCTTTTATTATTGGCTCCAGGGAAAGATTAAAGGAAAAAGCTGAAACATAGTTGACAGTTTGGTTATCGCATCTGGAGTAAATGAAAAGCATGGCCTGAATCCATCAGGGAAGATTAGGAAAATGTGAGAAAATTACTGATGTCCTTTTACACGTGTAAACCCAAACTCATTAAAACACTGAGGTAGCTAACTTCTGACAGATCTCTCCTATTCTTTCTTTCTCTTAGGAGAAGTGCAGTAGATGGCAGAGATAAAGAGGAAATGTGTTCCCATCAGTGAAACAAATGTAGCAAGGCTGCCACTCTGGGTCTGGGGAGAGGCTGAGCGCACCCACAGCGCGTTGACTGCTCCGGCTCTCTGCCAGATGTGCGGCTAGAATGGCTCGGAGGAGTGCTTGTCCTCCGTCCTTACCTAAATTGATTAAATTAAATGTTCCTAGCTAGTGATAAGAGGAAAGCTTAAAACAGTTTCCTTAGAGGAGCTGACTAGAAGCTGTCGCATTTTTAGTAAGATTAAGTAGAAAAGCACAGCTTTTTATTAAGAGGTGAAATGCAGTTATTGTTTCAGAAGATACTGAGGTCAAATTAACTTTCTAGGAATGAAATTATCATTTTTTCCACATTGTTGCATAAATAGTATCTGATTGTGTTCCTCTGTATCCTCTACCGTGATGGGACAGTAGTCTTGACCTGATCTTGGGCACTACTGCAACACTGAGAACAAATCTTTGAAAGGAATTGTTGCTTTGTAGAGTATTTGATATCTACTTGGATTAAAACCTAAATGCCTTCCTTTGGCCTCCAACTCTCCTATCTTACCAAAGGGGTCTTTTTCCTTCAATGGGCAGGCTGCTGAGTTTACCTCTTGTGATGCTTATCTAAAACCCCACAGTATGTAAGGCAGCTAGTGGATGAACAAGGTGGTACTTTCAAAACAAGAAGTTGTAGGGCAGGGCAAACGCTGGCTTGCAGGAAACTTAGTACCCCATGATGGACCTATTTTCAGAGACTGTCATCAGGCAAAGCTGAAAGCTTCAAATGACCCTTTGTGCTCACATTCCAGGCAATTCTCTCAACAGTTAAGAGTCAAGCATTAATCATAGGAACTGAGCATTAGATTCATAATATCACACAGGTATCATGCTGTCTTGTTAGCTGTAGTTGTTGTTGGTTCTTCATCTTGGAGGTGGAGGTGGCAGAGACTAGGCTTGACAGCTCTTGTCCTCAGCAAGCCACAACTGAAGTGGTGTTTTTTCTCTTTTCCAACTTCACTGTACATTACTGATGCCTATATTTAGATATTTATTTTTTTTTTCCCCCTGTGGATCAAGAGCACTCTGGACCAAAAAATTGCACTTGCTCTAGGCATAGGTCCAGAGCAGTGTTCTGTGACTTGTCCAGAGAGATGTTACCCTCTTGGGTGCCAAGCATTCTTGACTGCAACGGTGGAGTTATCTGAGTGGGTTATGTGACTCCTACCAGTACTTAGAGTTGTTATGCAAACAAGCAGTTAGCCCAAAGCGGTTTGCTTCCTGTGGTCTGTGACCTCTAGGCAGCAGAAATGTACATGCTTTACAAAATCTCACACTGTGAGACATTCCTGTCCTGATACCCTTGTGATAGGATGTGGAAGGGTGAGTGCTGAGCGATGGAGAAACAAAGAGATACAACATTCATTAAACATCGTTTAATGAAAAATCTTTACAGAGGCTGTCAAGCACCTGCCTTTATCCATTCACTACAATTTCCAATAAAAATAATGACCATAATTATTTGCATAAGGAAGCCTTAGGGCTTCATTTCTGCTCCCACTAAAGGTTTCCTTTAGTCTCTGCCACATCATGCAAAACCTGTCAGTACAAATAATTTCATTGACTCTAACAGACAAAATGACAGTAACTTTTTTTTCTCAATTTCTTAATTCATATTTTTTAAATCTTGAGCTGCAACAAAGATCATATTAAGTAAAGGTTCCTATGATTTAAGGTTGTAATAACCTGTCTCCGTGCCGTGCTAAATGTTTCCAAAATAGGGCAGATAGTTAATAAAGCTTGACTGGGTTCTGAGACTGGAAATCTGGAGGAAGTATTCTGGCTTTTGGGATGTGTGCAGTCTTCTGCTTTTGGGTTTTTATGATCCTGCCAGGATCATAAAACCCAAGTAAGGTGGGCAAAACCAACCAAGGAATGCAGAAAAATGCAGAATCCTGAGCTATGAATAAGATGAAATTAGCTCTTTTGTGGTGTATAGATTTTAAAGACAGTCGAAGAGAACCCTTTTGTTTTTAAACCTGATGTACTTTAGATAATCATCTTAGGTTATCTCCTGGTTTAATGTACTTCCAAAGTTTAAAGGCCATGATCTCAGTCATGCTGACATGTTAACGCAAGGGTGTGCCAGCTGCCAGTCTAAGTGTTGTAGCTGGTGGGACTGAAACTTGAATGGAGCAAACTTTGATCTTGGCAGATTCAGAGTTAAGAAAGTGCCTGAGGGGATTAAGTCCCTTCATGTAAACTTACCTTTCCAACTTGTGTTCAGGAACTTTCAGGAACTCTGAGATGATACTAAGACTTGAAGATTATACCTGTCACATGTATAGCAGAAACCCTGTGTGACCACAGCTCAGAGGCTGCTTTAACACCAGAAGTTATGTCGGAGCAGTTTCCAAATTCCATGTATCCACCACAAATCAAGGAATACTCTATTTCAGTTATCTGGGATCCTTAGCATTTTGGTACATGCTTATTCTTTGGAAATGTTTGGGGGTTATATTTTATCAACTTTCCTGTTGAGTGTGCAGTTCTCAGTTCTTTCAGAAGCATCTCTGTCTCACAGGAGCACAGTGAGCCCTTAAAATGGCATTCTGCTGGTTCTTTAAGTGCTCTGGTAGACTAGTCTGGATTTTCACAGAAAAGTAAAACTGCAAAACTTGTCTTTGTTATCTTAGGGTCTCAGGAGGTCCTAATATAAGACAGTTCACTGATGTTTCAGTTTTCTTGATCCCAGCTTTAACATAGTGGTAGCAGAGAGCGAAAAAGGACTGTAGAATGGTGAGCAGAAATTGATTGCCTTTGATATTAAGAATGGCCTGCTCCTTTAAGGAAGCCTGGCAGACAAAAGGATCGAGTGGAAATATTAGGAAGCAGAGACTCTCTGCATTTTCCAAAAGAACTACAGAATGTTAGGGGTTGGAAGGTACCTGCAGAGATCATCCAGTCCAGCCCCCCTGCCAAAGCAGAGTCACTCAGGGCAACCTGCAGAGGAACGCTTCCAGGCAGGTTTTGAATGTCTCCAGAGGAGACTCCACAGCCTCTGCAGATTCTGGTGGAGACCCTGTGTTCATGTGACTTTTTTTTTCATGAAGTCATGCAATTTTCTACTGACTCTGGTAGAAAAACTTGCAAATATTATCATCTTCCCTTCTGGTCTCCCAAATCTTGTTTGCTAACAAGGTTTGGGCATCTTGAGGGGTGAATTCACAGGAAGACAAAGGTCAGTCTTCTTCAGATAGTTTCAATATGTCAAGTGAAAAGGGATACACAAATTTACTTGGTTTCTGTTTATGAGGATCTGAGTCTTTTTCTACTCAACATGGACCTGACTCTCATCACCTAGGAAAGTGGAGTGATTCAATTACAGGTAAATGTGCACATTTGGAGCAGCTGCTTCTGTTGAATTTACAACACTCCAGTTTCTTTTCAATTCAAATCTTACTACATTTAACTGCTTTGGTAGTTAATTTCAGAAATCTCCTGGGCAACCTGCCAAACTCTGCACTGCCTCTCTCTTCAATGTGTTGAAGGTCTGAAAGTTGCCCAGACAATGGTTTGTTGAGATCTCAGACTATGGATTCAAGGCAGTCCTCCAAGGAGCGCAAACAGATCCCTGGCTGACCGCTTCTGCAAAAGAGTTGATAAGCAGGCACTTGGCTTTTATTTGCCAGATGTAAAGAAGCACTCACCATTTATTTCTTTTAAAGAAGACATTGACACTTTAAGTTCAAATATTTCTGAGGCTTTTACAATGTAAGGTGACAAATAAAAAAGTCACAATAGTTCTGCATATTTTTTTCCCCTCAGTCTTCCAGACTGCTTCTCCTTTCTGCTTCTGTCTTTCTGTAGGCTTGGGTCCTTATTAGTCAGTGTCGGTTTTGGAGGCCAGACTTCCCTATTCAGCCTCCCTATGCTGCCTGCTTCTTTATGTTAACCAGCTGATGTTGAACTGACCTAATGCCAGAGCTTTCAGCTGTGCTAGTACAGGAGGGTCAGCCAATCTCCATGGGACACACAGGAGAAAGAAGGTCAACATCTGGATCCTTGCCATAGATCCCACCAAGACTGGTTTTACTTGGTGGTTTCTAATACTCTTAGGTTTGCCTACACCAAAAGCAAGTGCAATACTTTCTGTATTGGTACATGTTGTGCTTTGTACTGTTACTTTGGCCAAAAGCAGTACTCAAACCACTGTGTAGGTGCCTCCTAAGGAAAAATGTCCTTAGCAGTGTTGACGTAAAATACGTATTAAAAAATACTAGGCATCTAAAACAGTATTTCTTACACTGTAGAATTAGAATCATTAAAACCTTTAGAAAAGTGTGATTAGCTACTGAATCTGAAGTCTAGTACTGAGTTAGTACCCTTAAAAGTGTGATTAGTTTCACCTTAGTTGTCTCAGGTGGGCAAATCTTCTAGCAGAGTGGTTGGGAAGTGTTGAGGAGCAGAAGGAAGGTTTGTCTTGTTCTTCATCCCTTCTCTCTGCAGTGCTTAGTCAGAGAGGTTCTGCAAACTCTTTTTGAATCTCCATGTTGTCCTTCAGGCTAGTTTATCATGAGAAACTTGTCAGCTAAACAGGAGCCACTTAGTAACTCTCAGTGCTTTTCACTCCCTACCTTGAAAGAGCTTCCTAAATACCCAAATTTCCTTTGGCTTTCCTGACACTTTCCAAGACAGCTTTGCAAACAGTGCATGGATTTCATTCTCAAGGAAGCAAAATAAAAGCTTCTCTTAAGAAATGTCTATTTAAGTGGCTTTGCCTATGAATAAATTATATTCCACAAAAAAAAAAAAAAAAAAAAAAAAAGAAAAAAAAAAGAAATATTTAATATTCTGCCTGAGGGTGTCATGTTTCTGTTTTCTACACTGCATATTTCGTCTCTGAGTCTGTGCTTGTGGTCTAAAGAGAGATCTCAAAAGCAGTGACATTAACACAGAGGAGGTAGTGACCGAATTCCGAGATGTTAAGAGGAATGAAAGATAACATGTTTCATTGCTCATTCACCTCTGCCTTTGCTTTGCATTAATTTCACATTTGCTAAGGTTCACGTTCAGGAAAGACTAATAAGTAAATAGTAGATACTCTGAGGAGAGAAAAGCAGGAACAGTGATAGTAAGATAGCTGGACAAGGAAACAATTCAAGGAGAGGCAGGAAAAGAGGAATGAAAATACAAAGACAAATGACTGCACAATCAGAGCCTTGTAATTACCGTGCCACTGCCAGGGCACTGTGTCCTGTTTCCTATCAGCTTATCAAAAGGGCATTATTTTTCCACTTGGGTTTCTCCCTGTAGGAATGATTTCTTTCTCCCGAGCGGTGTCAGTAATGCAGCCAGCACACTGCTACACGTATGAAAGCACAGCTACCTCTTGCACTCCGAGCAGGGATGACAGCTGCTTTGTGATCTCAGTCTGTGGGCTCAATCTCATTTAAATCTGTGAAAAGTAAGGGAAGCTTTCATGGTGCACTTGTTCTGAGACAGGAATCTGACAGAAAATCTGTTTCAGTCAGCGTTTGATCTCCAAACGATTTCCACCTTTGCAAAACTGATCTGTGTGGACAGAGCCTCACTGACTCCTGGTGGGCTCCAGGCCTACATGCTTGCTGAAATGCCTTGACTTGAAACACAGACAGGTAGGTTGCTGCCAAAATCTCAGAGCTATCCACAACTCAGTTTGGTTTTCCTGTGAAATCATCTTTCTTTATGGAACATCAGAAGTGGTGACAACTTAACTTATCCTGTGCTGAAAGTGGTTAGAATTTGAACCAGATTTCACTCAAAACCAGTCAGGGTTACTAACTAACCCTCTAGGGTTACTAGAGGGTCCTGCCACTCAGCTTGTGTCTCTGTGCTGCCTTAGCACAACTGGCCTTGTGGAAGCACTGCTGACAAACCTCTTGGCTCAGCATCTATGCATGTGCATGACACCAACTGTTCACCTTTTCTGGAGCCTATCCTATAGGTCAAGCCTAGGAATTTTATTATTAATATTGTTAATTCCTATAGGTCAAGCCTAGGAATTTTATTATTAATATTGTTAATTCCTATAGGTCAAGCCTAGGAATTTTATGATTAATATTGTTAATTTAATTAATTATTTTTTTCTAACAGATATTTGTTCCATGCTCATAACCACCAAAGCATCACATCCCTTCAAAGTGACTGCTGTCCAGGCCTCACCTAGCATTTTGCTGGTACTGACATTTTGCAGTGTAAATGCTTTCAAATATTCAAATGCTTTCAAACTCACCCTTAACCACTCTGAAGAGCTTTATCTTTAGAGGGTCTTCTAGCTATAGCCTTTCAGTAATTCCACTCAGAGGTTTTTCTGGTTGGTTTATTTGTATACAAATTGATTTCAAACAGTTTCTCCTGTTCAGTTCATCTGGCACAGGCTGTCTTTCAGCGCCTTAGTTCTAGTTAGCACAGACCAAAAGTAGCTGTTTTCTGACACTAATAGCAGCTTCAAAGAACTAATTCCATAGAGTCTTCAGGATGCAGAAGAAATACTGGTTGTGTGTTTGAAACACTTTGCTTTCTTTCAGAAAGGCATTTCAACCAGTGCCTGTAGTAACGGGCCAGAATGGAGTGGACTGAGACTAGATATGCAGCTAATGCTTTTAATCTGGCAGTGGGGAAAACACCAAACCACCTTTTTTCTCATCTTTTATAACAAATAAAATTGAACAGGTAACTTGGAAAAAAAAAAAAAACAAACAAAAACCCAAACCAACCAACCAAACACAAAAAAACCCCACCAATAATATCCCACATCCCAAACTGGTTGATGCCTTGAGCAGGTGAGTCTAGTTGTGAGGCATCCCTGCCTGTGGTGAAGAGGCTGGAGCAGGTGATCTCTGAGGTCTCTTCCAAACTGAGCCATTCTATGATTCTACAGTTCATCACAGAAACAATCTTGGGAAATTTGTGTAAATAGTTATAAAGTAATTGTATTTGTTTTGGACAAAGAAAGTCTTTCCAATCGTATTTGTTATAGTAGCTGAAAATGTTTTGGATATTGGTGGTACAGCTGTAAAAGTTAGCTGAAGAAATTGTCTCACATTCTGTTTAAAGTCATGGGGAAAAAGGCAGCATTCTAAAACCCCAACACAACAGCTGCTGAAATATCTTGTAGCCTAAAGTAAAGGTCAATGAGCAAACTCTAGAAACAGAAACTTCATTCTCCTTTATCTTCCTGAGGTAGGAATTTGTCTATGAATGGTATAGGGCAGTCATAATAAACAAAGTGTGGGATGGAGGGTCTCTTTCTGCAGTGTAACTGGAGTGGAGTTCCAACCACTATCACTCGCAACATTCTTTGCTGCCAGTCTTGGGGCAAATGGTTAAGGAGGTTTTCAGTTTGTTTTGTAGCTGCTTTATTCTTTAATAGAATTAATTGAATATACAAGAGTATTTTTGCCATAAAAGTTTAATAAAAAAATCCACAGGGTAATTAAATTAGTATTAATGTCTTTCTGATGTAATTGCAAAGGGTTTTGTTCTTTATTTGTGATTTGAAAAGTGCTGTAGTAGGGAGTTGCTGGGGGAAAACGCAGCAGTCTGGAGAAGCTGCACTATTGCTGGTGGTTACCTGGAAATTAAATGCAGCTTCAGTTATTCTGTGACTCTGTGCTTTGTGAGAACGTCGTAGTCACAAAAAGAATATTAACTGACAGATGCTGAACTGTACACCAGGCCTACCAGTGTAATCCTGCTGCATAATTTTGCTTCAAGAGAGATGAAGAAGCTTCAAAATTAACTATGGCTCAGACCTGGGGATCTAAAGAGCAGAAACTCTGATCTATTTTCCCATGGAAACTGTTCGCTCTTTAACTGGGGTAGGCTTGAAAATTTATTCCATACAGTGTAAACCTCAGAAACCCTTTAATGAGAGGATTATACAGGTAGATATGAACAGTAGTGATGAGACTCCCTCTAGTAATGCTTTTTTAATGGAGGAGACGACATAGGAAGCATCAAAGAAGTAGGAAGAACAGTTCGGCACACAACTGACCTTCATTTTTTTGGAAGGAGAAACAGAGTTCCTTACCTTCTCAGACTAAAAAATGCTCACAATTCCCCCCTCTCCACAGCATTAGAAATTGAACTGTTAGCCATTGTAAATAAAAAAGATAAATAGAGAAATTTCTCCACCCTGATACGCTTTTGGTTTTTGACAGAAGTTTGCCTGGCTTAGTTTTAAGAGCCAGCTCTCAAGACTGTCAGTATGATATGAGATCAAAGCTATGGCACTTTTTTATGACATAGTTCAGAGGCTGCTTTTCTTTCAGTTCTTGTAAATCATCCTGTGAGCAACAATGGAGAGAAACTAATGGAATGTCTTGAATCCAAACGGCTTAGCAGAACTGAGTGTTTGAGTGGTTGTCTATCTGATTTTGACCTTTCTGCTTAGACTCTGACAACACATCAGTAATGCTGCTTGTATTGCTTTAACAAGGTGATAGCAAATGCTGTTTTCATATGAAACGAATCCTGGACATCGGTGAATGAAGAGTAGGCAAGCAGTACGCCATTAAAACTTGATGATTCTACCATCCATATAGATATAAATCCATTGGAATGGATGACATTAAATTCAATTAATTTTTATTTGTTTCAAACTGCACCACATAATTATTGAAAAAAATCAGAGCGGTGAGTGGAAATTTTATATGGCTGGAAATGGATCTCATACCAACCGGAATTAAGTTAAAACTGCAGCTGATTAATGCACTATTTGGGTTGGTGTCCATTGTAGGAGGGACTAGGTGGATGTAAGTCCCTGCATCAGGCAGTTGTGGAGTCCTTGTTTCTCAGCACCTTAATCTAAGGAGTTGCCTGTTTGTGAATACAAGTAAATAAGTGTGTGTGTGTGTATATATATATATATATATGTGAAAGAGAAAACCTACCCCAACCAACCTTTCCAAAGGAGAAGAGATCCTAGACAACTATAACTCTGTAGCTAACTATTTAGAGAATATCCTAATATCCTAAAGGGTGGAATCAGACCTGAACAAGAACAGTTTGCTTGGGAAGGGTGACGTGGCTTTTGAAAAGTGAGGTCCTGCCTTGACGGCTGCTTGGCACCCTTTGAAGGTGTCAGCAAGCACACAGACAAAGGAAAGCTGCTCCCTGTAAATTGCGACCATTTCCAGAAAAGTTTTGTCAACATCTGTTGCAGAGAGGCTTTAAGGAAACAAAGAAAGAGCCCAATGAAATGCAAGACACTGTCCTGCCATAGATAGTCCTGCCTGGCTAGAAGGCAGCTGGAGTAAATAGCTAGCTCTTAATTTAAGTGAGATCACAGGCACAGATTTATAAGGGTCTCCCTCAGGAAATCTGTTGTCTGTAACCACAGAAAACAGTCAAAGCTGCAGGAGAGCTGCTTCTTGGGTGTTTTTGTACAGCAGAGTGACTGATGCTTCTGTGAGACAATATGTGGCATTTTCTTTATGTATTCATGCAAGGTGACATCTAATATCCTGCTTATTTTAAGAATATATTTTCTCAGAATTATACATGAATCCATCACCTCCCTGGGCAGCCTGCTCTAGTGTCTCACCACTCTTGTACTGAAGTACTTCTTCCTCAGCTCCAGACTAACCCTGCTCTCCCTCAGCTTCAAACCATTCCCCCTTGTTCTGTCTCAAGACACCTCTGCAGCCTTCTTGTATTGCAAGGTAGCTTTAAGGTGCCCCTGGAATCTTCTCTTCTCCAGACTGCACACCCCCAGCTTCCTCAGCCTATCCTAATAGCAAAGATATTCCAGCTCAACAGTTCTATGTCGTTCTTATGCTGGGGACACCAGCACTGGAGGCACAGTTGGCGTTGGGGTCTCACATATATTTTGTGTATCTGCTAGGAAGAGCTGTGCGATGCAAATGTTGTATATGTGGAGCTTGAGCTGGCCTTCTCAGCTACTACTTGGGATTGCTTTTCAAATCTACTCCTGCTGCTTCTCAGGTTGATGTTGTGTTGAGAAGGACATTCTAAGTGCCTGTAATAATTTTTGGATAGCGTTTTTGAGGCAGGAGACAACTGCTTAGTTCAGGTGAAATCAAATACTGTGGTGAACCTGAAGGAAATGACATTCCATGGGGTTCATCATAAATCTATCAGAGAGCTAAATTCAGACAAAGATTGTTGCTGTTGCCATGTACTTGTTTGTGTAGTTTAATGGCTACTCAGAAACCTCATCAAGCATGACTTGGGCTGAAACAGGCCAGCTGCTTAGCTACCTGTCGTAAGGCAGAATGACAGCTCAGGAAATACAGAACAGGATCTCATCCAGCAAACTTTAATAAAAATTGCTGAGGTTGTAAATATTATCAGATGTTTTTTGGAGCCAGGTGCTTGTGAGGAGTCTGCAGCATTATTATTTTTCTATGGAACATGAGGGAGCAAATAAATTGCATCCAAGGGTAGTAATAAAAAGAAAATTTTAAATGTGTGGATTTTGATAGAAATTTCAGATTTTTTTTTTTTGTTAAATGAGCATTGCTATCACTTACTCTGCTGCAGTAAAATAGCAGTAAGCTATGAGGAGCTGTGCTGATTTATTTCATGTTTGCATTGTTAGTTGTAGCAGTAGTCTGAAGGCAGAGCTCTCGGAGCAGCTTGGTATGCAGAGCTTCCACCAGAAGCAGATCTTATTTTCTGAGCTAGAAATTATGTTATGATGTTATCAGGGTGGGGTTTTTTTTTTTTTGCCTTTGTTCATCTTTGCCTCTAGCATGACTGACTGACAGATTTACAACATTGGAAGTAAAGAAATTAGATGACAGAAAAACAATGTTTTAAAAAAAGACTATAAAAGAAACTCCGAGGCACTGTTTTACATCGCCACAGAATTTGCTTCATATTTATAACAGCAAGTTTAGGAGGATTTTATTTTTATTTAGTGGATGATTGGCCAATACTTTTGTTGGCTTTTAGACTTTTTGTCTTCTAGTTGCATCTTTGAAAATGCTGACAATTTGCAGTGTTCATATAGTCCAATTCCCCCCCCCTGTCTCTTTCCCTTCTCCCCCCCCCAAAAAACCAAACAACCCAACAATACTCATTTTGTGTTCTATTGGCTCACATCTGTGCAAATTATTGTCACAATCCTGTAGAGGTAGTTTTTTTTGAGACCAATGAGATCACATCTCATCTTCAGCCGAGATACTCTGAATTGCCATCTACAGTCTATGGCGAGAAACTAGCCCAAGAACAATCTTTGGAAAATTTCTCTTCCTTTCCTTTCATGTTCTACAATAATTAAAGTGTAATGGTAGGACTGCAGATCTTCTCTGAAAACTATAAAGTCTTTTAAAATAATCATAAAAACATAGAACCATAGAATAGTTAGCTTGGAAGGGACTTCAGAGATCATTTACTCCAAACTCCTCACTATGTACAGGGACACCTCTCAGTGGGACTCAGATGCTCAAGGTCTCATCCAACCTGACCTGCAGCACACCCAGGGAGGAGGCAGACACAGCCTCCCTGGAAGCCTATTCCAAACTCTCATCACCCTCATGCTGGAGAACTTCTTCCTCAGCTCCAGTCTAACCCTGGTCTGCCTCATCATTAAACCGTTCCCCCTTGTCCTGTCTCTAGACACCCTAATGAGAAGTCCCTCTGCAGCCTTCCCATAGGATCCCTTCTGGTATTTGAAGGCAGCTCTAAGGTCCCCCTGGAGTCTTCTCTTCTCTAGACTGAAAAACCCCAGCTCCCTCCCCCACAACCCCAGGAGGGAGTCCTCCTGGTAGGGGTATTCCAGCCCTTGGATCATCTTTCCTGCTCTGTGAGGCCATGTATTGTTCATAATCTTTAATAAGCAAAGTGCCAAATTGAAACTCTGCCACTTAGAATGTATGCATTCAGAGGCATGTTTAGTTAACAAGAGAGAAGACAAAGTTCTGAGATTCACAGTTCTGTGATGCTGTTTGTGAGAAGCATTTACATCTATGAAATTTGTGAAGCTGCTATTCCCATATGTCAGACCCTATGCTGAAAACTATCATGTATAAAATTAGCATACAAAACTTCTTCCTAAGCAAAATCAAACTTGCTGGCAAGGTAAAAATGGATGGTGTGGTTGTCAGAGAGCCTGGCTAAACTGAGGGCCTGAGAATAGCTACAGAGTTTCTCTGATGCAGTTTCAGAGTTTCATGGCTATGTCCATTTGCTCTGGGAGAAACTGGAGTGCACGGCAGGGACAGAACTGGAGGCGGCAGGTGATGGGTCCTGCAGTCTAGACAGCAGCCTTCACAACATGCTGTTTGCATCAACATTTCTTCTTGGCACAGTAGAAATGCAGGCACTGCTTGATGGATGCTTCTCAGCTTTGTTTATGGTCCCAAAAGATGGAAAGACCTATGGAGAAAGAGGAGCATATACCACATCTCTAAAAACATATAAACTAATTACGTAGCAGGCACAGGCAGTGCAGGTGGAGAGATTCAGGTCTCAGATAAGTTACTTATACATCTCTCATTAACTGTTAATGGCACTTGGGCCTATATTTTCTGCCTTTGGTACTTTATCTAATTAAAGGAAATGAAAGAGTTGAAATGAGGGATCTGTAATTGCTCTTTAGGTAAGGATTATTCATTGTCTTACTGATGAATGTGATATAGAATGGAGCACAGGCATGCCAAGAGTGATTCTCAATCAAAAAACAACCACATTAAGCATTTCTAAAGACCTTGTACATGATTAATCCACCTCTGAACAGTGATATTCTCCATTTGCAGTATGGTGTTAGTCAGGAATTGTTGCTCCTGTACTTAATGAAGTTTTAATAAAGCTTTTAGGCTACTAAAACTACCTGGAAGTTCAGCTCTTTGCTGCTCAGGACATTGGCAGCAGATTACACTTCAAAAGAGGCAGTAGGTCATGCGCAAAGTGTGCGCATGTCCGTGCAGATTTACGCGTTCTCAAGTACTAAATCAGGAAGAATGTACAACTAGTGCCTTCTCAGTTTAGTTCTGCAGCTTAAAGATCATTATCTTTATAAATAGGTTGTAGTGCTGTTTAAAATGCATCCTTGTCAGGCACCAAGAGTATTCTTCTGTAAAAAGATGGGTAAACTGGTGTGGAAGCAACAATGGCATTCAAGGATGCTTGTGTCTTGCTGACTTTGGAGCAGAAGCAGCTTTTTTCAGCACATATGTGCTTTCTGGAGTTGCTTGCATTGTCTGGGGATGAGGATTAAGGCTTAGACTTTTTATGTTTGATCTGTCTGTGTCCAGGAGGTATTATTTATATGGCATGGGATTTAGGACAGGATTCACATTTCCAGAAGGAATAAAAGCATTTGTTTTGAGTAGGAAGGTTCAGTCTGTGAAGAGGCAGATTACAGAACTTTGATACAGTTCTTTTGAAGAAAGGGAAGTGTATGTAAAAGCTTGTAGTTAGACTTGACAAGCTAATTAAATGTTGTCCAACTCTTAATTACTAGGACTATGAGAGCAGAGGTATGTGCAAGTAAATCCCTACTTGACCAACAGTTTGGTTTCAGAATTAGCCACGTTCTCGGTTTCGTTTTTATCATCAGAACAAATTTTAGCAAAAAGAAATCCATTCACATATGAGATAGCAAAACTACCTCTTCTTCTAACAAAACACTCTTTGAAGAGGCAGGAATGGAAATCTCTCTTTCAAATGTCCAGTTGAAATTTCATGAGGCTGAGCTGAACGTGTTGAGTAGAGGGAGCAATGCTGAGTAGAGAGCGCCAATCTGAGCCTTTTGGTCACAGAGCAAAGCATGGGGAAATTTTCTTTGGTCAGTAATGGCCTTTTGTCTGTAAACTCTCTGATTTAGATTATCTGGACACAACCACACGCAGCAGCTACCTCCAGCCTTGCAAGCACATAGGAACAGTTACCTGGCATCTCGCTTTTGCCTGAGGTGGGAGAGAAAATCGGAGAAAGGATTTCTCTGTGACACTTGCTAAAAACACAAATTACTGAGTGATAGCAGGAACCCTCTCATGTAGTCTGATATCCACTGGGAACAGGGAGCACTGCATGCAAAGATGCCTTACAAATGAATATTCAAATGGAGTTATGCTGATAAGGGAAATTAATAGGAAAATTTGGAGCTGCGCCTAGTAGATATTTGTTTGGCAGAGGAAGGATTATGCAAGAACTTGAAAGGAAGTATTTGTTTGGATTTGTTTTCCATTAGCTGGACGTGTTTGTTGTCTGTGTGCACGCACCCAGAACTGCTGAAGCAGGAATAACTGAGAATGTGTGATTGCTCTTTGATGAATGTGTGCCTCCACTATAAATGGAGTTACTGGTTTGTAAATGTGATCTCTGGAATATCCAGCAACATCCACCCCCAGCCAAAGTGACGGAAGTGAAACTGGCATTTATTTGAGTAGTTTGTGTACACATTGGGCTAGAAAAGCTGGGAGAAGCCTTTTAAAATAACAAAGATAATAACATTCACGGAAGAGAAGAACACTTTCCATTAATGAAATCAGAAGAGGTCAAATATTTGAGGCAGAGTAATATAATGAAGTATGACTCAGTTAATCTTGGTGCTATTAAAAACTTAAAATACTAGAAAAATTCTATAAAATGAAATTATAGTCTTGCAGTAACATTCTTTTTATTCAGTACCATTCCTCATTTATCAGGTTTCTGCTAATGGCCTTAGAGATTTAGAGAAAATAATCTGAGTGGTGTGCCAAGGGAACTCAGTTAAGTCTGCCTTTTGGATTATTGTTTTGGGATCTGTATGATTTAAAACGAATAAAACCTCCCTGTATGGCAGCGATAAAGATTATATGGCTAGCACAGTACTTTGCAACATTTCCCAGCATTTAGGGCAATCTAAGAGGGCAAATTCCTCCAACACTGTCACAAAATGAAATAAGGATTTGGATCTGGCCGTAATGGAAAAAGAATCAGCTTCTGTAATTTTTTTTTAATAAAGAAAAGTACTTTGGGCCCCTGCACATACCCTAAGTAAGTTATGTTGTCTATTTCTGTCAACATGACTTGCTCATATTTGTCATAAGAAAATGAAAATATTTCTGTGAAAAACAAGTTCTTTTCATTTTCTAGACGTTATTATCTAAAGAGACTTCCTTTTTCAACCTAGTTCCTGAATTACAATTAGTGACAATTTTTAGTTGCAGTATCTTTGGAGATTAGTCTTCTGTTCATTTCACTTTCACTTGGATTTAAGGAGGTACTTCTTTGCTTTGAGCACCAGTACAGGATGCCCAGAGAGGCTGTGGAGCCTCCTTCTCTGAAGACGTAAAAGCCACCTGGCCATGATCCCATGTGATCTGATCCAGGTGTACCCTTTGAGGTTACAGAGTGGGGGCTGGACTAGATGGTCTCCAGAGTCCTTTCCAACCCCTTCCATTCTGTGTAGCTGAATCAAAACCATGAAAAGAGATTGGCCCAGCACTGGTTTGCTAACACAGCAGTGTGGAAAATGAAATATTTAATGGGAAATGCACTGTTATTTACAGCTCAGCTAGACATACAAATTACTGTCTTAATCTGAGCCTCCTCGGGAATATCTGACATTTTGATTTGACATTACCTCCCTTAGGGTCATCCTTGACTTTTTCATTCTCAGATGTGATTCCTGCAATAAGCTCTTCATTTGATATTCTGCGTACAATGGTTTTTAGTGATATATTTCATTGCCTACACTTGTCCATACTGGCCCACACAGCAGCATGCAGGTTTTAAACGGTGTATTCTGAGGATAATGAGCAGTAGTAACAGGAAGATTTGCATCACTTTTCCCTAGGTTATTCAGCAGAGGAGGTGAGGTCTGTGAAATCTAAAACTTGCATGTTTTCAGATATTTGACAAGTCACTTATACAGCCCAGATGGCTGCATCCAGAGGAGGGGTGGCAATCAGGGCAAGACAGGGAATTCTGCCCCTTTAATCTGCTCTGCTGAGACCCCACCTCCAATATTGCATCCAGTTTTGGTGTCCCCAGCATAAGAAGGATATATTGGATCAACAAATATATAATTAACTGATTCAATTCTCAATATCAGACACTCATTTCTTCTCAAAACCTAAACTTTGTGAGCAAAGAGGGGAGGGGGAGGGGGGAAAGATGTTATTCTCAATTGCTGATAAACAGATAATTAGAAGCAAACTAGGCTTGAAATTAGCTTATATAGCTTTACGAGGGGTTGGATACCTAAAGAATTATCAACTAATTGCAGGGGAATAAAAGTAGGCTTTAATTTGTTGAAGCACAGGGTGAGGCAAACTTTCAGAGCCTGAGCTTGAAATGAGAGCCTTTTGTAGTACAAAAACAGGATGAGACAGCCTTTCATAGCATTTCAAGCTTTTCCATGATGCATTGTCACCGCAGTCAAAGAACCCGTCATATATGATAATTTCCACACAGCTTTGCAGAAGGGCCTCAAACAGATCAAAACAAACTTTCAAGTCGCTTTGTGCCTTGTAAATATACTTAGAAATTACTTTGTATGGTAAACAATTGCACTGTAAGCACTTCAAAAAGGAAAACTGTTAGTTACATTCCCCAGCCAAAGCAGTGTTATTTACAGGGAAGGGTTTACAACGTGTAGGGTGGATAGAGTCATTTATGTAAACAGGGGAAGACTGGGATGGCTTTGTGTAAAGCATACTTGTACAACAGCCCCACATTGATTGCACTTACTGCTGAATTCTCTATTTCCCTGCCTTAAGTTCTCATAGAACACAGAAAAATAAAATAAATTAAAAAAAAAAAAAAAAAAGACTTGTCTAAGCCCAGGGAGTTATAAAATGATTGAATGGCTCAAGTTGGAAGGGACTTCAGAGATCATCTGCTCCAACCTCCCCACCATGGGCAAAGACACCTCTCAGTTAGACTCAGCAGCTCAAGGCCTAATCCAACCTGGCCTTCAACATCCCCAGGGAGGAGGCAGCCACAGCCTCCCTGAGCAGCCTATTCCAGAGTCTCACCAGCCTCCTGCTAAAGAACTTCTTCTTCAGCTCCAGTCTAACCCTGCTCTGCCTCAGCTTCAAACCATTGCTCCCTGGTCTATCTCTGGACACCCTGATGAAAAGTCCCTCTGCAGCCTTCCTGCAGGATCCCTTCAGGTACTGGCAGGCAGCTCTAAGGTCCTCCCCATAGTCTTCTCTGCCCTAGGCTGAGCAACCCCAGCTCCCTTAGCCAATTTTGTAATGATAAATTGTTTCTCCTGTCAAATCATTATTAACTCTGCTTTGGAAAAAGGCTGTGAAGTCTGCGCTCAGACTTCTACTGCTTTCTTAGCCTGGACACACTACAGGAAATTACTTGCTTTGTAACATTTCCAAGAAATCATGTCATACTCTTACATCATTTTGGAATTAAATGCAAGTGTGCTTTAAAGAGAGGAAAGGGAAAAAATGCAGTTAAAAATATGCAAATTATTGAGACAGTAGTGAAAATCATATATAGACAATCAGGGCCTCAAAAAGACTCAGGCCCTGTAAGATCAGCAACTCAGTTAAGACAGCCTTGGCACTAAATTCCCTGAGATTTCAGATCTTATCACTTTAATTTAGTGGGGTTTTTTTAGTGGCCACCTCTAAAATTAAAATATCTTTTCTATTTTGGCATTAAACTCAATTAAATAGAGAGATTCACAGTTCAACAGGGCAATGTTTAAACAAGATTTGAATGTCAATTAAAGTTACAGAATCATTGCCACAGACTCCTTGGGTAGTCTGCCATTATTGGATATACATTTTGTAATCCATTATACCAAATATTACTATCAAGTTATTATTTTTAATATAACCTAAAATATTGGATTCTTTCTAATTTTCACACATTAAAATAATTTGATTCTCCTTGTCTTTGTCAAAATCTGGGGAGATCTTTTTCTCTCTGCAGAAAAAAGCAGAGGGGCACACAAAACTTCACTGGACACAGGGTTATCACTCTCGGCAGTGAACCCCTTCTGAATTGCAGTCTATTTCATGGTCTGCATGAACCATAATGCCTCCAGGAGCTGCTTTGGGGGCCAGGGGGATGACGAAGGGGAGCAGTGGCACCTGAGCTAAAGCGTGCCAGGCGATTCCAGTGGGCTCAGAAATGTGTTATCCGAGACAGAAACGCTTTATGTTAATGTATTAAAATGGATGTAGGGAGAGAGGAGAAGCAAACAGAAATAGACTGCAGAAGCTAAGTGGGTTACGCCAACTGTGATTTTCTGTGCATTACTGGAATCTAATGTGCTGGTTCATAGAGATGGAATATTAATGAGAATTAAAATGAGTAACTCAAGGAGCCATGGAAAGGTGAGATTTGGAGAGGTAGTTTTATGTCAGAGGAATCTTGATTTCTGGCGTGCAAAATGAAACTCCAGGGAACATAGCAGCGAAATCTTCAGGAAGCGGAAAATAATGCACGGAAATAATAATAATAATAATTAAAAAAAAAAAAAAACCTGGGTTATCATTTACCTCTCACTGCTAATGATGTAGAGAATGAAATTAGAAGAGGTAGCTGAAAATTTATGAAGTTGTGCTTCTAAGCATAGCTGACCTTGTAAAAATGACTAAGATCAAAGGAGGGAATATACAGGGAAAAAAATTAATACTCCTTTCTCCAAGTCCAGATTATGAGCTTCCTTTGAGTATTAAGGAAATTAGCTAGAAATACTCCCCTGTACAACTGAGAGTTGCTTTATGAATAGTCATGTTTAACTCGGCAGGTAAGCAAATATTAGAACAAAGCAAATGAAGTGACAATTTCCAGAGGACAGTAGAGTGAACCTGGTAATTAAAGATAATTAATTTAAAAGGACCAAGGCTTAGTTCAGAGAAGGCTTTTAAAGTGCAACTGAGGCAGAATTTAGGCATTTATGTCAAGAAGTGTAATCCTTCCAATTTCAGCCTGAATGGGGAGAGACAACAATCAGGTAGCATTTCCAAGTGCTCTGGGAAGAGTTACCTAAATTCTGGTCTCTTCATGCACAAGATTGTACCACTACTACAGCACAACTTAGCCTCTGTTTCACATCTTGCTCTAGGTGAGATCTGCCTGGTTATTCCAGGTCTCTGCTCCCCAAAATGCATGACCAGCTGTGCTCAAACCACACCTGACAGCCAGAGTCTCTTGTCCCCTGTGTTATGTAACAAAAAGATCTCTGGATGACCGTGGTGTCCATGCACACTGAGTATAGAGGTACAGGTGGGGGGGAAAAAAAAAAAAAAAGGTAGAACATTGTGTAGAAGACTCTAAGAAAATTGGGTTGGTGTTTTGCTTAGGGAAACTGATCAGGCTGAAAGGATTTGGATGATTCAGTGGTTTCAGAAGGGTTGGCACTGAGTAGCAGGATAAGAGGCAGGGAGCGCAGCAAAATTCCGTGTTGATTGTGCTAGCCAGACAGTGAAGTGAAAGGCAAACCACAATCAGCCAGACAGGTGAGGGCATCCTCAGCTGCGTAATCAATCCCAACAGACAGAAAAGTGATGTTCAGAGTCACAGGCATCTGTCTTGGTTGCTCTACACGCTGCTTAGTGGTGATGAATGTGAATACAAGGCTGAGAATTATGCATATGTCCTGGTGGTTTTGACAGCAGCAAGCTCTGCGTTAGCTCTTGACGGGGATGACTGATTTTCCCTGTGAGAAAACTTGCCTGTGTGCCCGGGCTTCAGAGCTGTCATGTTGGTGACACAGTTATTCCCTTGGCTATGGAAGGGTGAGCAACCAGTAGAGCCAGGATTCCTCACTTCCAAGAGCTTTCTCCATTGGTTTTCAGGAATAATTATCATGCTCTCCCTAATTGTGATTCCTGAAATCTCCACTTTCTTGTGTCATACTTTCAACAGGAAAATTTTTAGGGCACTGTAGAATAGTCTCCAGAACACCTGGGAATGTGCATTTAAATCAGGTTTGAACCTGCTTTCTGTATCTGATGTGTTTTGACTACAATCCTTATACAGGAAGAGAAAATCCCATTATCATATTTAATTTTTTAAGGTACATCACCATGTTCCTTCTATAAAGACAAGAGTAATTGCTCTAGTGCTGGTTACAGATTCTGGATCCTGACAGGAGGCAGAGAACTCCTTGAAGACCTGACCTTAGTGTGCAAGCCTCAAGAGGACAGACCTCTTTCCCTTCAAAAGTCAGATTTAAGCATTTGGTTTCATTCCTCATCAGCACACATTCTGAAAACCATTCTGAGATACATAACCCCTCTAGACATAACATACCCAACACAGCCATTTACACTGAGAGCATGGGTTTCAGTGAGAGATATGAAAGCAAACTGTTAGAGAGCAGTACAAAATGTTGTCTGTTAAACTGGTTGTGGCCAAAGCCAAGACTTCTCTTTGTCACCGTGACTCTGTGCTTCATCTAAGAATAATTAAGATCTTTAAGCATATTACAACTTTTGCTTTCCTTGTAATATGACTGTGTGATTGCAGCTTGCATTAGCACTAATAAATCCTGAATAGCAAATAGTAGCTGTCAAGCAAACAGCCTCAGACAAAAGCAGATGAAGTAAGCCTAGACTCAACCTGGCAGAGTATCATTTTGGTACACCACATTTGCATACTGAGGACCTAAACTGTCCTGTCTATCAGGATGCGTGGTGACAACTCTGCTTAAAGTGTGTTCAAATTTCTGCATTTCAGGAGCAAAACAACAAACTGGATGCAGTGTATGAACAGGGTTCAGAACATGAAGATTGAGGGAAATATCGTAAATCTGAGGATATTTATTTCCTCACTCATAAAGGATGGCATGATTTCCTTAAAAGCCACGAATTCTTGGAATTACTCATAAAATGCACTTCAAAAGAGTATAGACTGCAAAATTGTGTGTCATTCATGTAAATGTTCCAAAATTTATATTCAGGTCACAAAGTATAAAGCCAGAATAAAATATAGTAGCAGTAAATATCAGAGGCATTTGTTAGAGCATCTCGATAATTAGAGAATGGATTCCCAGGAGAGCAGCATTACTGTAATGTATGCTAGCAGGATGTTTGAAAACAACCCTCTTAATAAATGGAGTTGACAGAAAATACACTGCAAAAGGATTATTGGGCAAAGACATGCAAAGTGAGAGATTTGGCAGGAACTTTAAGAACACAAATAGGCGTCACTCAAGGGAGAAGATTCTATCCAGGGAACAAGCTGTCTTGGTAAACAGGATTATATTCGTAACAAGCAGATATGAATTCCATCAAAGCAAAAAATGTCTCCAACAGAACGAAGGGAGAGAAAGACTGTTTCAGAGATAGCTGCTTCAGGTCATCGCTGGAAATAGTTAACGTTGTAAATGCCATTTTATTAATTTTTCCATCTAATTGTTTATTTAATTGTTCCATTAACCAGTCACTTTGCTTCTCTATCCCCGTAGCAGATGTTCATTATAGAAACTGAATACATTAAGATGATTACATTATTCAAACTCTTTGATAATTCATTTGTATTAAAACCATAAGACTCTGTTGACATTTCCCTAGGGTACATTTGGTGAGGTTAAGCAGGATAAATGTCACAGTTAGTAATGCTGTTAAGATAAAAACCTTGCAAAGGAACTACATATTATTTCTCGGCTTTATGGTCCTTAATAGCAACATTTAGAGCTATATTTCCTTTTTAAATGATGCATTATACCCTGAAAAGTAAAATAAAAAGACCTGAAATTATGATTCTTACTCGTTTCATCAAGAATAAATGAAGAGAGGAGGAGAAATGTTAAAGAAGTATGGATAAGTTTGTAAAAAGAGTTTTGAAGAGTAAATAGTTCTGTTCATAGTGCTCCTGGTGAGATATGGTCTGGAAGAATGTACATCAGAAAGAACGTGAGATGTGCATGAATTTCGGTGCAAATGCTTCAAAACAGGACCTGAATGATACAATCACAACATTTCAGAGGCACCTCAAATACAGCACAGACTCAGTATTCTAGAAATATCTGATTATATGGCACCATGGAGCTTGAGCAAAAGTTTAGGTTGGGGATGATCCACAGCGTTCCCTCATCTCAACCTCCTTCTCAAACCAGGACAGAAAGCTAGCATAAATCTGAATAAAGAAATGCTATTTCAGTTACCAGTAATACTATACAAGAAGTCATTTCTGATTGCTCATGGTCTAGACCAAAGGGACCAAAAACTGCTAATTCATGCTGGCTCTCAAGGCCAGGGGGTCAATGCTTTTGCATCCAGCCCAGCTGCCCATTGTGGAGACCTGTGAACTCTTGACTTTCACTGTGTGCCTCAGTGCAGTGTACCTTTCTGCCTTCTTTGAGGTTCTCTTTCAGGTGGCTGATTGCTGGTGGATGCCCCCAGGCTTGGCCTGGAATAAACCAACCCCATTAATGCCTTCAGTCTCACCTCAACGTAGGTCTCTGAGCTAAACACCTTTCAGGTCACTTTGTGGGACTCTTCAGTTCGGACCCTCTCTTTTGGACTGAGGGCCCAGGAGAGGACGTGCTGAATAGTGGGCAAGACTTGCTTCCCCTGGCTTGCCAGCTGGAGTGTGGTAAACCTGTCAGTACTTTCTTAGTTCATAGCTTTTTATTAATCTAAACTCCAGTGAAGCTGCTCATCGTAACAGTTAATTGTTTATGCTTCAGGTACTGGAAGTTTTCCCTCAGTTTTTAGTCAAAGACGCTGGAATAGTAACTTACTAAAGAATAAATTGCAATGACTCCAACTGGCTGTAAGATTAGACGGAGGTAGAGGAATATAAAATGCTTTTGCTTTTTTTTTAAAGTTCAGCAATATTAACAAGAAGCTGCTCAGTAATGAAAGTTAATTTCATACCACTCAGCTAGTAATGAGGGGGGTTTGATTTGGTTTTGTGTCTGGGTCATAATATCTGAGCACAGCATTAATTATAAATGTTACTGATTATCAAACAAGTGATGATTTGGCAGTTGTCTGGAATTGTAATATCTTTGACTATGCTGGGGTTAAACAAAATTGATCCTGATAAAAATTTTATTACTAATAAAAAATACTCATAATGCTTCCTTTTGTGAAGAGAGAACCACAATTTCAGAGACTTAAAAAAAAATGTCAGCTAGCTAAGGACTCAATAAAAGAAATAGAGAGTAGCTGAATACTAGAGGGCTTCTGGAGATATTCGAGTCAGAGAGCAGTTACCTGGGGCAGGTTGCTCAGGGCTGTGTCCAGTCAGGTATTGTAGCTGTTCAAGGTGTGCTCTGTGGGTAACACACTCCTATGTTTGACTACTCTCACAGTAACAAAACCAAAAAAGCTTTTTCTGATGTGCAATCTCCTGCTTTTCAGTCTGTGCGTGATCCCTTGTCCTGTTGCCGGAGATCACAGGGGAGACTTTGGCTCCACTCTCTTGACTACCCTCAGCAGGTGTTTATATGCATTTATGTAAACCCTTTGAGCCCTGGCTCTTCAAGGACGAGCTGTATCAGTTGTCTCTATCCCTCCTTCTATGAGAGATGGCCCAGACCCTCAACCACTTTGTGGCACCAGTAGGTGCATGTTTCTCTTTCACTGGGGAGCCCACAAGTGATGCAGAACTCCAGTAGATGCTAATGTAAGGCTAGACGATTGTAAGTATATTTTTTTCAGACTTGTGATAGTAGCATTTAAAGCTAGTAACCTTTTCTGCTCTATAACATTAAATGAACGTTTCCACACTTCAAGAATTGGCTGAAAGGTGATTCTTTGAGGTTAAGCAGGGGAGTTGGACTAGATGATCTCCAGAGGTCCCTTCCAAAGCCTAACATTCTATGATTCTACAATAATCAAACACTTATAAATAATAAAGTTGAAACTGAAGAGGAAGTTTCATTTAGAGAGGAGCTGCCAATTACCAGCTGTCAAAATGGAAGTGTAAACTAAATGGGGTTACCTTGAACCCTGTAATTAGATACCATCATAGATGAGTGGAAGGCAGAGAAGGGAGTGTACATCTTCATTGTGTGCATGACATAACGCTGGAAAAACTACAGCTAAGTCAGGGCTATAAGAGAGATTTGACAACCCAAGAGTCATTTGGGAGTATCGCAAGAAAATAGTAAGAATAGTGGGAGACACAAGAGAAGATTAAAGGATATGTGATTACTTGGGATAAAGAGGATAAGATGAAGCAGGAATGTGATAAGTCTTCAAATCCGAAAAGTAAAGTTGGATTTTTTTTCTCTGAGAGAAAAGAAATAAGCTATATCTCATGTTTATTTTGCATCAGTAAAAAATAATGGGGTTTAAATGTATTAAGAGAGATTCAGCTTCCATATGAGGAAAATTTTGTTGGGGTGAAGAAGCTGAAGCATTGCAATAGTTTGCTGACCATTTCTGACAATGTTCAGGAAAAGGTTAGACAAACATCTGTACCATAGCAAGAGCTGATCTCTGAGGAAGGCACGGGATGACCTTTGAAAGCCCCTTTGAGCTCTAAGATTTTTCTCATTTACAGATGCCACTACACAGAGTTTTAAAGTCAGACAAAGGAATCAACTGTTACAAGCAATGGATTAAGAAAAAAACTGCTTCTCTCTTTGTGTGCTGTACCCTTCCCTCTTTGAGTCAAGAATACAACTCTCACGTTTGCATTGGGCTGTTATGGCCGTCACTGTCACCTTTGCCTTATCTAAATGGTATTTTATTTCCAAACCTGTCTAGTATGTCAAAGAGCTGAAGCTGTTGTCTTAAAGGACACAAACAAATTGCAGGTGTTGCTGTTTCATACATTTCTGTGGCATGTCAGCAGCCTGCTTTAAGAGTGCCCTTCAAAGGCTTTTGGCAGTTTCGTTGCTGCTGTATCAGTTGCCCAGGGAAGCGGTGGAGCCACCATCCTTGGAGGTGTGCAGAAAACATGCAGACCTGGCACCTCTGGGACCTGGGTTAATGGCCATGGTGGTCTTAGGTCAACAGTTGGACTTGATGATCTCGAAGGTCTTTCTCAAACAAAACAATTCTGTGGTTCTATGATTCTGCTCAGTTCTGTCTTTCAAGCATGTAGGTGCTCGGGGACACTGAGCAAACTAAATGGCACAGGAAGAAATGTACAGTAAAAACCTGAGACAGTCTCTCACACATCAATTTCAGGGCTATGAGGGAATGCTTTAAGGACTGTTTATGACATTTTCAGAGACTTAAATGGGAAATACTTGACAAATTCTGTAGTAACCATGGTCAGAGGCAAAGAATTAAGTACTTTAAGTCTGAGAAAGTGGTCACCAGGAAACAACTGAAGCGTCTGCTCTGACAAAGCCAGCATGTAGCAATGGAGATTTGCAGGAATAACTCAGGTCTACTGTGAGAAAAGCATTGGTTTTGGAGAAAAAGTAACTCCATGTTTTTCATTAGTAAAGCTTTCCCTATAGGAAGTTTTCAACACAAAACACTGTTGGTGACAATAAATTGTTAAGAAAATGTGAAAGATTTTGAGTAAGAGACAAGAAATTTCTCCTTACATTTGCTAAGCAGCAGTTTAAAATGTTTAAATTATTAATTCAAAATCTGAGGTGTTCTTTTGCTTTATACAGAGTAGAAGTTGACTGCTTAGAAGTTAACAAGTAGTTCTGAGTTTCTGCTAGTTTGATCTGGTTTTTTACAGACATCCAAATGTGAGATTTTTTTTTTAAACTGGAATTCTGTGTTGTTCTGTATATTAAATGTTAGCAACCTGCTGTGCAAGCACCCATCATGTGCTCTTAAATTGTTGGGTTTGGGGTGGTTGTTTTTTTTTTTGAGAATGAGTTCTTCTGTTTCATATAGTTAGATGAGATCTGGGATTCACTTTATTTCAGACAAGCAATAACTGTGTAAGATAGATGATTTGCTAAAGGTAGGGCCTGATATTAAGAAATGTTCTGTTCTTCCAAACCAAAGAAGATGGTGATGTGTTTAAGCAGCCCACAAGAAAACAGCTCTGAAAGATTTACTGTATTTTGATTACACTGAGAGGCAGGATTTCACCACAGCCATCTATTAAAATACTTACACGCTGCAGATGAGTCTTTCAGAGATATATAAAAAAAAGAGAGTTTCAAGATATTCCAAGACATCTCACAGCATTTTTTAGTGTGAACTCTAAATCTCTCTTGAGGAAAATCAGTATTTGAAGAAAAGAAGATTTACAGAAGACTTAATGACGTTTTAGGAGTTCAATCTGCATTGTAAATATAGACATGTTGTCATCTTAGAGGAGGGAGTTTAATCCATGATAGCTTTTAGAGTTCAGTGAGGTGTACAACAGTGGAGTACAGAGGAGGCTGTTTTCCTCTTCTCCTCAATCTTTTGTTTCTCCAGAGAAATGCTTTGAGAGGTCATATCTGCCTAGTCAGTGAAGCCTTGTACTAAAAGACTTCTTTCTAAGGTGCAGTCTAAACCTACTCCCCCTTAGCTTCAAGCAATTGCCCCTTGTCCTGTCTCTAGATACTCATGAACAGTCCCTCTGCAGCCGTCCTGTAGGACCCCTTCAGGTATCGGAAGGCAGCTCTAAGGTCCTCCCAGCATCATCTCTTCTCTAGACTGAACAACCCCAGCTCCCTCAGTCCATCCTCATAACAGAGGTGCTCCAACCCTGGGAACATTTTTGTGGCTCTCCTGTGGACTCTCTCCAACAGATCTCTGTCCTTCTTATGATGGAGACACCAGAACTGGACACAGTATTCCAAGTGGGGTCTCAGCAAGGCAGAGTCAAGAAGCAGAATCCCCTCTCTTGCCCTACTGCCCACACTCCTCTGGCTGCAGCCCAGCACACAGCTGCCTGATGGGCTGCAGGAGGGCACTGCTGGTTCCTGAGGAGCTTCTTATCAATGAACACCCCCAAGTCTCTTTCTTCAGAGCTACTTTCAACCCGCTCTGCACCCAACCTGAATTTGTGCTTGAGATAGGACCAACCCAGATCTATGACACCTACAAATCTTTACCTGTAATGGTAGAAAAGCAATTAGAGAGTTGACTTAGACGTAGGAAAGCCTTAGACTGTAGGAGTTTATCACTTGTGCTGAATACACAATGCTGCTCTGATTAAGTCTGCTTTCAGTGGAGCTGTGTGGTCATGACACAATTGCATTAGCAGCTTGTTTAGCTGATGTGGAAGCTCTTTGTTGCTTTTCTTTGGAAAGCTAACAGGAAGTCTGTAAAAACATTTCAAGAGGGAACAAGTAGATGTGAGGTGATAGAAAATCTCTCTGGAGCAGCTGGAGTGATATGTTGAGATGTTAACTGTCTCCCTCCATGGACTCCTCTTTCTGCGTTGCAGTGACATTGGCCAGTAGAGTGTGCAGAGGTGGAAGCTCCTTCTTTTGTCTTGCACAGGATACTGTGTCACATCCAGAGCCTGTGTTCTCATTCTGCACACAGATGTGGATCCTCCCTTTCAGGAGGACCTGAGCACAGCCCTTTGGTTGCCCTCTTCTAGTGTATGCTACCTGTGGAAGTTGAATGAGTCTTACTGCCTTGTTACTTCACTTTCGTTGCACTTCGCATGCCAAAGATTTCCTGGTGTCAAGTTCATTCTGCTCTACAGGCTGCTTTATTCTATAGCTGGTAGATCAGTAGTAGACACTTTACTGTTGAGCAAGACATTTTGCAGGCTCTTTTAATGACAGAATGAGCCTTTATAACTAGTGACATGAACACTGCCTTTTAAAAATACTTCTGCTTGGTGTTGTTAATAATGATGGTGGATGGAGGTTGAGCTTCCAAAGAAAAAGGTATTTCCCAGTGTGCATTCCAGAGCCTTTTCTCAAACCCCTGAAGCACAGGGGCAAACCTGCCCTGTGCCCTCTTTGGGATGTAGCTTGGATGGCATTGTAGCTTACAACTGTGGAAGAAAATTGCAATGTTATCTACTGCAAACCCCTGACCCTACATATATATTTGTTTTTTCAGGTTGTGTGATTCCAAATCTTCTTTCAGTGTTGAGAGCATTCTGAGTTTATCGGTAACTTCTGCCTCTCTTAATAATTCCCCTGCATCACAGTTGTACAGGTTTAATTAGCTGCTTCTGCTTCAGTTTTCTCATGTCATGCTGTCTTTTTCATTAGATTTCTCCTCTTGGTGTGTGTGAGATGTCTGCACATCTCCTAGCTCTGAGCAATGTGGGCTGTAATTGGGATCCAAAGTTAGAACATGTCTTCAGTTACCGTTTTGTTACCTCCTTTTATTTTCCTGTCAAAACCGTGTGCTGTGCTCTATTGCCTGGGAAGTGAGAGAGAAGTCAAAGGTACATCAGCTCTGCAGCTGCCAGCAAAGACTTGTGTCTTCAGACTTGTTTTCTGTTACAAATGTTCTGTGGACGTATCCATACTATGTTTGGTTTTTGTTTCTGGAGAAGCTATGCTGCATGTTACCGAAGGCTGGAGCTTCTTAACCTTTGTAGAACCCAGTGATGCAATTTTCTCAAATCCTCTGCAACTCTTTTCCACAGCATGGCTCAGGTTGGAAAGGACCTCAGAGCTCACCTACTCCAACCTCCCCACCCTAGGCAGGGATGTCTCCCAACTGCTTAAGACCTCCTCCAGCCTGGCTTTGAATACTCCTAGGGAGGCAGCATCTGTAAACTCCCTGAGGAGTTCACAGCTTGTTTTAAGCATTCATTTACTTATTTCTTATGTACTGTGGATTGTAATTAAGTAAAATCCACAATTCAGTACATGGAGAGATACATTCACTGCTGTCCAACAGGGTGACATGTCTTGAAAGAAGGTTGGAAGGGAAATGGCTCTGATAATGGAAGATGTGTTTTCAGTTTTGTGATGGGCTGAATGGAGCTTCTGATACAGTGAATTACCAAGCAGCTGATCTGCTGGAGGGCTACTTAAAAGAGCCGTGTTTTATTTGGAAAAAGTGGTTTTGTGGGGGTGGTGTTTTGGTTAAAAGAGCCACAGAAATGCAGTGACAAGCTTGCCATTGAATGGCAGCTGAATCTCTGCAAATGTTTGGGAATTCAGGTTGGAAAGAACCAATGTCCAGCTCATCAGTCTGTCAGAATCTCAAGTAAGAACTCACCCACTGTGACTAAACTTCAACAGAATGGGAACACTTTCTTATGGTTCCCAACTCTATCTTCTTCCAAGGCTGCAACAGCAATTCTTACATTATATTTGCTTCTAATTCTTCTCTACAACAACTTCTATCTTGCTGTAATTATCACTCCAAAGAGTCAGTTCTTTACAGCTTTTTGGTTTGCTTCGGCTCTTAGGGATGGCTCCTTGGTGTTCTTCATACAGTCCTTCACCCAGTTTCAGGATCAATGTAGCTGCATACTAGAATTACTGAAGACATTTTCACTTTCTATGGATTGCAAGAGGCTGATTTCTGGTTAAAAATAATAATAATTTAAAAAAAAAAACCAACCTAGAAACTACTTTAATTAAGAATATGGAAAAGATTTACATGTTATAGAGGTTGTGTTGGGCAGGGGTTTTTAATTTGTTAAAAAGAAAATCTTAAATTGATTCCAGCTGACTTGACTGATTCATTCTAAGATATTTATAGATCAATTACAAGAAGTAAGTCTTTGGTTCAGTATTAAAATGTAAAAGGATAAAATAAGCTGAAACTTGTATGCTTTAAACTATGGCATACATACTAAAATCTCTTGATTGAAACAGTTTATCTCAAATGTACAGAAACCCACCCTGGAGCCAGCACTGAGGTCCAGAATATAACAGTCTTGGTACAGAACAAAACCAGAATGTCAGTAAATGATTATTTGCAAAAGGTTTTTTTCAGTACTTTGGCAGTTGCTCCCTAGGTATAGAACCCCAACAAGAAACAACAACAACATCGATTATGCTAATACATATTAATGCCTTAACTTGTTTTATATAACATCATCAAAACAACTTTCTTACAGACGATCTACGTATACAATTAAATCTTAGATTTTAATTAGAAGGAAGAATTAATGTGATGTTCAACCAAATAAAAGACTACAATAGTACCACAAACGTGTGTTGAGTAGGAATGTGAAGAAAATGGTGTGAGAAATAGCAGAGACTTATTGTCTTTGTTATCTATTAAAGCAGAACATCAGATTGAATAAAAAACTTCACTTTTCAAAGCAGAAGCTTAAAAATAAAGTAAGTAGTGTAGAAGTTGGAGTTTTGAAACACAGATAATTAATATCACAATTAAAACAGGACTGTAAAAAGCACATTCAGTGGTTTGGCAGTTTGGGGGATTGGTTTTCTTTTTTGCTAATGAACCGTACAAAACACAGATAAAAAGCATTTAAATTATGCTTTGTCAAGTTTCTCATGTATATAATAAAGTCCTTCAAGTGTCTGATGCATGATCTGCTGGTTTGTCTGGGCCAAAATCCTAGGCCAGCCATGGTCTGCAAGCCATTAGCAGTTTAGAGTCAGACAGGAGCTACATGGGTCAGAAGCCAGAGTAGCTGAGCTGACCTGGCTGCAGGTATATCCCAGACCATGAACATCAAGATCAGTGTGAAGAGTGAAGTTTGGTGAGGATGAGGACTCTTCCTGTTCCTTCTCCTCTTCCTGTTCCTGCTCCTCCCCATCCCTGGAAGTGCTTGCTTACTGTTCAGACTCTGAGGAGAGCTTTTGCCACCTATTGTGACCAGTGCACATGCACTGGACTGAGCACAACTTTGTATTCTTTACAGTAGGATTGCTATTTGTTTGGCTATTTAATTGAATGTGTTCTCCTCTCCTGTCCCCCAATCCCCCTTTGCTGTTATGGAGAGAAGAATTCTACCAAGACCTGTGTTTTTTCAGTAGACATTACTTTTGCCTGTAGCAGCTGCAGCAAATGCTGCCAATAGTGACAGGAACCTTACACTGACAGGTGAGTCACTTGTTAGATTCCTTCACTCTGGATAGTCAGTGAGCCAACAAGAGAATATAGTAGTAGCTGGTCAGAGGGAATAACCTTGGGATAAATGAGCATGAATGGATGTATTTTCAATTAAGTAGAAAGATAAACACCAACAGGCTGGTTGCTAAGGTTTCTAATTCCAAAATGCAGCCTGAGAAATTGCAGAAACTAATTAGTGAAGTCAACAAGATTGAAGTGCCGAGGGACTTGATGTGAAAGAGCTTTGGAACCTGAAGTCAAGGCTTCAAAATCCATCTGAATAACGACACATACAAGGAAGCAATGATTTACAGAGTGTGGAAACTCTTCACTGTTATTACGTTACTAAGAGATTACCTAGAAGATAGCAGACATTAAAAAGGTAGGGTGGGATTTATTCTCAGAGAGCTCTGTCCTGAGGGGAGAATGGTACAGGGATCATCGTGCTGTCTCCAAATGGGGCCAAACTACAACCACAAAAAGTACAAGAAATCAGTGTGTAGCTTGAGAAGGCAGACACACATATCCATAAATAAGGTATTTCAAACACATCTCAAAATTGGTTGTATTTTGATACTAGTTTCATTGAGAGTAATGAAGATATCCAAGGACAGACAGATTGAGAGCAGAGCTGAGTGATCCATGGCCCTTTTGGCCCCAGAACAGCCTGTGCAGTCTTTCTACCCTCCTGTAAAAGCGTGGCTGTAAGAGTCACAAACATAAACTCCTAGGTGGTCAGAGCAGGCCAGAGAAATTCAGCTGGTTTTAGAGATTCTGTTCACAGTAACAGACCAGCTGCTGGAGAGATTTATGATGATTAGATGAGTGTTTTATCTTTACCACTCTGACATTTAGAAATATCATTTTTATTTGAATACACATAGTTTAACAAGTATGGCTTTTAGAGAGTCTTAGTTCTTAAGTATGGAACACAGTTTTTTATATAGGTATACATATTTATTTCTTTGCCCCTCTAATCTCTCTGCTTTGGGTATAAGTGTAAAGCTTGATGGATTTTGAAGTTACCATGCTAGAAATAAGGCAGCTTAACCATAAATACTATATTGTAATGTAAGATGTGAATTCATAACCTACTTACCCTGTCTTTACAACACGTAATGAGGAATATATACATTGGCATGTGCACCTTAATCATAAACATAAGATTTTTAGCATCTACTTCAGTACCTTTCACCAGTGTTGTGGATTTTGTCATATGCAGCCAAGTGGTTTTTGGGGTACATTCTCTCCAGATTTACAGCCAATTCAGTAAAGTTGTCAGGATCAGCAATCCCAACGCAGCGATCATTACAGATATAATGGGAATTGCTGAAACACCCTCATATATCAGGGGTAAAAGGAATCTTTCATCATTTGAAATTTTAATATTTTAAAGCAGTATATTAGGTCACACATTATTTAAAGCACTCAAATTTATTACATTCATGCATTTTCTTCCACTGCTATTGAGTTCCCAACTAGTAGATCTTCGGCTTGCAAGCCAAATTCAACAGAGCAAAACCCTTCTTGTGCTACGATATCCTGAACTTGACTGCTTCACCTCGGGGTTCAGAGCTCACCAAAAGATTTTGTTGCTTCCAGAGAGACTTCAAAACTTCCATTTAAAGACATAAAATTGATTGAATGCAGAAACTTATTTGGTTAAACAGAAAAAAAAAAAAAATCTCCAGCAGGAGAAAATTTTGACGGCATTTAATGATTCTCTTCCTGATTCTGGCACAGATGCCCTTTTTGACCTTACTTAACAAAGATGCTTATTTGCATATTCAGACAGTACTTATTATCTTGTTGTGCCTTACCCTGTGATTAGCATGGTCCAAACTATTAGGAAGCTGTTATTTACCATGTGGAAAAAAAAATTAATAAAAAAAGAAATAAAAGTGAAGAGCAAGGGGAAACTGTAACTCAATTCTCCACAGTGGAAATGATGATTAAATTAGTTCCTGGAACTGAAACGTACCAATGCATCAACTCCACAGAGGTTTGCTTTACCTCAAGCTGTCTCCTTTATACTCAGATCTCTGTGCTCCACAGAAGTCCTGTAGTCTTTAAAGCCCAAGATTTTTTTCCCATGGTCTCAAGTTTTCCAGCTTCCAGATAACTAGAGAAATTCTTTCTTGCTTGTTTGCCCTCCCACTCCTCAAGAATCATAGAATGTTAAGGTTGGAAGGGACCTCAAGGATCATCTAGTTCCAACCCCCTGCCATAGGCAGGGACACCTCCCACTAGCACAGGTCACTCAAGGCCTCATCCAACCTGACCTTGAAGACCTCCAGGAAGGGAGCAGCCACAGCCTCGCTGGGCAACCTGTGCCGGTGTCTCACCACCCTCACTGCAAACAACTTCCTCCTAACATCCAGATAAATGTGAGAAAATTGCTTTGGCCTTTAGATTGGAGATTAGGATGAAGTCCTTTTCTATGAGTCCTTTACTATTGGAACAGGTTGTGTGCAGAGGTGGTGGAGGCCCTACCCCTGGAGACATTCAAGGTCAGGTTTGATGGGACTCTGAGCAACCTGATCTAATTGGTGATGTCTCTGTGCACTGCAGGAAGGTTGGAGTGGGTGACCTCTAGTCTATGAAATTCAGTTCTAGGAAACTGAATTTTGAAGAGTCTTAAATACTCTCATGCTTGTTTTCCTCATTTAAGATAGGGTTCTTTTTTCCAAGACATTTCTGTAATTCTGGAGCCCCTATTACAAGAGAGATGTGGAGATGCTGGAGTGTGTCCAGAGAAGGGCCACGAGGATGAGCAGAGGGCTGGAGCAACTCTCCTATGAGGACAGACTGAAAGAGTTGGAGCTGTTCAGTCTGGAGAAAAGGAGACTCTCAGGTGACATTCTTGTGGCCTTCTGGTATCTGAAGGGGGCTACAAAAAAGCTGGGGAGGGACTTTTGAGGCTATCAGGTAGTGACAGGACTGGGGAGAATGGAGCAAAGCTGGAGGTGGCAAGATTCAGGCTGGATGTTAGGAAGAAGTTCTTCAGCATGAGGGTGGTGAGAACCTGGAAGGGGTTGCCCAGGGAGGTGGTTGGGTTGAGGCCCCATCCCTGGAGGTTTTTAAGGCCAGGATGGATGAGGCTCTGGACAACCTGTTCTAGGGTAGAGTGTCTCTGCTCATGGCTGGGGTGCGGTTGGAACTGGATGGTCCTTGTGGTTCCTTCCAACTCTGACTGACTGATTCCATGATTCTGTAATCAGTGCTGTTAGTGAAAGTGGACATGTGAGTTTGAGACATTCCTTAATGGTGCTGATCCTAATTAAAAATTAGTATTTTAATGCATTCTAAGATATAACTTCTTTCAACCAGACTTTCAGAAGACTAGGAGAAAATCTTTTATACTGCAAAAGATATTTAAAGTAGTATATAAACAGGAAGAAAAGGTAATATTAAGGTACACTTCTTGTGTGGGAAAGCAGTGGTCAGAACTAAGCAAATGATTCAGCAAAAATAAATCCTATTTCAATGAGGTATTAATTGCATTAGCAACACAAGCCAAAAATTAGAACACAGCCCCTGCTACTTTGTGATGTGCTTCAGCTGGTGAGGTTAAGGTAACTGAAGCACTTCCATCTATTCTAGCAGTACTCTTTTTCTCTGCCATTTTCTGTTTATCTCCTAGCTGTATTTGAAAAGCTTTTGTTGCAGACCCATTCAAGAAGCAAGGCAGTGCAGTGCAGGCATTTCAGTCCAACTGCAACCCTGCTGTGGCAAATGAAAAGTCCAGATAAATGTTCAGCTGTGGACAAATTAGGCACAGATCCTAACAACGCAGAGCTTTCATTTTTCTCAGTTGCACTCCTAATGTATGAATTCTTCCAGAAGATATTTATGTTTTGTCTGCATAATGACCTTGAGTACTCGCACAAGCCAGCAGCTCACTGTCTCCAATGCACTTCCCTCGTTAGCAGAGACTGATGAGGGGTATCCTCTCCTCCTGCTGTTTTGGTCACTGTGACCACACCTTGGTTGTTGGATGTTCCACTGCTGTAGATGTCCACACAGTTTCCCAGGGTTCGAGCCAAAACTGAGTGTCCACGCAGGTGTGTACTTGTTTTACAGTCCTGGTTGAGCTGTTCTGTAAGAGACAGGCTGGTCAAGGCTTGGCTGTCTTCTCAGGTTTCTTGAAAAGTCCACATACAACTAAAGACAATAGCATGGACTCTAACATATTTGTAGTGGAATAGCTACACATTTAGCAAAGTCTCTGGCCTGTTCTAACAAAACATCTCTAATATTTCATTAATATTTGAATTAGTATTGAGCTATAGGAGAAAAATAATCAACATTCATAGGCCACCAGGTTGCAAAGAACCTCAAGGATCATCTAGTCCAACCTTTTAGGGTAAGAATATAGTTTAAATGGGACAGTCCAGCACCCTGTCAAGTTTGGCCTTGAAACTGCCCAATGTAGGGGAATCCTACAACTCCCTTGGGAGTTTATTCCAGCATTTAATAGATTGAATGCTGAAAAACTTTTCTGCTGGCATCCAGTCCGAATCTCCCCAGTAGCAACTTGCACACATTCATTACCCATTGTCTTTACCTGGAGAGTGACTTTGGGCATTATCAATCAAATGATTTGGTGTTATTTTAATTAGGAGGGAATAAAAAGGCACAGAGCTGCAGATTTAAAGCTGCTAAAGAGATGGGATTATTCTTACACTTCCTGCTGGGGCGGCAGTTAAATACCCTTGGATTGTAGTATTGCTACTCTTCTGACTGTATTTTTTGTCTTAATGGTGGTACTGAATGCTTTATGGGTTGCAGTGCAATCTTCCTCTGAATAATACATCACTGTTCTTTTAGTGCCAGCTCTGACCTTTTCTGATTGAAATTGTAACACATCATCATAAAATAATGTCAATGTGATAGAGAATCATCTGCCCCGTGAAGAGTGATTCTACATATGGATCCTTAAAAGGCTTAGCTGGCTCTGATCATAATGACTCTTGAGTTACAAAAGGGTGACACTAACTTGACAAACTGTCTTGAAACAACAGCAATGCACTGCCCTAGAATAAATATGTGCTTTCAAGAGCTCTGCTTCTGGAAATTTCTCAAGATACAAAAGAGGCAAGCACACGCAGCCATGAGCCTTCTCCAAGGTAAACCCAGGAGCTTCTCTTCAAAGAGATTCAGTTGTCGTTGATATTAGTCAGTATGAATGTTAAAATGAGGTCTTTCTTTAAAGATACTGCTGGGTTTCAGATCAAACTGCTTTGAAAGCTCCCCACTGCTCTACTCACATCAGATTTTTATATAACAAAATGTATTCTGGACAACATGTTTGATTTCAATTTTCCCTTGTACCTCTCTGGAAAATTATTGCATTTTCTTATACTTTTTCTCTTCTTTGAGCAGACTCTAGGTATATGAAGAAGTTCTTTGGATTATATTTCTTACTGTCAAATAATTTATTCTTTTCTTCATGTAGTCCTTTGGCTTTATGACAAGGTAGTGGCACTCAAGTTGGTTTATTTATTGCAAAATCTGGGTAATTGAAGTAACTGTCTTTGAAGGAAAAAGTGAAGTTAGAACATATCTGTGTTGGACTGCCCAAGCTTGTGCTGTTGCATTCCCATTTGCCCTTCCATTCCTGTGTCTATGGACACCTATTTAGAAATACTATGTGTAGGAGAGGAAGAGAGAGAAAGAGCACACTAGTCTGTGAGTGGGGAGATGGGCCCCAAGGAAGCTGCAGAGGTATTTTCTGGAGCAGCAAAAACTTCAAAAAAGAAAACTATGTATATTCCTACCTTTCCTCCATTTGTGCTTAGTTATTAGTAGTTTCTGTCATTTAAAGCACAGTCAGTTGGTTGTGTGTGCAGGTTGATAGCACTCTGTACTGCACGGAGCTCATCTATAATCACAGAATCACACAATCATGGTGGTTGAAAGGGACCTCCAAAGCTCATCCAGTCCAACTTGCCCTGCCAGAGCAGGGTCACCCAGGAACACATCCAGGCAAGTTTTGAATGTCTCCAGAGATGGAGACTCCACAACCTCTCTGGACAGCCTGCTTTAGGGCTCTGTCACCCTCACAGTGAAAATGTTTCTCTTCATGTTCATGCGGCACCTCCTCTGCTCCAGCTTGCATCCGTTGCCTCTTGTCCTGTCATTGGACATCCCTGAGCAGAGCCTGGCTCTGTCCTTGCTGACACTGCCCTGTAGGCACTGCGCTGTACATCTTTATCGACATGAATGAGGGCAGCCCTCAGGCTCCTTTGTTCCAGTCTAAAGAGCCCCAGCTCCCTCAGCCTGTCCTCACAGGGAGATGTTCCACTGCCTGCAGCATCTTCGCGTCTGAGCCTCACAGAACTTGTCTGCATGAGTTAAATAAAGTGCTGTGGGTTTTTTCCTTTCCTTTCCCCGCTGCTCTATCATGTAATTCCTGCACTTAACCTTTACTTATTTAATCCCACTTTAGTCATAATTGTATGCTCTCTACTCCATTCATCTGGCACCGTTCGATTCTTGTGTGATCTTCGTATTTTGCAGTATTGGAAAGTAATCTCACAAAAGTTTCTAATGTTTCTTCTTCTTGCATTATGGCACAAGAATGAAAAAATATCACCAAGGAAACGGTAGACTTCAGAGACAATTTATTCTTTTAAGTCAGACCAAAGTTTAATTTAGATGAAAATCCTGCAAGACGTAATTCCTCACAAAGTCAGTAATGTTCTTCTCATTACCTGGTAATGATAGTCTAATTCTATCAAAAGGAATTTTTAATAACATAGCTGCATGTCTGAAACTTAACAGTTTAGAATGAAGATGACACTATCCGAAAGCTTAAGAAAACACATTAACTGAAGCTAGAATAAATCACCAACAAAGAACATTGTCATTTTCTCAACTAATATTTCACCTTCTAGCCTCATCCTAATATAGCTTTCACATTTTTAGGTAGTGACATGTAAGTGTTCAGAATGTCCAGTCCCACAGAAAGGGCAGAAGAGGTCACGATTAGAAGTTTGCCTTAACTTCTAGCTTTCTTGCTTGCTTTGCCAACTGTCAGCTTGCTTCTCTCTGCAGCTTTACCACACTAAACACTCTGCCTCTGAGAATATGGCAAGTGCTGACTCCTTCAGGTGCAGCACAGACCTCCATGGACATTTGTTTGTTGCCTATCGGTGTGGCTTACAGGTTGCCACAACCGGCTGGGGAGTTCTGATTAAACTATGTGTATATTATTGCAGAGAAGCTATCGGCGGCAGCAATCTAAACCTGCTTCCAGGTTTAGGTCATTTACTGAGTGAGGGCAATGTAGAAGATTGTCTGAGCAGGGCTACCAGGACTGTTGTGACAAGGGTGAAGATACCAAAAGTTGGAGGTAATAGAAATTTATGGTAGTACTGCAGGGATGAAATATGCTCTGCAATGACATCTGACTGGACAGAGGCATGGATTTGCATTCCCAATGTATTTGGACATGGTGTTGGGTTGATGGTTGGGCTCAATGATCTTGGAGGTCTTTTCCCACTGAAACAGTGCTGTGGTTCTATGAGCCTATGATTAACCTGTGGAGTGAAGAGTCTTTAAATTGACCTTTTTATACAACTAAAGGAGGGTGGGAAACTGCTGTATGGTAACACCGACATAATGGAGGACATCACACCAAATAAGTGTCAAAACAGAGACCTTTCTATAATATAGTGAGTACAACCCCCACCACATACAGCCTTTGGATGCCATTCTGACAGGGGTGTGCTCTTTGTTCATTGAAATGTGGCAATAATTTGAAGTGGAACCCAAAAGTTAGTCTTCTGAATTCATTTGCAGCTCAGAGGTGACTGGTGTTGAAAACTACTTGGCTTGTGTTTCAGGTTATTGATTTATATTACTAACTGCAGTCACAGAGCACAAAATTTCAGCCTGGGTTGTAAACATTTTGTTCCTCCCCTTTAAATGCTAAACCACACTTGAAAAAACAGGGAACTCTATTAAACCTTTTATCTTCAGACTACTAAGGCAGTATTTGTTTTAAAACATCCCCCCCTTATTATTATTTCTCCTTTCTTAAAGGTAAAATATGGCAAAGCAGCTCCAGTTCTCACAAGATTTTTTTGAGTGTTCTTCCACACACCAAGCTAAAATGAAAAAGGCTGAAAGTTAACATTTCATTTTACATTCTTTTAATAAAGAAAATAAATTGTGTGGTTCATTTTATGGACCCTTTGTAGTACTACATATATTTGCTCCATCCTTGATTCAGCACATCCCTGCTGAACACAACTCCGTTTTGGAAAACATCTCCTATTTCTCCAGGAGCTGCTTAGTCAGCTCATCTTTTCCCTTTCTGTGAAAGTACCAATTAGAAAGGTATCATTTTAATGGGGCAACAGACATGGGTAATGGTTCCCCTTCTATGCTTACCAATCCACTGCCTTCACGGTGCCCAAAGCATGGTTTGGCAAGCAAACATTGACTGTTCTACAGACCACATTTCATAATGTGGTAGTGAAACTATAATTTTAATTCAGCAGAATTTTCTCAAGTGTTATCTTCGGAAAGCAGTACCAAAAAAAAAGAAACAACTTCTTATTCTCTCACTCTTCAGCCATGCTAGAAATCCTTTCACTCTGATTCCTTTTCAAACTAATAACTTTGACCAAAATGACCTCGGGAACCACTCTGTCCTCAGCATTTAGAGTCCAGAAGTGTGACAAGAAATTGAGTTTTTATATTTTGAGGTCTTCTATTGCTTTTGGTTTCATTTCCAAGCAATTTTACTCTCCCCATCCCATTTAGAGCTGGGAACTCCACATTTCTCAGCATCACCCTTACAATGTCTCCTCCTTTTAGCTCAAATTTCTCTTTCTTAACCTGTTTACAAACAGCAGTGGGTGTGTCTTCACCCTGCTTTCAGACAGGTGTATTCATTCCACAGCATGGATAAGAGTTCAGAGAATTATAACTTCTGTTTGGGTAAACAAGAACTAAAACTCAAATGTTTAGAAAGTAGTGGTATACAAAGCTTTAGGTATTTCTGGCATTTAGGGGTTTTCATTTTTTTACTTGCTTGCCTTGAGTTCCTTGTTGAGTACAGTGTTATGCTAGGCAAAATATTTCAGAATTATCCACGGTGAACCATTTGAGATACAGTAACATTAGAAATGGGAGATTCATGGAGAAAATAATGTACATTATATACTATTGCTTAAGGGTGCAATGACATGAAGAAAGGTTAAGATGGAAGAATCTAAATGAAAATGCATGAGTTCTGCAGCCTCCTGGAGAGGAATGCTGACAGAATACTAAAAGGCTTCTTTCTGGAAGGATCAAGTGCATTTCTATCCTCACTGAAATGTCTTGCCCTTTTGTTTCAGTACTTAGAACTAGGAAAAACCTTCCTAAAAATTCTGAATTCTTTAATATTTTTCATTATTTTTATTTTTGCTTGATATTAGCATTGCAATCTTCTGCTCTGACCTTTTCAGACACACTGATAAGTTTATGTTTAGATGTAATATTGTCTTGAGCAAGAAGTTAAATATATCTCTCACAAATCCGTAGCTGGGTAGCAATCCTTGTCCTCGTGTCTTATCAGCAGACTGAGCCTATGCACACGTGTAGCTAATGGCTGAAGTGTTTTTATTTGTTCACCTTGAGGAAAAGAGGCTTCTTTTCTTAGCAAAATTATTAGCATGATAAAGGGTTGCACCATGAAGTGTATATTTCAGACAAGATACTAAGTTTATAAAGATTAGCTAGGAAGAAATGTCAGAGGAGCACAGCAGACATCTCTAGAATCGCAGCAAAATTGAGGTTGGGAGGCATCTCTGGAGACCATCTGGTCCCACCTTCTGTTGAAAGGTTATCCCTGTCAGCTGAGGCTAGAATATTTCCAGTGAGGGAGATTCCACCACTTCTCTGTAACTGATTCCTATGTTATTTTTCCCCTTGCAATGAATTAATTTTGAGACAAATACTTCCCTGAAGCAACCTAAACCTCTAGTCAGTGCATCCTCATGAAGAGCGCACCTCCATCAATTCTGTAATCACTTTTTAGATACTGAAAGTTTGGGATTGTTTTTTTTCCATGAGCCTTCTCTTGGGTGAACAAAAGGAATTCTTCCAGAAGAAAGAGAGAGGCACCAGACTTGGTTCTATTTCACTTGTTTACCTCAAGTACTGCTGTGTTGGTTTGAAAATGTTTTCTTCCTCATTTATCTGAAAAAAAGTCCCAGTATTTTCACTCACAAATGCACAGCAATTTTAACCCAAATTTTGTCAGCCACCTCATTGGTCATCCAGAAAAAGCCCAAACATTAAAGCCAGATTCCTTACAGCCAGGAACTCCTACCCTTTGAGGTGCCTCCAGGCCTGCTTTTGTGTATATGAAATCTAAGCCTCTGTGAAAAACAACCAACTACTTTATCTTTATAAAGACATCTGAAAGCTTTGATTGAATTACCCACTACATTTTGTAACACTTTAACATAGCCTTTTTACTTTGACTTGATAATTAACACCAGATGCCATTGGAATTTTTTTTATATATATCTTTTTTATTTTTTTTTATATCTTTAGTAGTTGGTCACAGAAAATGAAGATTTATTTGTATATTCTATTTACCCCCTATCGTATGTAACCTTCACATGATAATCAATTCTGTTAGGACTATGGATCTTGAGTCTACCACCAAAAGGTCAAAAGGGAGAAAAATTGATCATCTGTTGTATAGCTGCATATCAAGATATATAGTCTGTCTTCAACATGCCTTCCATTAGCATTTCTGGGATAACATTCCTTTAATAGAGTTTTGTCAGCTGAAGTCCAGCATCTGAACTTCCCCCCCCCCAGACTTTAAGGGGTACAGTTGGAAATGACACTCAGCTATTTTCACTATGAGAGGAACCTGTTAGTTACAGAAAGAGAAATCAACCATTATGTCATTTAGAAGTTTTTACAATTAAAAGTTTTATTCCTGGAGGAGCTGGAAGACAATTAAATGAAATGCTAACAACAAATTAAATGCTTTATAGGTCAGTCATCCCATTAGGCCTCTTTAGGGAAGCTGTTCTCATATAAAGCATGCCATAACCTATTTGCATAATGATTCTATCTTAACTGTGCCTTCTGCTCTTTTATGGTGTGTTGTTTATCCTACTGCATGGCTGATATAGTGGAATCTCAAAGAAAGCAAAAGCTGCTATTTATGGCAGGCAAAGCATTGCACCATTCAAATACATTATGCAGGACAGTACCCAAACTGCAAATACAATTTAACACAGAGTGACATTATACTCCTCCATCACACTGGCTTAATTGTTTGAATTATATGCACTGCTACCATCATTGTTTTTAGAAGATTGTGCACACAAAAGCGGTTCCAGCTAGAGCATGTGGAAGCTGGTGAAAGAAAACAGAAGGTTTGTAAAGACAGTGCTAATGGTTTGAGCCTCTCTGAAAAAAAAACAAACCCCTTTCCATAGAGAAAATATCACTTCTGAGAAATGCTCTGACACAACCATTCTTTCAAATGTTTTAAAGAAAAGATGTTTCATAAAGTGAGTCTTGATTTCTGCCCTTGGACTGCAGCCTGGTTGTTTACAGGACTGGCTTCATCTCCATGGGCAGAGAGTAGCTAGAGATCTTGGCATGCAGTCACAAAGTTTCCTCTTGTGATTGCCGCTTCTTAAAAACTCTGTTCTTTTCAAAAGTTAGGGAGCAATGTAAACAAGTTTCAATTGATAGCATTTTAACTGGCAGCAATGTCAATTTACTTGACCCGCTGTAGGGAGTCCCTGAAGCTTATTTTCCTGCAAAGCTAATCCAGCCACTGGCTTCTGTATAACTTCAGAAAACCGGGTCCAGAAGCGCAAGATGTCTTTGCTCTACTGCCTAAACTGAGCTTCTTGGATATTAATGATGTCACTTGCATAAGCAAGATACTGGATGGATGGTTTTGCAGGCTGCATCCGGCTTGCTGTGATAAAGCCATAGGATGAGAAGTTCTTAGTGGCCCAGGCAACCGCTTGCTATTTACCATCTTTAATTGGTTAACTACAGCATCAGTCAATTTTCTGTTCCAACACAGAGAGTTCAAGACAGGGACTGAGCCTCCTCCTTCAGAAGTAGATAACCATTAGGAAGGGTTACTTCATCACCAAGCCATGCAATGATCATAGTAAATTGTCTTGCACAAGCTCTCCCAATGCTCGACTCTGCTGCAGCAAACCCTCGCTAGGTTTTCACAGGTGTGCAGGGTGTTTTTAGGTACCTGGCCAATTCCCTTTTCTCTTGAGAACCTCAAAGAGAGTGTTGACCTTTTCTGAAAGGCTGGGGACTCAGCAGTTCACAGCGGCTTCAAAAAGTGGGTGCTTTAAAGTGGCTTTAGCCGGGAGAAGCGTCTCGGATTGTTAAGACAAAGACATTAATTCTGAATGCCTTAATGTTTCAGGCATCACACCACAGAGCCTTTCCACTCTAGTGCTCATGCAGCAATGAGACCCAGACTGTCTTGAAGCACAAGTTTCATTTATATTCTGGCATATGTTGCAAACGTTTGCCTCAAGTGTCTTGGTCTAGTAGCTGGTAATGCTCAGATATTCCACTTCTTGTGGACCTGCCCTGGGTTCTGTGCCTGCACCACTGTTGATCACAGAATCATAGAATGGTCTGAGTTGGGAGGAACCTCCAGAGGTCATCTACTCCAACCCACTCTGCAGTAAGCAGGGATATCTTCAACTGGATCAGGTGATTAAACTGAGCTCAGTGGTTTCTCTAATGAGGAATCTGGATTTTGCCTTTCAGAACAGTCTCTCCATGGATGTGAACCTCCTGCCATTGACATAAATTCTTATTTATCTTCTCCAGACCTTCTTGAAAGCATGTCATCCACACTACAGCCAAGCAGAAGCCAGTATCAATTCCAGTTGGAAAACTTCAAGGCTGGCTGTAGAACTATCAGACTCAGCCAACATCTGTGCTGCTGTTAGCCAAAACACAGAGCTTACTACATATATTTTGCCCCAGTATCAGCAGGATTTGGCATCCTCTCTGTACAAAAACTCTGGAAGTTGAGATCTGCCTTGTAAGCTTTACTTTAATGACTTATTCCCTTCCAAGTGAGTGTGTATCTCTCAGCATGAATATGACATTAAATGTCAAGCAAATGAATTAAGCAATTTCTTGCAAGGACCTGAAATAATGTCCTTCTTTTTCTAAGGAATTTCAAGGAGCATCACTTCTGCATTTTCTATCGTCTCAGACCTTCTTCCTCCCACCATATATCCAGGATTTACCTTTCCTCTTTGGATTATGCTTGCCATAGTGACCAATATTTGTCTCTCTTTAAAAGAAAATAAATCTCTAATCTGTGTAGACTTACAGACATGATCTGTAGAAGAGCTCCATGTTTGTATTTAACGTGAAGTGGGTAGGGGTTGGTCTCATATAGACAATGAACTCCTCTGACCAGACATGTGTCAGATACTTCTGGTTTGACTTTGTAGTTGAGTACATCACCTTTGCAAGAGGTAACCAGAGTGTTGCTGTCCAAACCTCTGCTGTTGAGTGCTCAGGTTTCTGTGATGAACTATTTCATACTTTGAAGCACGATGGTGCTGCTGTTTACTGTGCAAATGTTATTTCGAGACCTTCGTCTCTGAGTGATTTGCCTCTGTGGAAAAGGAAGGTTTTGTATAAATCACTTCCAACATTAGTTTTGGAATAAATATATATCCAGAAGAAATTTCTAGTCATGGCTGTAGCTACTACAGAGCTCAATATTTTCTTTTTCTTCACTTCTCTTTAAGTTAAATACATCAAAATAAGTCTTCCTTTATTTCTTGTGCAGTTAGAGTATTTGTAGCATACCCAAGATAGGTCTTGTTGATTTCTAGGTACTTTCTAGCTGTAAACCAAATGTTGATGATGAATAGCATATCTACCTTGCTTTTCAATGTCTCTTGTGATGCAATGTCCTGTAACACTTCCATCTGTCAGGAATGCTGTAGGTACTGTCTTCCCAGTTCTGTCTAGGGTGCTTAACTGTGACCATTTACATTATGATTTCTGAATGATGCTGAGGATTGTCAATCCCAATTCGTTGGGGCAGTCCCAGGCACAAATTCAGGCTGGGTGCAGAGTGGGTTGAGAGTAGCTCCCAAGAAAGAGAGTTGAGGATGTTGATTGCTGAGAAACTCCCCAGGAGCCAGCAGTGCCCTCATACAGCCCAGTAGGCAGCTGTGTGCTGGGCTGCAGCCAAAGGTGTGTGGCCTGCAGGGCAGGAGAGGGGATTCTGTCCCTTTGCTCTGCTGAGACCAGAACCTCCAGGTTCTGGTGTTCCCATCATATGAAGGACACAGAGCCCTTGGAGTGACCAGAAGAGGGCCACAAAGATGATCCAAGGGCTGGAGCAGCTTTGCTGTGAGGCCAGGCTGAGGGTGCTGGGACTGTGCAGCCTGGAGAGGAGAAGACTCCAGGGGGCCTTAGAGCTGCTTTCAAATACCTGAAGGGATCCTACAGGAAGGCTGCAGAGGGATTTCTCATAAAGGTATCTAGAGACAGAACAAGGGGCAATGGTTTGAAGCTGAGGCAGAGCAGGGTTAGACTGGAGCTTAGGAAGAAGTTCTTCAGTAGGAGAGTGGTGAGACTCTGAAATAGGCTGCCCAGGGAGGCTGTGGCTGCCTCCTCCCTGGGGGTGTTGAAGACCAGGTTGGATGAGGCCCTGAGTAGCTGAGTCTAGGTGAGAAGTGTCCCTGCCCATGGTGGGGAGGTTGGAGCAGTTGGTATCTGAGGTCCCTCCCAAACTAAACCTTTCTAGGATTCAGATACTTAATTTTATATATATATATATATTTTTTTTTTTAATTTCTCCTTTACTTACCCAGTATCTCACAGTTGTTTGCATTTATTTTACCAAAAATTCTTCATCTTTTACGCTGCTAAATTTTTCCTTATTTATTGCACTTCTGATTTTTATTTTTTGACTTTTTAATCTCAGCTGTCATGCAGAAAACCTTTGTTCTTACTACAGTAAGAAATAAAAGGTAAAACAGGAAAATAAATTTCCATATTGAGTACAGACCAGGGCACATTCTGCTGGGTTATGAATCTCCAAAGGTTTTCTCTGGAATTATATTATCTGTAAGACTTCTTCCAGCCAGGGTGATCAAAATTACTGTGTGCAACATAATTTTTTCTCCACTAATTTAAAAACAAAGGGTGGTTGCTGAAGCTCTTTTGTCTACAACAGGCTGCATATTTTAGGCAATAATTTTCATGCAACACGTATCATAATTGATATGATCAGTCACTGGTTTTAAAAATTGATTGTCTAGCAGTGAATTATTTCCAGGCTATCTCTGTAACAGTAGAAGATACAGTTTATGCATGAGATAGCATTCTGGAAGCATGTCTGAGTGCTTGGATTTACTTAATTTGAAGACAGGAATTTGTGTCAACACCTTGAAGGATTGCAATGTTATGGCTGGTGTTAGAGAAAAGAACGTTCTGCCAGGTTTTGATTTAGCATTATTAACACTTTGCAGTCAAAGCAGCATGGGAAAATACCAGGCCAAATGCTCCAGAATCTCAGTGTTTCCCTCTATTCCTATCAGCAGTGTCTTACCAGTTTTAACACACTTCATTAATGAACAGCCCATGCCAGATGTGCCCCTGTTCAAATACCTAAAAATAACTCTTAAGTTGTTCCCCAGCAAATGCTAAGCTGACATAAAGATGAGCTTATGGCAGTAATTATATTGCTGCCTTTAAGGGTTATGTTGCAGTTCCAATTGAACAAACAATTTGAGGTTTTTTTACACTGTGAATGGTCTTGAGGCTACTACCTTGGAAGAGCAGAGAGGAGAAATGATGTGAAGAGAGAAGGGCACATAATTAATTTTGCTAAAAGTTATACTTCAAGTGGTGAACAGACAACCAGTTTTTGAAGCTGACAGTCCTATCACTTGCCAGCTGTACCATGTCACATAGAGCATGCCTGGCTCAAAACCAGAAAAATCCTACTTGAAATGTTAGCAGGTATTGGGAGTATTCTGCCAACTCTTCCTACTGTTGCAGAAAGAGTGTTGCTGTTTCTGTGCATTTAGTCTGTTGGGTGAGGGAGAAGCTGAGACTCACTCTTTGTTCAGGAGAGACAGGGAGAGAAACGTGGCAAAGAATAAAATAAAGCCTTACTGAAACTTCTTCCTGAGGATTCATCTAACACAAGAAGCAACTAACTTACTTGAAGCACTTCCATTCTCTTAAGTGCTCTTGAAAGGTGTGCTGACATTTAGGCCCTTTTCCCCATGGATGCTATGCACAGAGATGCTCTCTGCAGTGACAGTGTCACCTCACAGACAGATCTATTTTAGGCAGCATCCTGCACTCGTTACAACACTATTCTGCAGTGCTTCTGATGATGGCATCCAAAGTGCACTGCACCTTGCCAAAGATGGTTTATATTCTTGCTTTTCTGGATTCCTCTGCCTGCGGGGAAGACATGTTGATGATTTCCCCAAGTATCAGTTCACAAGCTAAAGGAAACAAGCAAAAGGAATAGTCATCAAATGCAACTTGTGTTTGGTTATGCTTTTATTATTCTGCAGAAAAAATAGCATAAGATCTTGTTGATATCCAGTTGTAAGCAAAATACTGATAGCCTCAGTATCATGTGGAATTTAGGGCTCAATACAGTATTTGTTGTGTGAGTAATTGTTAAAGATTCGTTAAATTCAGTGTTCTTGGTAAAATCCCAAACTGTGCAGCACAACCAACTCCTTAAAGTTCCTATATGAGAAGTACAAGATGGAGAAACAGCTGATGTAGAAACTGAGGAAGTTGCAACTGAAGGAAGTGTAAGGAAACAGGGAGCAAAATACCCTCAGGTTTTTAATCCACTGCTATGTGGCTGGCCACCAGATCCTCAGGGCAGCTGCTGAGGTGACCATTTGAGGTAGTCGTGGATCCTATCAGTCATGCGTGGCTGTCTCCACAGATCCCCAGGGATCAGTGCTGGGCCCAGTCCAATTCAGTATCTTTATTGATGAGCTGAACCAGGGGAATGAGCCCAGCATCAGTAGGTTTGCAGATGACACCAAGTTAGGAGCAGGTGTGGAGCTGTTGGAGGGTAGGAGGGCCCTGCAGAGGGACCTGGGCAGGCTGGATGGGTGGGCAGAGGCCAAGAGGATGAGATTTAACAAGGCTAAGTGCAGGGTTTTGCACTCTGGCCACAACAACCCCAAGCAGTGCGACAGGCTGGGGACAGAGTGGCTGGAGAGCAGTCAGGCAGACAGGGACCTGGGGGTACTGGTAGAGAGTAGCCAAAGATGAGGCAGCAGTGTGCCCAGGTGGGCAGCAGAGCCAATGGCATCCTGGCCTGGATCAGGAGCAGTGTGGCCAGCAGGAGCAGGGAGGTTCTTCTGCCCCTGTGCTCAGCACTGCTCAGGCCACACCTTGAGTGCTGTGTCCAGTTCTGGGGCCCTCAATTCAAGAGAGATGTTGAGGTGCTGGAAGGCGTCCAGAGAAGGGCAGCAAGGCTGGGGAGGGGCCTGGAGCACAGCCCTGTGAGGAGAGGCTGAGGGAGCTGGGGGT